>QNTS01000689.1:105772-155424 GCA_003317085.1 Hucho hucho
TTTCGCCTGCCATATCCGTTCTGTTTTACTCACAGACAAATGGTTAACACTTTTAGAAAATTCAGAGTGTTTCCTATCCAATGGTACCAAATATGTGCATATCCTATTTTCTGGGCCTGAATGGGAGGCATTTTACTTTGGGCACGCCAGGCTCTCCAAAACGGTCACCTCATGCGCTGCTCCCTAAGAAGTTAACTACTTAGGGAGCAGTGGGGCGCCAGATTTCAAAAAGGCTTTACGGCGAAAGCACAACATTTAATTGTTTGAGGATAGCACCTACAATATTTAGCCATTAGCATAAATTCATAACCCAACGCGGGTCTCAAAAAACGCATAAAATCGCTAATATAAAATCCCTTACCTTTCGAAGAACTTCTGCTGAGGGCTTCCCAATTGTCCAACGAAGACAATCCATGCTTCTTTTGTTAGAAAAAATCATTTATTATATCCATAAATCTCCGTTTGGTTGGCGTGTTATGATCATAAAATCCACCGTTGAGTCGCCCATTGAACCGTGAAGAGAACGCGTTCACATTATACCTATCATATTTCTCCAAACAAATCAAACATAATTTTTTATGTTTCCTTAGGTATCATTTTATGTATATTTACTATAATATTTCAACTGGATTGTAGTCTGAACGACAAGAAAGGAAAATAAAGTGGAGTGCGCACTCGGTTGCGCGCCCGCAAAATCTTGTTGACATCTGAGCTCACTTGACCATATTCTCTTCCTATCCGTTCTGGTCAGGGCTACCGTTTCCTGGCTTTGTATAGAGACTGTTGACATCTAGTGGAAGCCATAGGTACTGAAATCTCGGAGCTGCTTGCCTTTGAAATCAATAGGGAGACTGTCAAACAGAGCAAAGGTCACAAAAAAACTGTAATTCCGGATGGATTTTCCTTGGGTTTTCGCCTGCTATATCTGCCTGCTATATCAGTTCTGTTATACTCACAGACATTATGTTAACACTTTTAGAAACTTCAGAGTGTTTCCTATCCAATAGTACTAATTATGTGCATATCCTATTTTCTGGGCCTGAGTGGGAGGCATTTTACTTTGGGCACGCCAGACTCTCCAAAACTGTCACCTCGGGAGCTGCTCCCTAAGAAGTTAACTGAACCAGGAACTGATTCGGGCCAGACTCCTGAGCCCGCCCAACCTTCAACTGGGCTACCTCCGCTACCAGTCTGCGGTTTTGTTGGTGCTGCTCCTCCAGTGCTTGCTCCTGGAGAGCCTGTTGCTTCTGCTGGCTGAGGATGAACTGAGCCACCAGCTCCTCCATGGTAATCTCCGCAAAAAACTCGACCCCACGGCACCCAAAGTTACTGGGTTGCCCGCATTCTCCACCATATGTAGTCCACAAAACAACTTTACTAAGACACAAAATAAATGTAACAAAGAAATCACTCCGGTTTTGCTCGGTCTTGCTTCTCTCTCTTAACTGGGGTCCGTCTCTCCTCCTTCTCTCACCCGGTCTGCCATCGTGCTTCTTTTATTGAGCCTCCACAGCTGGTTGGCACTTTCCTCTAATTACCTCCACTTAGAGCTGTCCGTGTCGGGGTGCCCAGCTCCCGTATCCTCAGCAGAGGGAGCCAACGTCGTCTCACGTACCTCCCCTCTATTACCATCCCCCGGGGTAGACCTCCGGGATACCATAGGTGGTACAGCTGTATTCCAGTTTGTTTTTATCTCCACAAAGAACCTCTGCCCTCTCTTATTTCTCTGCACACTGCACTGTAGTTTGAATAAGTCCTTTAGATGTGGAGGTAGCGACTCCATGGCCTTCAACATTGGATCGTGTTTTTTTTCTGCAAATTATAAAGAGGATAGATGCGTGATGATGAAATCACCATATTATCGTATAATCAATCCTAGTCTATTAGAAGTCAACGTATGTGGTATTCCAGTCTATATGATGATGACGTACTGGTTTTTGATGGCTTTTAGTCTTGCGGCATGGGTGCTTTGCATTTGCCTGTTGTTTTTTTGTTAATTTGACAGCTTCTTTTCCAGGAACTGTATAAAAAAATTGGTATGAGATTAACTTTGTGAAATATTTGTTTCAATGTGTGTGCAATCAATCACTGCAGGTGTATTATTATTATTATTATACTATAGACCTCCTTCAATTGGATGATTGCCTCCTCTACACGACACCTGTGCTACCTGCTGCTTCCTTTGACACCTGAGCTTCTTGTACGCTCGTGAGAACACCTCCTTCTGCCACTTTTGTTACCTGAGCCTACTCCCGTATGCTTGTGAGGATGCCTCCTGCCACCTCTGACAGACCATCTGTTGCTTCCTCTGCTGGATCTGGGTCTACGCTCTCCTTCACTCTCTTGTTCTCTCTGTCTTTCTCACCTAAAACCCCTACATCTGCTTCCGTGTCCTCTCCTTCAAAAATAGTCAATTTAAGACTTTTAACCTGTTGTACTGATATAAAACAATAACGATGCATCTTTAATTGCTACGAACTTTGTAGTTGGCATACTTCTTTTTCTACTACACCGTGCATCTAATGCAGATTGAGGGGGTGGATTCCTGTGATTTATTGTGGTAGGTACTGCCTCAGAGGACAGTGTCTTCTGTGAACCCTGTTAAAAGAGACACATTTTTACCAGAAAAATATCATGACTGAAATGTATTTTTATTGACAAAGATATTAGCTGTACCGTAATCAGAATAAAACACTATTCTAAGTGCTCCTCGCACACAGCATAACCCCCTTTCTTTAGGTCCAGTGAAGGGAAATCTTAATGCTATAGCATACAATGACAATCTACAGGATTCTGTGCTTCCAACTTTGTGGCAACAGTTTAGGGAAGGCCCTTTCCTGTTTCAGCATGACAATGCCCCCGTGCACAAAGCGAGGTACATACAGAAATGGTTTGTTGAGATTGCTGTGGAGGAACTTGCCTGAACAGAGCCCAAACCTCAAAATAAGGAAAATAAGAGTAGAAATTCAAAAATGCACACAATCCTCCCCAAATCAAAAAAAAGTATCTCCCCTATTTTGGACCACCCCTTCCCCAGTAAATTTAAATCTGTCCCTTAGTGGGTCAGGGTTATGTTCATTATGCAACAGCGAAAGACTACCATGTTTGTCCTAAAATAAACATTTTCCTTTTCATTTGCAAAATGTTTTAAATGTTTTCCGTTGTGTGCCCTAATGAACAAAAACCAGATGTCCTTATCTTGGGGTGGCTTATATAAATTGCATGTTACATATCATGGGTTAACAGGGCTGCATATTTCATTAGTCCATGAGGTAGTCACTTCAGGTTATATGTCCTCACTGACAATGGATTCCCTAAGGCCTCCACCTGTGACTAACCAAGCGCTACAGAACACTGCACTTGACTGTATCAGGAGCTGAATAGCTAGTTTGTGTAAATCCTCAGTCTTTATAGAGAGTGGGCGTATTTGTGTGAACTGTATGAGTGTGTGTGCTCGTGTGCAGCTTTAGTAGGAGTGTATATTATATATGTTTATATTGTGGGCTACATAGTCATGTTTGCCAATACATTTTACCCGGCTTTCTACTCTCCCAGCTTTCAAACCGCTAACTAGGAGACTAAATATCCTAATTTTCAAAGCTCATTGGATATTTATAGGACATACACTTTATTTCATGAGTGAACTGGATTTGGTTACAGCGTTGCATGAAGTGCCGGGAGTGTGCTGTGGGCCATAAGACTGGAGACCAGACGCTGTGGATGCACACCAGTATCACCCAGCTGGTTGTGTGTGCATACGTGCGTGTGTTCAGTCTCATGCAGCTGGTTCATCCTGTGCCTCTGCCAACCACATGCCAGCACTCTTAGCTCTGTTCAGCATCACTGCTTAGACTTGGGAGCTCTGGTTATGGTTTGGGTGGATAACATGGTTGTGCTCATCTTATTTTCTCTTAAGTTATGTAGTTCAATACATTTTTCGGACCTCGTCGTTTTATTTCTATACACATATTCGTGTTGGAAATCATGAGAATTTCAGAATAGCAATATCAAGTATCAAAAAGAACACCCCCTCTAACCTTCTAACACAAACCCACAAACACTTACAGTGGCTTGCGAAAGTATTCACCCCCCTTGGCATTTTTCAGATTTTGTTGCCTTACAACCTGGAATTAAAATAGATTTTTTGGGGGGGTTGTATCATTTGATTTACACAACATGCTTACCACTTTGAAGTTGCAAAATATTTTTGGGTTTTGAAACAAACAAGAAATAAGACAAAAAACAGAAAACATGAAAGTGCATAATTATTCACCCCCCCAAAGTCAATACTTTGTGGAGCCACCTTTTGCAGCAATTACAGCTGCAAGTCTTTTGCGGTATGTCTCTATAAGCTTGGCACATCTAGCCACTGGGATTTTTGCCCATTCTTCAAGGCAAAACTGCTCCAGCTCCTTCAAGTTGGATGGGTTCCGCTGGTGTACAGCAATATTTAAGTCATACAACAGACTCTAAATTGGATTGAGGTCTGGGCTTAGACTAGGCCATTCAAAGACATTTAAATGTTTCCTCTTAAACCACTCGAGTGTTGCTCCTAGTCTCAAATCTCTGGAAGACTGAAACAGGTTTCCCTCAAGAATTTCCCTGTATTTAGCGCCATCCATAATTCCTTCAATACTGACCAGTTTCCCAGTCCCTGCCGACGATAAACATCCCCAAAGCATGATGCTGCCACCACCATGCTTCACTGTGTGGGTGGTGTTCTCGGGGTGATGTGAGGTGTTGGATTTGCGCCAGACATAGCGTTATCCTTGATGGCCAAAAAGCTCAATTTTAGTGTCATCTGACCAGAGTACCATCTTCCATATGTTTGGGGAGTCTCCCACATACCTTTTGCTTATTTTTTTCTATAAATTGCTTTTTTTCTGGCCACTCTTCTGTAAAGCCCAGCTCTGTGGAATGTATGGCTTCAAGTGGTCCTATGGACAGATACTCCAATCTCCGATGTAGAGCTTTGCAGCTCCTTCAAGGTTATCTTTGTTCTCTTTGTTGCCTCTCTGATTAATGCCCTCCTTGCCTGGTCCGTGAGTTCTGGTGGGCGGCCCTCTCTTGGCAAGTTTGTTGTGGTGCCATATTCTTTCAATTTTTTTAATAACGGATTTAATGGTGCTCCGTGGGATGTTCAAAGTTTCGGATATTTTTTTATAACTCAATCCTGATCTGTACTTCTCCACAACCTTGTCCCTGACCTGTTTGGAGAGCTCCTTGGTCTTCATGGTGCCGCTTGCTTGGTGGTGTTGCAACTCTGGGGCCTTTCAGAACAGGTGTATATCTACTGAGATCATGTGACACTTTATTTAACTAATTATGTCACTTCTGAAGGTAATTGTTTGTACCAGATCTTATTTAGGGGCTTCATAGTAAAGGGGTGAATACATATGCACACACCACTTTTCAGTTATTTTTTTCATTTCACTTCACCAACTTGGACTATTTTGTGTATGACCATTACATGAAATCCAACTAAAAATCCATTTAAATTACAGGTTATAATGCATCAAAATAGGACAAAATGCCAAAGGGGATGAATACTTTTGCAAGGCACTGTATAAAACCCACACTTGTAAATTGACCATGCTAACTGAGTCACATATCTTTCTAGTTCATTTTACTCAGCTCTTGTTTGTGCATTTGCACATTTTGCTGTCTTCCGAAACCCTTGCTGAAGTGTTTTTTTTATACGAGTGGGTTGACCTGCAATTTACCTCCCACATAATTCCAAGCCCACGGGCGTCTGGCCACATTACTATGCACAGCACTGATTGGCCTCAAGCCAAGACACTTTCAAAATGTGTTAGTCTTAGTAAATTGCCTGGAAGGAGTCTGGGTGGCGATGATCATATAATCAAGAGACCTGCCCCCCCCCTTCTCCTTCCTCCCTCCCTCGTTCTATCCTCCCGCTGTCGACTGTAATCCTCTTTCTCCTTCCCTTCCTTCCTTTCTCTCTTCTACCAACTTCTTTTATCAACCTGTGTGTTTACTGAAATTGGGTGTCGGTCCAATTATTTGACAACTAAACTAAGTGTAAATTGCAGATTGCAGTAAATGTCTTAATCAATGCAATATGTATGTGTCTGTGGTTGAACTTTAAAGGCCTGGGTTCTTGCAAATTAAGATTCTAAAAAACAGATGCCTACGGCTTAGGCTTCATATTTTGCTGTATTCCTGCCTGCCCATGGCCCGTAGTCACAGTGTCTCAGAGTTGGAGTGCTGATCTAGGATTTAGATCATAAGGAATAAGATTATATGGACAGGTGGGACCTGATCCTAGATTAGCACTCTACTCTGAGACACTTTGTGAATACAGGCCCAGATGAGGATGGTTTCTCTCCATGGGTTTGGTTCTTTCAAAAAAAGAAATCTGGACTCACCTTCAGTGAACTTGTCTTTTTTCGTGGGTTTAAACCTAGGTCTCTTTATGAAGCATTCTAAAACAAATACCTTCATAAAAGATGAGAAAGAAACATTTACATTTGGTTTAACTTTAGTTCATCTTCGGTTCCAATAAAACAGCGTGAACCCCTGAGAAAACACATTCCAGTTGCCTGATGTTCAAGTCTATTATTGATTTCAGGATAGTTATTACTTATGCGGGGAAGAAAGACACTATCAATATTGAACATGTCTTGTATTTATTCATATTATTGTTAGAGATATTACTTTCTTATCTCACACCCTATATAGGTTATATCATTTGTCAGTCTGTGGGAGAAAAATTCTAAAACCTTAAGTGAGATACTGTATAATCACATTCATAATCACATTCATCAATAGGTAATCTGCACTCATCATCACAGACTTAGGCTTGTCAAAGCAGATCCGCAATGCCATGCCAAATATAGTGGCGAGCTGATACGGAATACGCGCTGTGACGAATCGTCTTCCTCTATTTCCACGTGTCCTTTCGCTCCTGCAGATAAGAGGGTTTAAGCTAGTATGTTTGATCTCTGTCATGGTAAACCTTGGGTCAAAACTTGTCAAAACAAGCAGGGGAGGAGAAGAAGACTTCATAGCTGGCCCCTTGGCCCTGTCTGTGTGCCTTGAGGAAGCGACTGGAGGCCTGTAATCCTTCTGGTAATAACTTCAGTCTGCGCTTTGCTTTCTCATTTTTTTACGATGCTTTGGTCTATCGGTCAATGCAGCTCAGAGAGTAATGGAATGAGCAGTGGATTAGTGTAGTAGCCTAATTTATTGTGGGATATGGCCTTGCTTTAACGGCAGTTTCTCAGATAGGTTTCAATCCGCTTCAGGTAAAGTTGGTCCTCTGCCTATTTTCTATGGTTGAAAGTTAGTCATTCATGCTGTAGTATTTGCTATGGATGAAAGTTAGTCATTCATAACTGGTTGCCGTGATTTGTACACTAATATTTACTTTGACCGTGCACTGTCATTTACATTCTCAAACACTGTTTCAAGGCTTCTTTGAAGTGGAAGTTTCTTTCTAAGGGGATAACTACTTACCATGTCATACAAACTGATCCTTAGTAGTCCATAGTCTGGTTTGTTTGTTGCATAGTATTGCATGTTCCCATAGGACTACATACGAGTTGGTGGGTTTACCTGACAAAATGTGCTTTGTTTGTTTACTGCCAGCATCTCTCACTCTTGCTCACAAACCCACACACATACAGTGGCTTGTGAAAGTATTCACCCCCCTTGGCATTTTTCCTATTTTGTTGCCTCAACCTGGAATTAAAATGGATTTTCGGGTGGTATGTATTATTTGATTTACACAACATGCTTACCACTTTGAAGATGCAAAATATTTTTTCTTGTGAAACAAACAAAAAAAATGAAAACTTAACATAACTGCATAACTATTCACCCCCCCAAAGTCAATACTTAATAGAGCCAACTTTTCTTGTGGTATGTCTCTATAAGCTTGGTACATCTAGCCACTGGGAATTATTCCCCCTTCTTCAAGGCAAAAATGCTCCAGCTCCTTCAAGTTGGATGGGTTCCGCAGGTGTACAGCAATATTTAAGTCATAAAACAGATTCTCAATTGGATTGAGGTCTGGGCTTTGACTAGGCAATTCCAAGACATTTAAATGTTTCCTCTTAAACCACTCGAGTGTTGCTTTAGCAGTGTGCTTTGGGTCATTGTCCTGCTTCCCAGTTTCAAATCTCTGGAAGACTGAAACAGGTTTCCCTCAAGAATTTCCCTGTATTTAGCGCCATCCATCATTTCTTAAATTCTGACCAGTTTCCCAGTCCCTGCTGATGAAAAACATCCCACAGCATGATGCTGCCACCACCTTGCTTCACTGTGGAGATGGTGTTCTCGGGGTGATGTGAGGTGTTTGCGCCAGACATAGCGTTTTCCTTGATGGCCAAAAAGCTCAATTTTAGTCTCATCTGACCAGAGTACCTTCTTCCATATGTTTGGGGAGTCTCCCACATACCTTTTGGCGAACACCAAACGTGTTTGCTTATTTTTTTCTTTAAGCAATGGCTTTTTTTCTGGCCACTCTTTTGTAAAGCCCAGCTCTGTGGAGTGTATGGCTTAAAGTGGTCCTATGGACAGATACTCCAATCTCCACTGTGGAGCTTTGCAGATCCTTCAGGCTTATCTTTGGTCTCTTTGTTGCCCATCTGATTAATGCCCTCCTTGCCTGGTCCGTGAGTTCTGGTGGGTGGCCCACTCTTGGCAGGTTTGTTGTGGTGCCATATTCTTTCAATTTTTTAATAAAGGTGCTCCGTGGGATGTTCAAAGTTTCGGATGTTTTTTTATAACCCAACCCTGATCTGTACTTTGTTTGGTCTTCATGGTGCTGCTTGCTTGGTGGTGCCCCTTGCTTAATGTTGTTGCAGACTCTGGGGCCTTTCAGAACAGGTGTATATCTACTGAGATCATGTGACACTTTATTTAACTAATTATGTCACTTCTGAAGGTAATTGGTTGCACCAGATCTTATTTAGGGGCTTCATAGCAAAGGGGGTGAATATATATGCACGCACCACTTTTCCGTTTTTTTTTGTTTTTTTACAATTAATTTGTTTCACTTCACTACACCATTATGGACTATGTTGTGTATGTCCATTACATAAAATCCAAATAAAAATCCATTTAAATTACAGGTTATAATGCAACAAAATAGGAAAAACTCCAAGGGGGATGAATACTTTTGCAAGGCCCTTTAATGACCTCTCAGACAGTGACTCACAATTATTATATAATACAAGCAACTCCCTTAAACTTCTTAAGGCTAGGTGTCCCACTAGCAGGACAACTTCCGGTGAAACGGGAGGGCACGCAATTCAAAAAAATCATCAGAAAAATTATGGATATTAAACATTTATGTACATATGTCTTATATCGGTTAAAAGCTTAAATTCTTGTTAATCTAACCTCACTGTCCGATTTACAGTAGGCTTTACAGCGAAAGCATGCCATGCGATTGTTTGAGGACGGCGCCCCACATCAAAATATTTTTCCACCGGCACAGGTTTCAATTCACAAATAGCGATTAAATTGTCACTTACTTTTTAAAAATCTTACTCTGATTTTTCATCCAATGGGTCCCAGATACAACATGTAGTGTCAATATGTTAGATAAAATCCTTCTTTATATCCCAAAAAGTCAGTTTAGTTGAAGCCATCTATTTGAGTAATCCTCTCGTTCAACATGCAGAGAACGGAATCCAAAAAGCTACCGCTACACTTTGTTAAAACAAGTCAAAATGTTTCTATTTAATCATCAGATACTCTAAAATGTAACTAAACTATAATATTTCATACAGAAATAAGTATGTTCAATAGGAAAACGATATTAGCAGGTACGCGTCCTCTTCGTCGCACACGCATACACTGATTTCCAAGTCTGAGTCCCTGTATCAAAACTCAGAATTCTTCCTCGTTTTGGAAGAAACAAGCCTGAAACCTTGAATAAAGACTACTGACACCCAGTGGAAGCCATAGGAATGACATACTGATAGCTAGAGCATGGGCATGGGCTCTCAAGAAAAATAAAATTCCCTTTGGATTTTCTCCTACCATATCTATTGTGTTATAGTCTCCTACATTATTTTAACATTTCTATAAACTTCAAAGTGTCTTCTTTCCAATAGTACCAATTAAATGCATATCCTGGCTTCAGGGCCTGAGCAACAGGCAGTTTACTTTGTCAGTCAGGCGGAAATTGAGAAAAAAGGACCCTAGCCATGTTGGTCAGCTAATGTTCTGTGACGCTCTCAACAGGTCCAAACCTACCAGCTCAACAACACAGCTCTATAAACTTTCAGAAAAAAAATATTTTTGTTGGGCCAAATGTTCTGTGTTTTCATTGATTACTACTTGGACAGAATGATCGTTGGGCCCTTATGTGAATACGCTATAAGCGTTAAGAATATTAACAGAAAAATATTAACACTGGTCTAGGACACTGTTTTATTAAGGGCATCCCCCCAAGAGTCAATTAGCCAAACCCTGCATATCGAGGATGATGGAGGAAGGCACAGACATTCGAAAGCTCTGGGTACCTGGTTTACTGCCAAGTAAGCTGCATGAGTGTTCATTTTTACTATGCATTTTGACTTTACAATCCCACAGCAACACTGCAATTTGTGATAAAGCAGTAGCACACTGGTCTGAAACAGAAAAGGGCATGCGAACAATAAAGGCCCCCACTTCGCTTGTTCAATTCGGCTGGAAGTGTGTTAAATTTAGTTAAACACCCTGGGAGGGTGGCAGGTTGCTTGCTTTCTTGTAATAAAATGGAGTTAGAATTTCAGTGAGCTCAGGCTCCCATCAGGCCTATGTGAATGTGGGGTCTGCTTCCTGCTGAGTCGGAGGAATTGAGCTTTATGGGTACGGCCAATGTGTATCATAAGAAAACTTCACCATGTTACGTTTTGCCACAAGTTAGGCTTCAACCAATTGACGCATATGTCAATACATTGCATTCAATGAGAAAAGATGAGAGTCAACCAATTGATGCTTATGTCAATACATTCCAGCTAATGGGAAAATATGAAAAGATTAGACTCACAGACAGAAATGTCTCTTTCTATTCTTTAATCCCCTTTTCCCCGATTCTTTCTTCTCCCTCCCTCCCTCCCTCCCTCTACTTCTTTTTGACTCCCTGTGTCTCTTTCACTCTCCCTCCTTCCTCTCTCGTTCTTTCTCTCTAATCTCTCTTTCTACCTCCTATCTCCTCTCTCTCTCTCCCCTCCCTCCCCTCATCTCACTCCCTCTCCCTTTCTTTCACCCCCCCTTCCTCTCCCTCCTCCAGGAACTATTTCACCCTTCTTCTTTAACTCCCTCCCCCTCTTCTCAACTTTGTTTCCCTTTCTGACAGGCAGACAGACAGACAGGCAGGTAGACACACAGGCAAGCAGACAGATGTAGGCAGACGGACATATATACAGACACATACAATTTCAAGTTCAAGTCCCAACATCTTTTTTGACCAATATCCGCTTAAACTCCTTCTAACAAGGCTCTTGGTTTCTGGAACTGGAATGGAGATAAAAACATGCTTTTGCGTCAATTTCATTTTATACGCCGGGTTATGACGGCCCCCCGGTCAGAAATGTGGGCATTTTCAACCTTTTTAACCCTTTGAAATCTCCGCTGTGACCCCCAATTAAGTCAATGTACGGCGTCGTGGGGACACTCTTTAACAATAGCTTGAGTTTCAGAGGATGGAAGACAGTATTTCCTGTTGCCCCAGTAAGTTGAATCTCAACACAGGGCATCTCTATAAGGCAGGGGTCCCTAGCCGTGGGACGCTTTTTCCTCGAGCGGATGGTCGGCAGCCCGGAACAGTTATAAAAAATTTGTACACTGCAAAATGACCACAAGAATCCCAAAACAGATATAGTACTTGAAAAAACATTTCAAACCTTGATGACATTGGGATACGATCACATTTGCCTCTCTATTTACGCGTGGGAATACTTGGGAACAGATTAACTTCTTAGGGAGGTGCTACCCTCAAACAATCAAATGCAGTGCTTTCGCCGTAAAGCCTTTTTGAAATCTGACAACGCTGTGATATTGCCAAGACCATGAATTCATAAACCATGCGGTTCACACAAAACACATTTCACAGCGAAAACAAATCAATGACCTTTTGAAGAACTTCTGCTGAGGGCTTCCCAAGTGTCTAACGAAGACAATCCATGGTTCTTTTGTTAGAAAAAGTAATTTATTATATCCATAAATCTCCGTTTGGTTGGTGCGTTATGAAAATACAGCGTCCACTCGCCCATTAAAACGTGAAGAGAACTCGTTCAACCTATACCTATAAACTTGTCCAAGAACAATCAAACATCATTGATAATGTATCCTTAGGAACACTTTTATGTATATTTAGTATAATATTTCAACCGGAATATAAACTGGGTGATAGGAAAGGAAAAAACCACAGCGCGCTCAAGGCCATGAACTTCCTAATTCTTCTTCTATTGCCATTTAAAGCAACTAAACAGAATCAAAACACTGCCTAGAGACTGTTGACATCCAGTGGAAGCAATAGGTACTGAAATCTTACTCCCTTATATGGGCATTTTCATAAGGGAGGGGTTCAAAATGAGGCAATGTGTCAAAATCACTTTTTCCAGGACAGAAATTCCTCGGGTTTTTGCCTGCCATATCCGTTCTGTTATACTCACAGACATTATGTTAACACTTTTAGAAACTTCAGAGTGTTTCCTATCCAATAGTACTAATTATGTGCATATCCTATTTTCTGGGCCTGAGTGGGAGGCATTTTACTTTGGGCACGCCAGGCTCTCCAAAACCGTCACCTCGTGCGCTGCTCCCAAAGAAGTTAATGTTACATATCCTACGTACATCACTCATCTCATACCATCGATTGCCTTTTGCCTATGACACACGGCCATCGCTCATCCATATATTTATGTGTACATATTCTTATTCCATCCCTTCACATGTGTGTGTATAAGGTAGTTGTGAATTTGTTAGGCTTTGCTCTATATATCAGAGGCATGTACTAACAAGCCTGTCATGCTTTGTGCCTAGGGTTGTTATATTCAATTTAAGGCACAGTAATTCATTTATTTGCTGAAAAAGCTACATGTATCTAACAGTGTGATTGCTCTTTTAAAACTGCCTCTGAGGTTTAGACTTTAAAAAAAAAATTATAATGTTCAAATAATATTTTTGCAGGAATCTCCTTGCAAATGATTTTGCCGAAGATTGTATCTCCGCCGGGCTGCACTGTTGGAACTAGAAACAGAAGCATTTCGCTACACTCGCATTAACATCTGCTAACCATGTGTATGTGACAAATAACATTTGATTTGATTAAAACAGTCATGAATGAGCATCCTTAGGTTAATTTGAATTTAAAAAACTATTCGACAAATGCAAGACAGTGTAACAATATCTCAGGCAGTTTTCATTGTTTCTCGTGTATCACTTTAATCAGAGTTTAGACAAACATTGTCTTTCTCGTCTTCATTGCATAACGAGAGCACTTGGTTTGTCATCACATCAGCTTGGGTACAAGCTACAAAAATACTTTTGAAGAGCTTCACAATTTTACTTGTAAAGTTACCATCTAGTTGTTTTATAATCTTAGAATACAGAAATGAAAATTTGTTGTTTAAACAAAACTTTGTTGCATTGAAAGCCTTGATAGACCCATCCTTCCTCATGGAACGTTCTGGGGATTGCTGACAACAGGGTGACAGGTTATTTGATGTGCTGCTCAAGAGTTTCATCGCCCAGGAGACTCACCTGGGGATAGGCGGATGGACACATGTTGTTTTAATTAAAGTCTGGGAGATTGCAGGTAGGGAGATTGCAGGTAGTTGGTTAAAAGGCTCTGGAGGTCCTTGGAATATTTAGTCTCTGTAGACAGAGGTAGTGAGTGTGCTTGAAAGAGAGAGAGCCCTCACCCCTGATCTACCACTGTCCCAGGTTTTCCTACCTAACCCTCTAATCGCAGTCTCTCTGACAGGGAGTTACTCTAGGATTAGACAGGCGTATGGGCTTCTCCACTCCTTATATGAGTGGAGTATTAGCTCTTGAAATGTGAAAGACCGGCTCGATTCAGTCTTATGTAGCAACATTTGAAATTGTGTTTTTTACATTGGATAAAAGTATAGACTCAGAGCTAGAAAATTGTATATCATACACTACAGTTGAGGAACAATGGGAAAGTAATTATGCTTTGAAAGTTGATAAACTTGTAACCCCACTTTTGACAAAATAGCCCTTGAATAGTGTGGTACACCTACTGGAGTGCTCTTCTTTGTCTACAGCATCGTTCACACCCTCTTAAGCCTTAGCCCCATCTGTAGGCTTTAGCTAGCTAGTGCTAGGTGGCTAATGTGATCTAGCTAACGAGGGTCTGAAAATACGATTTCCCTACTCAATTATGTTCAGCAAATTCATAGATAGAAAGCAGAAAATCGTGTGATATCCTGGCATTAAAAAGCATATGCTATTTTACAGTATTTCAAATATTATAAAACTTGATTTTCGCATACCCAAAAAGCGTTCTATTTGGGATGCAAGTACGAGTATTCGCACACAGCTAGAGAGAATTCTAATTAGCTGTGTAAAAGATGTATAGCACTTCCATCCCAGTCGGCCATCTTTAGGTGGCTTTTATAAAGAGCTTATAGGTCTACTCGCAGTCAAGATTTGTAACTGTTCCAAACTTATTGAATTGGCTTCGGTTCATACTCTGCCTGCAGACAAGTCTTCCCTATAACAAAAAAAATCACACACTTGTAGTTGCTGTATATTTCATAAAGGACACAACCATTGTGACTCCCATTGACCCAGTTTGTGATGTTCTTGTTCATTAGTTATTTACTGACAGTGCTTGAGTGTCAACTTCTTGAGGAGAAAGTTTGTGGTCTCATCCATCAGTGGCTGGGCCATTTCCTGCCTTCCTTCCTTTTACAGCCACGAGAATAGACACTGATTATTTATTCATGTGGCATTGCTTATTTATTTATAATTTCCAATGCTGTGTACATGCCAATTATAGATGGCAAATTATGACAATATTTCAAGGACATCCTGATCCTTCTCAAGCACTCAAGTTGAGTAGGTTTAATGAATATAGTAGAAAAGCAACACATTTTGAGTTCTACCACTTATAAAATCCCTATTATATAGTCACTATCCAGTTATACACTCATATACAATATTCATGACATACAGCATTAGATTTACAACCAAGCAGTTACTACTTTTTGAACTACAATTACCTCAATATTTTCGCGGTTATAGAAACCTGTAGTAGCTTATAATGGAGCAATCACACATTACTTCTATTCATATTTTGTGGTCTTTGAATTAGACTTTTGTCACAATCCATACCCCATTAGAAAAAGGAATTACAAACATGATATTGATTTATCATTTGCCTATTAGAATTTAAAACAGAATATTATTTCAATCTTCCATATGGAAGTCTATGAGAATCTTGATTCAATCTTACATTGGCATTGACAATGCTTTTCAATACTCTGTGTTTTAAGACTGTCGATATTTAAATGATCAAATTGAAAAAAAAAAATCCAGAAATTTTACATACGCACAAAGTTTTCCTCTCAAATGTTGTAAACAAATTTGTTTACATCCCTGTTATGGAGCGTTTCTCCTTTGCCAAGATAATCCATCCACCTGACAGGTGTGGCATATCAAGAAGCTGATTAAACAGATTATTACACAGGTGCACCTTGCCGGCTTCACCTCAGGGATCATCTGAAATCAGCCGGACAGCTGATGAAACTGTGGGTTTGCACAACCGAAGAATTTCTCTACAAACTATCAGAAACCGTCTCAGCAAAGCTCATCTGTGTGCGTGTTGTTCTCACCAGGGTTTTGACCTGACTGCAGTTCGGCGATGCCACTGAACGTGGTTACAGAGTCTCACCTTTGATGGCCGCTGGCTCGCTGGAGAAGTCTGCTCTTCATAGATTAATCCTAGTTTCAACTGTACCAGGCAGATGGCATGGCGTCATGTGGGAGAGTGGTTTGCTGATGTCAATGTTGTGACACTGGTAGTGGTGGGGTTATGGTATGGGCTGGCATAAGCTACGGACAATGAACACAATTGCATTTTATCAATGGCAATTTGAGTGCAACGAGATACTGTGACGAGATCCTGAGGCCCATTGACATGCCATTCATCCTCCACCATCACCTCATGTTTCAGCATGATATTGCACGGCTCCATGTTGCAAGGATCTATACACAATTCCTGGAAGCTGAAAATGTCCCAGTTCTTCCATGGCCTGCTTACCCATTGAGCATGTTTGGGATGCTCTGGAACGACGTGTATGACAGTGTTCCAGTTCCCGTCCATATCCAGCAACTTCGCACAGCCATTGAAGAGGAGTAGGACAACATTCCACAGGCCACAGTCAACAGCCTGATGAACTCTATGCAAAGGAGATGTGCCGCGCTGCCTAAGGCAAATGGTGGTCACACCAGATACCGACTGCATTCCCGGTCATGTGAAACCCATAGACGGCCTAATGAATTTATTTAAATTAACATATTTCCTTACCTTATGAACTAACTCAGTAAAGTCTTCAAAAATGTTGGATGTTGCGGTTATATTTTTGTTCAGTGTAGCTGGCAAAAACAGCCAGTGTGTGCAAGGAGTTCACGAGAGGGGACCCTATAGCTCAGTGGAGGGGACACATACTAGTAGCTAATATAACAACCAGGTCTCATAGCATTTCGTATTATTCTGTACGTAAATCGCAACACCACCATTTGGTATGGTTGCATAAAACAGATGTTACAGAAATGAGGAGGGTGGTTGGTCGAGATGGATAGGTGGCGTATAATGCAAGTGTACAGCAATCCAAAGGTCACAAGTTCAAATCTCATCACCAGCAACTTTTCAACTACTTACTACTTTTTAGCTACTTTGCAACTACTTAGCATGTTAGCTAACCCTTCCCCTAACCCTTTAACCTTACTTCTAAACTTAACCTTAATCCCTAGCCAAGCTAACGATAGCGAGCTAGCTTACATTAGAGAGCTAGCCACCTAGTTAGAATTGGTAACATATCGTAAGTTATTATCCCAGGATGACCCGTCACAGGCGCCGTGTGCGCCCAGGTAAGGAGGCGGTCCCGCTCACCCATGGGCACGTAGGCGCAGTTCCCCGGGCACAGTGCAGGTGCGGGTTCCGTACGCAGGGCCTGCCGTATGTCGGTGTCCATGTCCCACACCACTGGCGCGATTATACGGAACGGAGGGATGATGGGGGTCTCCTCTCCCTGCTTCTCCTCTGCGTCATAGAGGCGAGACAGGGTGTCTGCCTTCACGTTCTTCGAGCCTGGCATATATGAAACTATGAATTGGAACCTGGCGAAGAATAGAGCCCACCTCGCCTGTCTCGGGTCTAGCCTCTTTGCTGCCCTGGTTGTGGTGATCCGTCCACACAAGGAAAGGGTTTTTGGACCCCTCCAACCAGTGCCTCCACGCCTTCAAAGCCAACAATTCCCGGTCCCCAATGTTATACTTCCTCTGGGCGGGGCTCAGCTGCTTGGAGTAGAAGGCGCAGGACCGCAGCTTTGGAGGGGTTCCAGTGCGCTGGGACAACAATGTCCCGACTCCTACTTCGGAGACATCTACCTCGACGATGAAGGGGAGTGAGAGATCGGGATGTGCCAGCACGGGCGCAGTGGTGAAGCGTGCTGGGGATGGACCATGACCTGACTGCGCTGACGCGTTGATCCTCCATCTCCACTCCCTCTGTTGAAATGACGTAGCCAAAAAAGGACACGGACCACTGGCCCTCAGCAGAAGTTCATCAAAGGTAAGCGATTTTATATTAGCGATTTTATGCGTTTTGTGAGACCAGTGTTGGGTTATGGATTTATGCTAATGCGTAAATATTAGAGGTGCTACCCTCAAACAATCAAATGTTGTGCTTTCGCCGAAAAAAACTTTTTGAAATCTGACAACGCTGTGATATTGCCAAGAATCAGAGCTTTTGATGACTATGCAACAATTGTATATTTATGAATGTTTAATATTTCAACTTTTGGATTTTGAATTTGGCGCCTCACATTTCACCTGGTAGTGTCGGGAGTGGCTCCCTAAGTAGTTAAACTAATAACACACAAATTATTGTATTTTTATTCTCTATATTGAATTCATTATTTAAACATTTATAGTATAGGTTGGAAAAATTATGTGAACCCATAGGCTAATGACTTCTCCAAAGCTAATTGGAGTCAGGACTCCGCTAACCTGGAATACAATCAATGGGACAAGATCAGAGATGTTGGTTAGAGCTGCCCTGCAATATAAAAAAACTCACAAAATGTGAGTTTGCTATTCACATGAAGCATTGACTGATGTTAACCATGCCTCAAACAAAAGATCTCAGAAGACGTAAGATTAAGAATTGTTGACTTACATAAAGCTGGAAAGGGTTACAAAATAATCTCTAAAAGCCTTGATGTTCATCAGTCCACGTTAAGAAAAATTGTCTATAAACGGAGAAAGTTCAGCACTGTTGCTACTCTCCCTAGGAGTGACCGTCCTGCAAAGATGACTGCAAGAGCACAGCACAGAATGCTCAATGAGGTTAACTTCTTAGGGAGCGGCTCCCGAGGTGACGGTTTTGGAGAGTCTGGCGTGCCCAAAGTAAAATGCCTCCCACTCAGGCCCAGAAAATAGGATATGCACATAATTAGTACTATTGGATAGGAAACACTCTGAAGTTTCTAAAAGTGTTAACATAATGTCTGTGAGTATAACAGAACAGATATAGCAGGCAAAAACCCGAGGACTTTCTGTCCTGGAAAAAGTGTTTTTGACACATTGCCTCATTTTGAACCCCTCCCTATTGAAAACAGCCATTTCTGGGAGTAAGATTGCAGTACCTATTGCTTCCACTGGATGTCAACAGTCTCTAGACAGTGTTTGGTGATGTTTAGTTGCTCTGGATGGTAATAGAAGAAGAATTTCGAACTAGTCANGAGGAATTTCTGTCCTGGAAAAAGTGTTTTTGACACATTGCCTCATTTTGAACCCCTCCCTATTGAAAACAGCCATTTCTGGGAGTAAGATTGCAGTACCTATTGCTTCCACTGGATGTCAACAGTCTCTAGACAGTGTTTGGTGATGTTTAGTTGCTCTGGATGGTAATAGAAGAAGAATTTCGAACTAGTCATCGGATGTAAACAGAAGAGGAAGCGGGTTCACGGGCTCGTGCGCGCTGTGGTTTTTTCCTTTCCTATTGTCCAGTTTATAATCCGGTTGAAATATTATAGTAAATATACATAAAAGTGTTCCTAAGGATACATTATCAATGATGTTTGATTGTTCTTGGACAAGTCTATAGGTATAGGTTGAACGCGTTCTCTTCACGGTTCAATGGGCGAGTGGACGCTGTATTTTATGAACATAACGCGCCAACCAAACGGAGATTTATGGATATAATAAATGACTTTTTCTAACAAAAGAACCATTGGATGTCTTTGTTGGACACTTGGGAAGCCCTCAGCAGAAGTTCTTCAAAAGGTAAGGGATTTGTTTTCGCTGTGAAATGTGTTTTGTGTGAACCGCGATGGTTTATGAATTTATGCTAATGTAAAATATTGGTGCTACCCTCAAACAATCAAATGTTGTGCTTCGCCGTAAAGCCTTTTTGAAATCTGACAACGCTGTGATATTGCCAAGAAGCAGAGCTTTTGATGACTATGCAACACTTGTATATTGATGAATGTTTAATAATTCAACTTCAGCTAGCGCCCCACCACTCCGTAAGTAGTTAAGAAGAATCCTAGTGTCAGCTAGAAATGTACAGAAATCTCTGGAACATGCTAACATCTCTGACGAGTCAACGATACGTAAAACACTAAACAAGAATGGTGGGCCTTCTGGAGTGGCCCAGTCAGAGTCCTTACCTCAACCCGATTGAGACATCCCAAGAATATTGCTGAACTGAAACCGTTCTTTAACGGGAATGGTCCAAAATTCCTCCTGACTGTTGTGCAGGTCTGATACGCAACTCTAGAAAACATTTGGTTGGGTTATTGCTGCTAAATGGAGGGTCAACCAGTTATTAAATCCAAGGGTTCAAATACTTTTCCCACCCTGCACTGTGAATGTTTACATGGTGTGCTCAATATAGACATGAAAATGTATAATTGTTTGTGTTATTAGTTTAAACATACTGTTTGTCTATTGTTGTGACCCAGATGAAGATCAGATCAAATTTTATGACCAATTTATGCAGAAATATTTCCAAAGGGTTCACATACTTTTTCTTGTCACTATATAACACAGGGCTGTAACCCAAACAAAGCGCGAGGTGTAAACCTTTAATAAATACACGGGACGAGACCCGTAATAACAAGTGCACACTAACGTGGTAACACGAAAGATGATACAACAGAGCACATGTACTCACAAGACCAACAGACCACAGAACAATAATCAACAAGGACAATGGGGAACAGAGGGCACATATATTCTCATACTAATCAGGGGGAATGGGAACCAGGTGTGCGTAATGAGACAAGACAGTCCGGGGTTGGTGGTAATGATCCAGTTCAGTGACGCCTAGAAGGCCGGTGATGTAGACCTTCGGAGATGGTGAACGGAATGAGCAGCAGTACCGGGGGAATCCATGACAAGAACAAACAAACAGTGCCTTCAGAAGGCATTCACACCCTTGACTTTTTCCACATTTTGATGTGTTACAAGGTGGGATTAAAATTGACTTAATTGTAATTTTTTGTCAACGATCAACATAAAATACTACATGATGTCAAAGTGGATGAAAAATTTGTAAAAAAAAAAAAATATATATATGAAATTAAAGCACTAATATATCTTGATTACCTACGTATTCAACCCCCTGAGTCCATACTGGCAGATCTCAGCTGTGAGTCTTTCTGAGTAAGTCTTACCTGGATTGCACAATATTTGCACATCATTCAAAAAAAGAATTCTTCAAGCTCTGTCAAGTTAGTTGTTGATCATTGCTATACAGCCATTTTCAAGTCTTGCCATAGATGTTCATGCCAATTTAAGTCAAACCTGTAACTAGGCCACTCAGGAACATTCAATGTCTTCTTGGTAAGCAACTGCAGTGCATACTTGGCCTTGTGTTTTAGGCTATTGTCCTGCTGAAAGGTGAATTTGTCTCCCATTGCCTGTTGGAAAGCAAACTGAACCAAACTTTCCTCTAGGGTTTTTCCTATGCTTAGCTCTTTCCATTAATTTTTCTCGCTCCCCAAAAATCCCTAGTCTTTGCTGATGACAAGTATACCCATAACATGATGCAGTCACCACCATGGTTGAAAATATGAAGAGGGGTACTCAGTGATGTGTTGTGTTGTATTTGTACCAAACTTAACGCTTTGTATTAAGGACATAAAGTTAATTTCTTTGCCATTTTTTTTTAAGTTTTACATTAGTGCCTTATTGCAAACAGGATGCATGTCCATTAGGCTAGTATTGTGGCATAACTACAATGTCTGTTTTTTTTATCTTTGTAGTGACTGGGTGTATTGATACACCATCCAAATTGTAATTAATAACTTCACCAAGTTCAAAGGGATATTCAATGTCTGCATTATTTTTTCTAATCTACCAATAGGTGCCCATCTTTGCGAGGCATTGGAAAACCTCGCTGGTCTCTGTGGTTGAATCTGTGTTTGAAATTTACTGCTTGATGGAGGGACAGATAATTGTTTGTGTGGGGTACAGAGATGAGCCATTCAAAAATCATATTAAACACTATTATCGCGCACAGCCTTATTATGTGACTTGTTAATCAAATTTTTGGTCCTGAACTTATTTCGTCTTGCCATAACAAAGCGGTTGAATACTTATTGACTCAAGACATTTCAGCTTTTCATTTAATTCATTTGTAAACATTTAGAAACACATTAATCCACTTTGACATTATGGGTTATTGTGTGTACACCAGTGAGACAAAATCATTATTTAATCAATAAAAGAAATTCAGGCTGTAACACTATTTCTTTTTGAAAAGGTCATGGGGTGGCATTACTTTTTGAAGGCACTGTAGGTACAGGTAAGCATTTTCAAAATATACATTTTTACATGTATCTACTGATGGGGACAAGGTTGTTGCTTGCAAATGAGGCGACCAGTTATCAAAACTCAACTCCGCCTTGATATAAGAGAATGGAGTTGAACGTTCCTCTGCTAGGACTAACTCAAAGGGGTCCTTCTCTCTCTCACACACACAGTCACTGTGTCAAAATATATATTTTATATTTAGCTTACTGTTAGCTAGCTAGCAAGCCAGCCATCTAATGTCAGCAATCTAGCTAACAGTAAGCTTTACCTTGTGGTCTTTTGTTTAGACATGTAGCTAGCTAGCTAGCTCGACAATGAACCATAATCCCAATCCATAGAGTACTAGCAATACAAACAGATTGTCATCGCTAGCTAACATTAGGCTATAACTAGCAATGCGAAATGGCATTCTGAGATCAGCACCCACAGATCATACATGTAATGTTAACTAGCAAGCCAGCCATCTAACGTCAGCTAACATAATGTGTATGATCTGTGTAGTAATGTTAACTCAGAATGCCATTTGCATTGCTAGTTATAGCCTAATTTTAGCTAGCTATGACAATCCGTTTGTATTGCTAGTACTCTATGGATTGGGATTATGGTTCATTGTCTAGCTAGCTAGCTACATGTCTAAATAAAAGACCCCAAGTTAAAGCTTAATGTTAGCTAGCTAGCTGACGACCCATCAAGTTAGCCAGGTATGTCTGACGGTGTATTGTATAATAATGCTAAAAAATATGTATCTGGAATTTGTCTTTCAGCATCAATAGAACACACCTGACTCTCCTCCACCAGTTAAACAAGGAGAATGGTCTAATGCCTCCCATCATAAAGAGAGCTGGCCCAAGCAAGCACAGGTTACACCTGAAGCATGAGGACTTGCAGTGAGTTGTGAACTTCATCAACAACTACGCAGAGGATAATGTAATAACATTACCAGGACTCCACCCAGGACACAAACACTTTGGTAGAAAGCTGCTGCCATCCCGTGTGACAAGAGCAGCAATGTGGCGTCTCTACAAGGAATCGATGACAATACTTGGTATGTAAAGCATAAACAAAACATTTTGATTATTTAATTGACCACATAATTGACTACATTTATTGATCTCACATTATTTCTGTATTTTCCAGGTGCGTGTAGTCGGGCTGTCTTCCTTCAGGAATCTGTGGAGAAAATTGCTACCTCATATCTCAAGCACTAAGCCCAGGACGGTCTGTCTACCAGAAGATGGTTGCTGACTGCAAGACCACATATCAAGACTTGCAGCTGTCTCTGGGGAACCCTGCTGAACCAGCAAGCAAAGACGTCAGGATGCATTACAGCTTTGATTTTGCTCAACAAGTAAGCCTCCTTTATACTGATTTATAGGACACGTGCTGGTGTAAAGCTATGGCTGGCAACAACACCTGACTCCGTACTTCAGGCCGCTGCCACAGATACCAGCAATACCAGCACTTCAGGTGCATATAATTTCCATTGCATTGTATGAGGTTATTCTTCTTATCTAAACTTGGGAGGTGAATTGATGTTGTGCAAGGTTGTAATATCTTCTCAATTTGTTTTGTTATTTCCTGCTTTACAGCTTCGATGCTCTGGAGCCTGGTGTTGATGTCGCCAAGGAGCGTTCGGACTCAGTCACATGACCCATCAACTTAGTAGACAAGTGTGTCTGGGTAAGGGTCATCTAATATTTATAAAATCTTTTTTATCTGGACACTCTGTTTACCTGGAATTTTTCCTTATTGTAGGCTACTACATTTACCACTTTTAGTCTTAATCTTTACTACATTACTCACTGTTTAGCACATGGCCCCACATGTGAATCCTTAAAGAGATGTGTGGGGCTGGCTTAAGAGGGTGTGAACAAAGCTGAATGGGTGTAGACAAAGGAGAGCTCTCCAGTAGGTCCCAAAACATTTTCTCAAAAGTGATTTTACAAGTTTATCAACTTTCAAAGCAGAATTACTTTCCCGTTGTTCTTCAATTGCAGTGTATGATATACCATTTTGTCTCTACTTTTATCCAATGTAAAAACACAATTTCAAATTTTGCTACATAAGACCCATTTGAGCCATTCGGTCACAAATGTGTATGTGTTGTACTGGATAATACCATTGAAATTACATATCAAACACACTTTGCTATTTATTTTTCAATTTGGCAGAAATTATGCATACTTAATAATGAAAATTCAAATGCAATACCATTTTTAAAATGTATCAATATCGTGTTCCTTTTCCTAAATCGGTATGCATTTTTTGTGACAAAATTCTAACTAATTTCCAATTGAGTTTTGGCAGCTAAATGCTTCCATACTTTCCTGCCCATTTTTAGACCAATTCTGCAGCGCATTCAGTGGCAAAGAAGTCCACACTAATTTCCTACTCAGGGTTAGCTAATGCTGATTATGCTCTGTATTTATTCTGAACTCTTGGCCTGTGAATCAGTATGCAAATGACTGATTGTGGGTGTTATTCAGGGTACTCTGTAAATATTTAAATTGCAGAAGTGTAAAGGTGTAATCAGTTCTTAAATTGCAGTTCAGGGTGTAAATTGCACCGCGGATTCAGAAATCACTGGCGCATGGATGTTCTGTGCAATCCACAAAAGTCAACTTTTTTTTCTCTTCTGCCATTCACATTCCAATGAAATTGGAATAAGAGAGGCCTTTCCTTTGACAATTACAAATTGAGGTAATTAGCGCTACATTTGTGGGTTTATTTTGTACCGATTTGTCTTGTGACAGGGACTGAGAAACAACCCAAAATAGGCTACAATCTGACATTCCAAAACGATTCTTTCAGTGGCCTTTTGAAATAAATGAAACTAGCCACAGCTTAGAGGCTATTTTACAGGATGTAGAAATGCTAATCTGCCTCCTAGAAAGAAAAACCTAATCTAAAATGAAAGTTATCCTTCTGTGAGACGATATTAAGATAGATTTTATTACTTTACCTCTGGAGTATAATGCAATCTATTATAGCGTTGTGGTACACTGAAGACTACAACACAACAGCGCAATTTTGAGAACAACAGGATAGATGATATCCAGCCCAATCCCTCAGATGTTTACCAAAACAGTGGCAGGGTAGACACTGTTTAAACTGCAGAATGCATATTTAATATTAGTGAAACTGCTAAATTAGCTTGCCAATCAGTGCAGCAGCCCAGTCAAAGACAACAACCAACAATATAAGAAGTAAACATCGACAGCAGTAAAGAAAAAAACAACAAATAATGTCAATAATCAGATGATCAATTCTCATCAGCAGTCTGAATGAACAAGCAAGGAGTAGCAATAAATAAATCATGAAATTAATGAAGGCTAAGGGATTTATGTGTGTATAAACAGTACACTCCTATGGGGTATACAAAATAAAGACCTATAACACCTCTCTTGTAATACCAATCAAAGAAAGCTATGAATCACCTCTACATACAGTGCCTAAAGAAATGACTCACAGTCCTTGACTTTGTCCACATTTTGTTGTGTTAGTCTGAATTTAAAATTAAAATGAGATTTTGTGCCACTGACCTACACACAATTCCTCATAATATGAAAGTAGAAGTAGAAGTATTCAACCTCTTTGTTATGGCAAGCCTAAAGTTCAGGAGTAAAAATGTGCTTAACAAGTCGCATAATACGTTGCATGTAATTGCAAAAGTAAATGCTATAAATCATTTCAAAGTCCTTTTGCTAAGCAAATCAGTCAACACAATTTTCTTGTTTTTTATTTATTTATGGATAGCCAGGGGCACACTCAAACACTCAGTCATATATAAAAATAAATGTCTTTTTTTTTTTTACAAATGTACATATGAAACATTTCTGTTTAGTGAGTCTGCCAGATCAGAGGCAATAATGACGACTGCACGTTTTCTTGATAAGTGTGTGAATTGGACAATATTCCTGTCGTGCTAAGCATTTGAAATGTAACGAGTACTTTTGGGTGTCCGGGAAAATGTATGGGAGTAGAAAGTACATATTTTCTTTAGAAATGTAGTGGCGTAAAAGTACAAGTTGTCAAAAATATACACAGTAAGGTACAGATACCCCTCTCCCCAAAAGAAACCCACCTATTCCAAAACATGCATCCTGCTTGCAATAAGGGAAATCCAACATAACATATCACTGAGTACAACTCTTCATATTTTCAAGCATGGTGGTGGCTGCATCATGTTCTGCAAGAACTAACGAGTTTTTTAGGATAAAAAGAGGCGGTGAGCACAGGCAAAATCCTAGAGGAAAATCTGGTTCAGTCTGCTTTCTGACAGACACTGGGAGACAAACTCACCTTTCAGCAGGACAAAACCTAAAAAATAAGGCCAAACTATTCACATAAAAAGAGAAAATATACAGTTTCAATGCTTCTACAATGTCACCGGTTTGCCAAAATGTATTATTTTAACCAATGATCAAGTGAGGGGCAATTGAACTTCCTTCTTGGAATAGACAGAGATCAACCATTTTCTTCTCTCTCCATTGTTAAAAGATATTCTCTGGGTAAAGATTTATGATACGTTTAGGGATTAGTGATATTGGGGTAGAGGTAATATCAGAGATATAAACGTTTTGGAGTTCAGTTCTGCGCTATATCTCAGCACACTCCCACAGGCAATGATACTGTACAAGCTGCCTTCATGCATGTTACATTTAACACAATAGTCTGGGATATATAACTTTGAAAATACATAACTTACTCCTGTATGATGTATTTTGCATCATGTGATGCAAAATGCATTATACAGGGATGACTTCTGTATTTTCAAAGTAAAATATCTTAACTTGACTGCTAAGAAGCAAAATATTTTGGGACTATGTCAACAATAAGCTAATGAAATAAATACGAAAAGATAGTTTCTGGGTGGAAATCTCTCATTTACATAGTGTAAAATATTCACACCCCTGAGTCAATACTTTGTAGAAGCACCTTTGGCGGCAATTGCAGTGTTGAGTCGTCTTTGCACATCTGGATTTGGGGATTTTCTCCAATTCTTCCTTGCATATTTTCTCAAGCTCTGTTAAGATAGATGAGGAGAGTTGGTGAACAGCAAGTCTTTCTACAGATTTTCAATGGGATTTAAGTCTGAGCATTGTCTTTGCCACTCAAGGACTTTCACATTCTTGTTCTGGTGATGAGCTGTGCTTGGTTTTCTCCAGACATAGCACTTTGCATTCAGGCCAAATAATTTTTGTCTCATCAGAGCACATAATATTTTGCCTTATGCTCTCAGTCTTTCACGTGCCTTTTTGCAAACACCGGCGTATGGTCATGTGCCTTTTTCTCAGGTGTGGTTTCAGTCTGGCCAGCCCAGATTGGTGAAGTGCTGTGTAGAGACCTTCTGGCAGGTTCTCCCATCTCAGCCAAGGAACTATGTAGTTCTGAAAGAGTGGTAATTGGGTTTTTGCTCACCTCCCTGACCAAGCTCTAGGTAGATGGCCAGCTCTAGGCAGAGTCTGCATAGTTCTATATTTTTTTCATTTCCCAATTATGGAGACCACTGTGGTCAAGGAAAATTTCAACATTCTAGAAATGTACTTCTGTAAATGAGATACTTTGTATACATACTGTATGTGTAGAAATCCCCTGAAATTACTGGATTCGGCAATTTCAGTTACACACATTGCTGACGTATATAAAATCAAGCACACAGCCATGCAATCTCCTTAGAAAACATTGGCAGTAGAATGGAATTTATTGTAGCTGGGGACTTTAATAAAGCAAATCCAAGGGAAACGCTATCTAAGTTCTATCAACACATTCCCTGCAGTACTCGTGCTTCAAAAACTCTCGACCATTGTTACTCTCCATTCCGGGTTGGCTATAAGGCCCTCCCTCGCACTCCCTTTGGCAAATCAGATCACGACTCCCTTCCTATAAACAGAAACTCAAACAAGAAGTACTCGTGCTAAAATCTATTCAACGCTGGTCTGACCAATCGTAACCCATGCTTCAAGAATGTTTTGATCATGCAAACTGGGATATCTTAGGGGTTGCCTCTGAGAATAACATTGACGTATACACTGAAACTGCGACTGAGTTCATCAGGAAGAGTATAGAGGGATATTGTTCACACTGTGACGAATAAAACCTATCCAAACCAAAAAAACATGGATAGATGATGACAGCATTTGCCACAAACTTAAAGCGCATTTACCCACGGCAAGGTGACTTGGAATATGGTTGAAACAGTCCAGTTATGCCCTCTGTACTGACATTTTGCCCTTTTGATTGCATTAGACACAAGACGTATGTGGCAGGGACTCCAGACAATCATGGATTACAAAGGGAAAACCAGCCACGTTGCGGACACCAACATCTTGCTCCCAGACAAGCTAAACACCTTATTCGCCTGCTTTGAGGATAACACTCAGTCCCGAGGACTGTGAGCTCCCATTCTCCATGGCCAACATGAGTAAGACGTTTAAGTGTGTTTACCCTCGCAAGGCTGCCGGCCCAGACGGCATCCCTAGCCACGTCTTCAGACATATTCAATCTCTCCCTATCCCAGTCTGTTGTCCCCACTTGCTTCAAGATGTCCACCATTGTTCCTGTTTGAAAGAAAGCTAAGATAACTGAACTAAATGACTATCGCCCCGTAGCACTCACCTCTGTAATCATTAAGTGCTTGGGTTATAAGGGTTGGGTTATAAAAAATATCAGAAACATCCCACGGAGCACCATTAAATCCTTTATTACCAAATGGAATTAATATGGCACCACAACAAA
Organism: Hucho hucho; assembly: GCA_003317085.1. Lineage (NCBI taxonomy): Eukaryota > Metazoa > Chordata > Actinopteri > Salmoniformes > Salmonidae > Hucho > Hucho hucho. The sequence continues at coordinate 134,546 of QNTS01000689.1, forward strand.
CCTACCGAGAGGGCCGCCCACCAAAACTCACAGACCAGGCAAGGAGAGCATTAATCAGAGAGGCAACAAACACACCAAAGATAACCCTGAAGGAGCTGCAAAGCTCCACAGTGGAGATTGGAGAATCTGTCCACAGGACCACAGAGCTGGGCTTTATGGAAGAGTGGCCAGAAAAAAAGCTATTGATTAAAACAAAAAATAAGCAAACACGTTTGGTGTCCACCAAAAGGCATGTGGGAGACTTCCCAAACATATGGAAATTGAGCTTTTTGGCCATCAAGGAAAACACTGTGTCTGGCGCAAACCCAACACCTCTCATCACCCCGAGAACACAATCCCCACACAATCCACAATGTTTTTCTTTGGCAGCGACTGGGAAACTCATCAGAACTGAAGGAATGATGGATAGCGCTATATACAGGGAAATTCTTGAGGGATACCTGTTTCAGTCTTCCAGAGATTTGAGACTGGGACAAAGGTTCACCTTCCAGCAGGACAATGAGCCTAAGCATACTGCTCAAGCAACACTCGAGTGGTTTAAGGGAAAACATTTAAATGTCTTGGAATGGCCTAGTCAAAGCCCAGACCTCAATCCAATTGAGAATCTGTTGTATGACGTAGTTAAATATTGCTGTACACCAGCGGAACCCATCCAACTTGAAGGAGCTGGAGATGTTTTGCCTTGAAGAATGGGAAAAAATCCCAGTGGCTAGATGTACCAAGCTTATAAAGCCATACCCCATTAGACATGCAGCTGTAATTGCTGCAAAAGGTGGCTCTACAAAGTATTGACTTTTTCTGTTTTTTTCTCTCTTATTTCGCATCTTCAAAGTGGTAGGCATGTTGTGTAAATCAAATGATACAAACCCCCCAAAAATGTGTTTTAATTCCAGGTTGTAAGGCAACAAAATAGGAAAAATTAGTACTTTCGCAAGCCACTGTAAGCACTTCAAATAAATAAGACCACTCAACTCTATCAAATGCCTTCTCTGGCCTTCTCTGAATTTTCACAAAGCCAATTTGGTATCTTCAGAAATAGAGGGAAAGTCAAGACCCTCTAAAATTGTCTGATTTGGTCCTTGTGTATTAGATATGGGAGCACTCTATCCAATCTCCTGGCTAAGGCTTTAGCAATCATTTTTGAGTCAAGAGGTCTGTAACTCACATTTTGTTGGAGATTTATCAGATTTTTGAATAAGAGTGATTAAATCACCCCCTTAGAGAGGAGGGGAAACAACCTTTCTGAAAGGATTCAGCATACATAGGCCTAGAAGTTTGTCCCTATACATATCTATTGGGTGCCCATCTGGACCTGCTGCTTTACCTCCCTTCATATAGAAAATTCCAGATCCAATGTTGTATCTTCCGAAATATAGGGAAAGTCAAGACCCTGTAAAATTGTCTGATTAGGTAAGTTCTCAGAAGATTCAGAATTGTAAAGTTTATTGTAATAGGAAGCAAATGTTTGTTTTATTTCTAGAGGATCTGTAGATAATTGTCCTTGTATATTATGAATTGCATTAACGGCTCTGTCTGACTTTAACTTCTTGATGCACCAAACCAGCAATTAACAGGTTTTTCACATTGGTCACAGAAGGATTGTTACAGCCTCAGTTTGCGGCCTTTGAGGTGGAAAGGTCTTCATATTGAGCTTTAATAGCAAATAGTTCTTCAAAAAGGCTTCCAATTTCCTGATTTTACTGTCAATCTCTCAATTTCAGATTTAATTGATTTGAAACAGGTCAAATGTATCATTTGCCCCCTGATATATGCTTTGAAAGCCTCCCATCAAGTACACGCTGATGTTTGATCAGTGTTCAATGTTAAATAAACATCTACACTGGCTGTACAAAACATTAAGAACACCTTCCTAATATTGAGCTGCACATTCTGAATGGCACACATACACGATCCATGTGTCAAGACTTCAGAATTCTTCTTTAACCGGTCTCCTCCCTTTCATCTACACTGATTTGAAGTGGATTTAACAAGTGGCATCAATAAGTGACTAAGCTTTCACCTGGATTCACCTGGTCAGTCTATGTCATGGAAAGTGTTCTTAATGTTTTGTACACTCAGTGTATATGCACTCCAATATAATGTAGGAAGTCTGGGTCCTGTAAACATCCAGGATGTATGCACCATCTAGGATACTTTGACTAATTTTGTATCCCAATAGAATAGTTCCACAGGGGAATGATCGCTCAGAACTATACTATCATATCCACATCCTGTTACATTGAAAGCAATGATCAATAAACAAAAAAGTATTGTATACGAGAATATGATTTAAATGTCAAGGAGTCACATGAATGCTATTTTACTCTGGTTCCTCCATGGATCAACTAGATTTAGGTCCTTAATGAAATACTGTAATTTCTTTCTACTCTGTGAGTGGGAAGTGTCTAAACCTGAGGAGTGATCTATATGAGGCTAAAGAGTATAATTAAAATCCCCTGCCATTAGGACTTTACCAGGGACGGAGGCTATCAATAGAAATAGATAATCAAAACATTTGGGATCATCATCATTAGGACCATAAACATCAACCAGTTTGATACACTCATTCAAAATAGGGCTCTGTATCAACATGTATCTACCAGCTGTATCAGTTATAATATTATCCACTTGAAATGATACAGATTTGTGAATTAAAACCATAACACCATGAGAATGAGAGGAGAAACAGGATGCCATCACTTGCCCATGCCGTCTCCTGCATACTTTAAGTAGCTCATCTTTCCACAAGTGAGTTACTTGTAGGAACACAGTAGATGAATGAAGTTGTTTCAAAAGTGACTGCCCCTAAAAACCGACAAATGCTTTTGAAAATGGCCTGTGTCATCTATGAGTCAGAAACATTTCTTTGAGTGTCAAAATTGACTACAAAGTGTAAATAGGATAATATTGGTCATAAAGTGTTATAGATTTTATGGTTAATGACTAAATGTTTGTACGACTTAAGAATATTCAATTCTGAAAATGTATGAGATAGAGATAGGGTTATAAGACAAAATGGTAGTCCAATTAATGTGTGTGTCTAGAAATGAATATTGTGGAGAGTGGAACAGGCTGGTACAATTTGACCTAGAGAGTATCTGTGAGAACAAAGCATTCTTAGTTCTAATCAGACATATGTGGGAAGGCTTCTGGTCCTAGGGACGGGAGAGACGGTTAGGAGGTGTCCAAGGTTGACTTATGTTGCAAAGATTGTGATAAGGAATGAATGGGTACTGTGGGAAAACACTATTTCCTGGAAAGGGTGGGGAATATGGTGGGGCCTTTGTAATTTTTGTATTTCAACATTGTACCATATAAGAGACTGTGTACACCTTTTAGAGCTCAGAGCTCTCCTGAATAAACAATTTACATTTGACCATTATAGATTGGGCCTCTGTTTGTCTCATTTCAACCAGTATCTTACAAATACTGGGTAACAGACAGAGTTTGTTTAACTTCTTTGGGAGCAGCGCACGAGGTGACCGTTTTGGAGACCATGGTGTGCCCAAAGTAAAATGACTCCCATTCAGGCCCAGAAAATAGGATATGCACATATTTAGTACCATTGGATAGGAAACACTCTGGATTTTCTAAAAGTGTTAACATTATGTCTGTGAGTATAACAGAACGGATATGGCAGGCAAAAACCCGAGGAATTTCTGTCCTGGAAAAAGTGGTTTTGACAGATTGCCTCATTTAGAACCCCTCCCTTATGAAAATGCCCATATAAGGGCATATGAATGCAGTACCTATCGCTTCCTCTGGATGTCAACAGTCTCGAGAAAGTGTTCTGATTCTTTTTAGATGCTTTTAGAGCATAGAAGAAGTCGAAAAAGGTAGTGTCCACATAGGTGTCAATACAAGTAAATGCGAGTTCACGGCTGGCACGCTCTGTNACCAAACGGAGATTTATGGATATAATACATTACTTTTTCTAACAAAAGAACCATGGATTGTCTTCGTTGGACACTTGGGAAGCCCTCAGCAGAAGTTCTTCAAAAGGTAATTGATTTGTTTTCGCTGTGAAATGTGTGAACCGTGATGGCTTATGAATTCATGGTAATGGTAAAAATATGTTAGGTGCTACCCTCAAACAATCAAATGTGGTGCTTTCGCCGTAAAGCCTTTTTGAAATCTGACAACGCTGTGATATTGCCAAGAAGCAGAGCTTTTGATGACTATGAAACACTTGTATATTGATGCATGTTTAATAATTCAACTTTTGGATTTTGAATTTGGCGCCTTGCATTTCACCTGGTAGTGTCGGGAGTAGGGCGCTAGCGCCCCGCCGCTCCCTAAGAAGTTAATTGAAGTTCAGTTTGTGAACATTGAGTACAAAATTTCTACAACAAAAGTCAGTCTGGTCTAAAACAAGTTTGGAACCTTAGTGCGTCACAACGAGCTAATCAAGATTGGGTTTGGAATACTATGTCAACAAATCATGCCTCCTTTTGCCAAACTCCACATGCAAATCTCCCCTCCGCCCACTTTGAAATGGGCTCCGTTGTTTCATTGCCCCTAATTTGTTCAAAGGACCACGGCCGTTTGAGACTGAAAAGCCCTATACGGATTGACCATGCAATGAATGCTTCCAGCAGGATGCACAGCCAACAACTACCATGCGGAATGGTAATGAACTGATGCCGGGACCTACCAGAAGGAGCAAAGGTGGGTATCATAACATGTCCCACAATGTGATTGTAATGGTTTAGCGATCTCCAAAAACAATACATTTTTACTCTTTACTTGCTATTTTTACAGCTTGTTAGGCAAGATCTCAAAATAGAAGTGTGTCATACGACACATGTACCCTTATGACACCTCCTCCGTTGTTTCCAGAGTTTCCCTATGAAAAGGGCATGCCATCATGAGGCCTTTGATAGTGACCCGAGTTACTAACTGCTTCATCAACAATGACAGGAAATGTGTATTTCTGTGAAATGTGAAAAGTTGTATTAAAAAATACCTTGCTTCATAAACTAGTAGGCTAATTTCCCAGAAATACAATTTACTGCTTGGCTGTCTATTATCTAACCTTGTCACAGGCCCTCCCAGCCAACACCACTTCATAAGATTGCCTTCTGCACTTGTTCAAGAGATTTTTGCAGCATTTTTTTGTTGTTATTCTGTCTTTCACTGTTCAAATAAACCTACCATTAAAATTATAGACTGATCATTTCTTTGTCAGTGGGCAAACGTACAAAATCAGCAGGGGATCAAATACTTTTTTCCCTCACTGTAGGTTCAGTCTGACTTGCTCAAACTTCAAAATAGTATGTGTTTGTGTGTCAGATATCCTAACTGCCATTGGTCATAGAACAATGACTGTGTGTACAGTGCCTTCAGAAAGTATTCATACCCCTTGACTTACTCCACATTTTGTGTTAGAGCCTGAATTCAAAATGGAATAAATTGCTTATTTGCTTACCCATCTACACACAATATCCCATAATGACAAAATAAAACCATATATTTAGTAGTTTGTGTTTGCTAATTTATTGAAAATGAAATACTGAAATATCAAATTCACTTGAGTATTCACAGCCCTAAGGCAATACATGTTAGAATCACCTTTGGCAGCAAATGCAGAAGTCTTTCTGGCTAGGTCTCTAAGAGCTTTGCACACCTGGATTGTAAAATGTTGGTTCATGATTCTTTTTAAAATTCAAAATATAATACAAAGACAAAAACCAACCGTTTTTTTGTACCATCATCTTTGAAACGCAAGAGAAAGGCCATAATGAATTATTCTAGCTAGGACGCAATTTAGACTTTGGCCACTGGGTGGCAGCACTGTATGTGCAAAGTTTTAGACTGATCCAATGAACTGTTGCATATCTATTCAAAATGTTGTATCAAAACTGCCCAAATGTGCCTAATTGGTTTATTCATACATTTTCAAGTTCATAATTGTGCACTCTACTCAAACAATAGCATGGTATTATTATACTGTAATAGCTATTGTAAATTGGACAATGCAGTTTGCATTGTATTCATCTTCAAATAATATTTTTGCAGGAATCTCCTTGCGAATGATTTTGCCGAAGAATGTATCTCCGCCGGGCTGGGCAACCTGCTCCCTAAGAAGTTAACTTCTTAGGGAGCGGCTGCATAGGTGACGGTTTTGGAGAGTCTGGCGTGCCCAAAGTAAAATGCATGCCACTCAGGCCCAGAAAATAGGACATGCACATAATTAGTACTATTGGATAGGAAACACTCTGAAGTTTCTAAGAGTGTTAAAATAATGTATGTGAGTATAACAGAACTGATATAGCAGGCAAAAACCAGAGGAAAATCCATCCGGATTTGCAGTTTTTTTTGTAAATGAGCATCTTCTCCATTGTGCCTATTGCATACAACTTTATGTAGGACTGAGACTGCAGTACCTATGGCTTCCACTAGATGTCAACAGTCTATATACAAAGTCTGGGAATTCTAGGAGTGACCAGAACAGATAGGAACAGGAAATTGTCAGGCGACCACTTTTGTAAACAAGGTTTGACGCGCGCGAGATTGTGAACGCGCACCACTTTATATTTCTTTCCTATCGTTCATGTTATCGTCCGGTTGAAAAATTACAGCAAATATACCCAAAAGGATACCTAAGGATACATAAAAATTATGTTTGATTTGTTTGTAGAAAGTGTATAATAATTTGAACGTGTTCTCTCCACGGTTCAATGGGCGACTCAACGGTGGATTTTATGATCATAACGCGCCAACCAAACGGAGATTCATGGATATAATAAATTACTTTTTCTAACAAAAGAAGCATGGATTGTCTTCGTTTAACACTTGGGAAGCCCTCAGCAGAAGTTCATCAAAGGTAAGCGATTTTATATTAGCGATTTTATGCGTTTTGTGAGACCCGTGTTGGGTTATGGAGGGGCTCCCCTCAATCAATCAAATGTTGTGCTTTCGCCGTAAAGCCTTTTTGAAATCTGACAACTCTGTGATATTGCCAATATTCAGAGCTTTTGATGACTATGCAACACTTGTATATTGATGAATGTTTAATAATTCAACTTTTGGATTTTGGAATTTAAGCTTTCTGCCCATATCAGATATGTCTATGTCCTGAGATTTTTTTTTGTTTCTTACAACCTCATGCTAATCATATTAGCCTACGTTACCTCAACCGTCCCGAGGACAGGACACCGATCCTGAAGAAGTTTGTTTGGTGTTGTTTAAAGCTCACTTCTGAGTTTTACTAACACCAGTAAATCCGATTACAAGTATCAAGTGTGATAAAATGGATACAATTACAAATACGAGTATGACGAGATCCGCACACCCCTACTAATTAATAACTTCACCATGCTCAAAGGGATATTCAATATATGCTCTTCTTTGCGGTTGAATCTGTGTTTGAAATGCACTGCTTTACTGAGGGACCTTACAATTATCTGTATGTGTGGGGTAAAGAGATTAGGTAGTCATTCAAAAATCATGAAAATGTTAAATTTAGGCTGTAACACAACAAAATGTTTAATACTTTCTGAAGGCACTGTTTGTGTTCACAGAAACATGTATGGAGACTTGAAAGATTGTAGGTACCAAGTCCCGACTGACACATGGGCTTGATACTGATCTTTGAATGGAGTAAGACCTGGCACTCAGCATAACATTTTTACTAGACAACTTTTACTAGTATTGTCTTTTTTAATTATTGAATTGAATGGTATCACTCAATATTGGGAGGGAGGGACCCTGTGTATTCTGCACCAGGGTCAGGGAACTAATGTTGTATACAGGACACCAAACTGGAAGGTATGACCACTCTCACATGTTTGCCAAGGTTTCCCAACTCCAACCAGGCGAAATGCCGATAGGCACAGTATCTCTATCGGCTGGGAATGACAATTAAATATGAAGGGTGCATATTGTTATAATAGCAGAACACTGCTTCTATGGTACTGTATTATCCCACTTGGCACACAATGGTTGAATCAACAGTGTGTGCCAATTAATTTACATTGAACCAATGTGGAATAGACGTTGAATTGATGTCCGTGCCCAGTGGGATGTAAAGTGTTGTTTATTGTACATGGACCTGTTACTTCATTTGAAAGTGATCAAAACACTTAGTTTATAATACCTATAAATTCAACAACTGCATTCTTCTCATATTACTCTGTAGGCTACTGACCTATTCAAAGCTTCCTCCGGCATCTCACCATACATCTCCCTGTAGTTGTTAAACTCATCATGCAGGAGGTTTGTTTGTTGTGATTGAGTTGGGGGAAAACAAGGTTCTGACAGATGGGTCTGGTGGCAAGGACACGCCCAAGAAACACCCACATCAAACCACACCCCCAAGCTCACTTTTGGATTCTGTTATTGCCGCCAGAATTTCTTGAGGAGCAAGCCAAAAAACTAGGCACTACAGACCCTTTATTCAGCCCCAATGGCTCTTGTAAATTTACCAGCCTAAAGTTTGACCTCGTGGTAATTCTCGAGTGAGCTTAGCTTTGAAGTAAGTTCGGCTACCCATTTTTCCAATGTTTCGGTTGTTGTTTTTACACTAACAGTATCTTCCACCATACACATGCGTTCTTCTGCTTCGTCCAAGTGCGTGGAATAGGCCTGAAGGTCACATTTAACATCAGTAATCACCATTGGGACATCTTCAAGTTTGGTAGAAAAGTCTGCCCTCATGTCAGAGATTGCTTCCAAGATCTGGTTTAGGTCGTCAACATTGTTGGTTGCCATTTCGGACTCCTTGTAGTGTGGGGCTAGCTGAGCTTGCAGAGGCTTAGCAGAGCTAGCTGAATTAGTCTGGAGCATGTAGTCGTCGCAAGTTGTACTTTTTGTTTTAGGAGGACTATGTTTGAGTCTACCCATATTGGTTGTAGGATAGGCCTGACATTGTCCAAGAGAGAGCTGTTTGTGAAACAAGGGTTTAAAAAGAGAAATTACAAGAATTTCACTGAAGTTGCCAGGAGAGCACCAAAAACACATCCACTCAGTACAGTGCCATAACAACGCCCCGACACCTATCTTTTTGAGATAAAAATATTGCTTGTGAGACAAAATCTCTTTCTCTGAGCAATTGTATTAGTATGGAGTACAGCGTCCATATTAGGACAGCCTCAATCTCTGGAGGGTTCGGGTTGGTTATATGGGAAGAATGCTATAACATAAGAGGAATGTGTCTCAGGATGCAAGTTTCAGGTTTGTTTGCAGTAATATCCTGTCAATTTTTTTAATTTGTATCACATTGTAATTGTTATATTGATAATTTCATTTCTGCACGCCACTACTCAAGTCTTCAGTTTGAATCTAACCGTATTCATAACACACATTTCAATGACTAGTCTACAACAAAAACCCTGATTTTTCAGCTCAACAAAAAATACCATATCCTCACCATATGTATTTGTACAGCAAAGCAAAATATTTCATTTTGGCTCTATACTGGGACAAATTATCAATATGACACATTAGTTAACAATATCGTATTTTGTTTGAGGGTATTTCCATACATATCTGTTTTACCATTTACTCAAAAGTTGACATTCTGTATCAAATTCAAAATGCTTGTGTCACGACTTCAGCCGAAGTCGGTCCCTCTTCTTGTTCGGGCGATGTTCGGCGTTCGTCGTCACCGGTTTTCTAACCATCACCGATTTCTTCCTGTGTGTCTGTTCACACCTGTTTGTATTTCTCGCAATCACGCCCCTGTTATATTTCCTCCCTTTTACAGTCTTCCCTTGTGCGTGATTGTTTGTCGTTTGCTACAGTTCTTAGTCTTGCTTTGTGAGGATATTTGATTTATGTTTTCGGTACTCCGGGTAGTTGTATTTTACACCTGTGTATGTCGGTGTATCTAGATTGTGTGAGTATTGTTTTACCAGTGTGCCTTTATGTTCTCTGGCGACTGTATTAAAAATACTCTATACTCAACATACCTCCTGCGCCTGACTCCTTCCACACACCACGGACTTAACAGCTTGAGTACAGAGCTGAATTTTAAATTGTAGCTTCACTGTCCAAATACATATGACTTTACAGCGAAAGCATAGCATTTGATTATCTGAGGACAGCGCTCCGCATACTTCCTGCATATAAAGGAGGAACCCAATGATAAACTACAGCTACTTGTTCATTTTTCAAAGAACAAGCCTGAAACCTTGTCCAAAAACTGTTGGCATCCAGTGGAAGCCATAGGTACTGCATTCTGGGAGCTATTCTTTTCATTGTGCAATAGGAAACCATACCAATTGCATGGGAGCTCAAAAAAGCAATTTTTCAGGATGGATTTTCCTCTGGTTTTTGCCTGCCATATCAGTTCTGTTATACTCACAGACATTATTTTAACAGTTTTAGAAACTTCAAAGTGTTTTCTATCAAATACAACTAATATGCATATGCATATCCTAGCTTCTGGGCCTGAGTAACAGGCATTTTACTTTGGGCACGCCAGACTCTCCGAACTTCCGAACACTGTCCCCTAGCCCGGAGAGGTTAACGCTTATTTTCGCACTGACAGATGCACATGCAGGACTAGTGGAGAATGCTTGCAATGCTCTTGAAGTGCAGCACAAGAATATTACCAATACCAACAGAAGTGCTTTGTGGACCCCAGGAACAGTAGCTGTTGCAACTGTAGCAGCTCCTGCGCATCTCTTAGCTCTTGGGTAGCCCTTTGTAGTAAACAAACCAATGCTTTGGGAATAGAATTGCAAAAATCCGGTAACTTGGCCAAAAGTGCTTAGATTTTCCGAAATATCAGTTGGAGGATTCCCTGCTTATTCTCTCCAGATTTCAGGAAATTCCAACCGAGATTTCTGAAAAACATGGGAATTTTGGGAAAGAATTTTGCAACCCTGTTGGGAAAAGATCCAGACGGTCTAAATGTTTATATCAGTGATAAATACAGTTGATTAATACAAACTTAATCTAGAACTGGTTGACAGCTTGGTTGGTTGGCTGGTAAATATCATAGAAAATGTGTATGGCAGGGAAATTCTCCACACTTTATTCTGCTGCTAGTGCAGCAAGACTTTCATGGACTTAGTGGGTGTTTTATCATGTTGCTTATCTTCAGATGTCAACATACTACCAACACAGCTCTGAGAAGCCTTTTTCTCACCATTCCAAGTGGTGTAGTGGAATTACTGTACGTGTAAGCCAACGCAGAAACTCACAAAAAACCTCCAGACACATTAAAGACTAACATAAACCGTAGATTTAGCCATTTTTGGCGGATCGGATGATAATTGTAATTATTGTACACTGTAAATTATCCACATAAATGCCCAAAAATAGATTGTATTTGGAAATAACATAGTCGTTTCATACCTTCTTTACATTGAGACACGATCACATATGTTTCTCTTTATTTGTGGGAACACTTGGGAATAGATTTCCTAAAATATACACTACCGTTCAAAATGTTGGGGTCACTTAGAAATGTCCTTGTTTTAATGAAAACATACATGAAATGAGTTGCAAAATAAATAGGAAATATAGTCAAGATGTTGACAAGGTTATAAAAGGTTATTTGAAATGATAATTGTGTCCTTCAAACTTTGCTTTCGTCAAAGAATCCTCCATTTGCAGCAGAAGAAAAACAGACTGACGAGTTTCAGAACAAAGTTCTTTGTTTCTGGACATTTTGCTGATGCTCCGGATACTCAACTAGTCTAAAGAAGGCCCGTTTTATTGCTTCTTTAATCAGACAACAGTTTTCAGCTGCGCTAACATAATTGCAAAAGGTTTTTCTAATGGTCAATTAGCCTTTTAACTACTTATGGAGTGGTGGGGTGCTAGTTGAATTATTAAACATTCATCAATATACAAGTGTTGCATAGTCATCAAAAGCTCTTATTCTTGGCAATATCACAGCGTTGTCAGATTTCAAAAAGGCTTTACGGCGAAAGCACAACAATTGATTGTTTGAGGATAGCCCCTATCATATTTTATGCATTAGCATAAATCCAAAACCATCACGGGTCTCAAAAAAGGCATAAAATTCCAAGTCTCCAACCAAGACATCCAATGGTTATTTTGTTAGAAAAAGTTATATCCATAAATCTCTGTTTGGTTGGCGCGTTATGATCATAAAATCCATCGTCGAATTGCCCAACAAATCAAACATCATTTTGTATGTATTCTTAGGTATCCTTTTGGGTATATTTGCTGTAATATTTCAACCGGACGATAACATGAACGATAGGAAAGAAAAACAAAGTGGTGCGCGTTCACAATCTTGCGCGCGTCAAACCTTGTTTACAAAAGTGGTCGCCTGACAATTTCCTGTTCCTATCTGTTCTGGTCACTCCTAGAATTCCCAGACTTTGTATATAGACTGTTGACATCTAGTGGAAGCCATAGGTACTGCAGTCTCAGTCCTACATAAAGTTGTATGCAATAGGCACAATGGAGAAGATGCTCATTTACAAAAAAAACTGCAAAACCAAATCCTCTGGTTTTTGCCTGCTATATCAGTTCTGTTATACTCACATACCTTATTTTACTCTTAGAAACTTCAGAGTGTTTCCTATCCAATAGTACTAATTATGTGCATGTCCTATTTTCTGGGCCTGAGTGGGAGGCATTTTACTTTTGTCTCACAAGTGAGGACTGTAATCCACGTTTCACCCTTCTATTATAAATCTCAAAACCCAGCATTCTAATTCAGGCCATCATCTCAACCCATGACTCCCAAAACCTGTCCCTGGCTCTAGCCTCCTGAGGCCCCGGGTGACAAGACTGTGAAAACAGGTGGTTCTGCAGGTGCTGCCATTGATGGGAGGTGACAGGTGGCCTCAGACTCTGCTTCAAGGTGACAGCGGCTTGGCTGGTTACAAATGCAAGGTGCTGCAGGGCAGATGGTTGACGGGGCGAACCTGGGGCTAGACGTCTGCACAGTACACACACACTTTACATACAGCACACGTGCAGCGCACATGTAGGTACCAACCAACACATGCATGTACATGCAGGAGCATGCATGCAAACATTCACACACACACACAAACAGACCCGCATGTTGTGACACGCCGGTGGCCGATGTCCAGGTGTCTGACAGGTGTGACAGCTGTGAAAGCCCCAAAGCTGGCGAGTAGGTCCATCTGCGCCTGGTAATATATTTAATATTGGGAGGTAATATAGTAGTAAATAATGATGGGATTTAATATCCACTACCCCCTTACATATCCAAATGCTAAATTTCTCAAAGCCATATTCAGTATCATCTGGCCCTATCATTGTACTGACCTCACAACATTTAGCATATGTTAACATAATCTGAACTCCTTGACAGGCTAGGGCATATGAATCTGCATATGAAGAATATTTGTATGTATGCATTCTCAATCTCACATTCTATTGTACGTTGCTGTAATCGCAACTTAGATTTATAAAACTATAGTTAACAATAGGTAATCTCTATTGTGTGTTGCTGTATTGCAACTCACGTGTTGGTGAGCTAGTCGAGTTGGAGCATGTTTTACGGTTGTGACAGCTTGAATTTGATCTCTGTGCACTGTCTTTCCCAGATGTGCAATGAACTTTGAATGTGACACTTAGCAACAATCCCACATTCTGTGCTGCTTGCTATGTAGAGACTCAGTGGAGTATTGAAGGACAGCCCAGTTTCTCTGTCTCTCTCTCCCTCAAAGATCACCAACATGAGACTCACTCTATTTCATGTTAGACCATGCATGACAGACTAGATGACAGGTCTGGGAACTGTATAATCTGAGTTTTTGGTTGCTGTGCACTGCTGAGAACATTGGCAGGGATATGTCACAAGGCTACAATGTAATATCAAGTAGTTGACACGTCTGACTTATTGCAAGACAGCCACTTTGTCATTTGCATCTTTGAACTGAACTCTGAATTGCTGTCAGTTCAATTTAGATTGCAGCTAGCAAGAGCCTTACAAGAGAGGATGGAAAACCAGAAGGGTTTGTTTGCGGGAACTTCCTGTGACATTAAACAAACTAAGCAGACCAGGGCAAGATTTTGTCTACTTGATTGTCAATGGGGTAAGTGACAAACTTGTCCCTTGATGGTAGATTTTCTCTAAATACCTAAACACAAAAAATTTCTCCACCAGAAATAACTACTAGAGCCCCACTCACGACACTACCCGGTGAAATGCAAGGCGCCAAATTCAAAATCCAAAAGTTGAATTATTAAACATTCATCAATATACAAGTGTTGCATAGTCATCAAAAGCTCTGCTTCTTGGCAATATCACAGCGTTGTCAGATTTCAAAAAGGCTTTACGGCGAAAGCACTACATTTGATTGTTTGACGGTAGCACCTCCAATATTTCTGCATTAGCATAAATTCATAAACCATCGCGGTTCACACAAAACACATTTCACAGCGAAAACAAATCCCTTACCTTTTGAAGAACTTCTACTGAGGGCTTCCCAAGTGTCCAACGAAGACATCCAATGGTTCTTTTGTTAGAAAAAGTCATTTATTATATCCATAAATCTCTGTTTGGTTGGCGCGTTATGATCATAAAATCCATCGTCGAATCGCCCATTGAACCGTGAAGAGACGCGTTCAAATATACCTATCAACTTTTCCTAAACAAATCATAGATCATTTATAATGCATCCTTAGCTATCGTTTTATGAATATTAGCGATAATATTTCACTCGGATGGTAACCTAAATGTTATGAAAGGAAAAAACAGTGGGGCGCGCCCGTAAAATCTTGTTGACATCTGAGCTACCTGGACTATTTCCTGTTCCTATCCGTTCTGCTCAGGGCTACAGCCTCCAGACTCTGTATAAAGACTGTTGACATCTAGTGGAAGCCATAGGTACTGCAGTCTAGGAGCTGGTTTCCATTAAAATCAATAGAGAGTGTATCAAACAGAGCAAAGGTCACAAAAAAAAAAAATCCGGACAGAATTTTCTCAGGTTTTCGCCTGCTATATCAGTTCTGTTATACTCACATACATTATTTTAACACATTTAGAAACTGCAGAGTGTTTCCTATCCAATTGTACTAATTATGTGCATATCCTATTTTCTGGGCCTGAGTGGCAGGCATTTTACTTTGGGCACGCCAGACTCTCCAAAACCGTCACCTCTGCTGCCGCTCCCTAAGAAGTTAATAGAGGTATGCCCCAGGGTTACATGTTTGCTCCTGTGTTGTTCTCAATTTTTATTAATGATTTGGGAAATGGGATGCAACCAGCAAAGTTACATCTATATGCAGATGATACAGTTATATATTCATGTGCTCCTTCTCTGGTTCAGGCTGTTGAAGAGCTCCAGACTGATTTTCAGTCACTGCAGCCCTCCCTTTATGGTCTCAAACTGGTCTTGAATGTACAAAAAACTAAATTCATGACCTTTACCAGAGCTAGAACTCTGCCAGAGAACATTAGCATTGTCATATCTGGTGGTTTATCCATTGAAAAAGTGTCATCCTACAAATACCTAGGCATTTGGTTGGATGACAAGTTGTCCTTTAAAGTTCATGTGGATAATCTTGTGACAAAGCTTAAATTGAAATTGGGTTTTTATTTTCATAATAAGGCTTGCTTCCCACTTATGGCTAGAAAGAAGCTTGTTCAGGCCACTTTTCTCTCTGTAATTGATTATGGTGGCTTGTTCTATATGCATGCAACCTCCTCCGTCTTACAGACTGGACTCTGTTTATCATGTATCCTTGCGCTTTATTACAAATGCCAAGTTACTCACCCACCATTACACATTGTACCAAATGGTAGGTTGGACCTCACTTTATATGCGCAGAAAGATACATTTTTACGTGTTCATCTACAAACATTCACAGTATTAGGCAAGACTGCCTTCTCTTCTTGTGCACCAGACGCATGGAATAATCTGCAATCCATGCTTCATCTAGATATGTTAGTACCACTGAATGAATTTAAAATATTGATGGGAGACTGTTACGGAGGAGTGTAAAAGCTTTTTTTAGGCTGGATCATGTTGTTGCATTGTATTGTTGTATGTTTTAATTCGGTCATGTATTGATTGTTACTGCCTTCTTGTCCAGGTCTCCCTTGAAAAGGAGACTCTGGGTCTCAATGGGCTTTTACTGGTTAAATAAACATATTTTCCCATTGAATAATGTATTGACTTATGCGTCATTAGACGTTACATATGTTTTCGCCAAATTCTCACAGATTGATGCTTATCAATGATTATCAATGGGACCTGGGACTGAACACCTTCTCTGCAACTGAATCCTGGACTTTCTGATGGGCTGCCCCCAGGTCGTGAGGGTAAATAACATCACATCTGCCACTGTGCCCCTCAACACGGGAGCCCCTCAGGGGTGTGTGCTTATTCCCCTCCGGTACTCCCTGTTCACCCACTACTGTGTGGCCACACACGACTCCAACACCATCATCAAGTTTGCTGATGACATGATGGTGATAGGCCTGATCACCGACGATGATGAGACAGCCTACAGGGATGAGGTCAAAATCAGCAAGACAAAGGAGCTGATCGTGGAATACAGGAAACAGAGAGGCAAGCATGCCCCATCCACATTGGCAGGGCTGTAGTGAAGTGAGAGTTTCTACTTCATTGATGTCCATATCACTAAAGACTTAACATGGTCCTCTCACACCAGCACAGTCGTGAAGAAGGCGCAACAGCGTCTTTAACCCCTCGATCACAAGGTTTTACAGAGGGTGATGGGGACTGCCCTGTACGTCACTGGGGCCGAGGTCCCTGTCATCCAGGAACTCAATACCAGGTGGTCAGAGGAAAGCCTGGAAAATTGTCAAATACACCAGCCACCCAAGCCATAAACTCTTCACTATGCTACCGCATGGAAAGCCGTACCAGAGCGCCAAGTGTGGGACCAAAAGGCACCTTAACAGCTTCTACCCCCTAGCCTTAAAATTGGTGAGCAGTTAATAAAATGGCTACCCAGACTATTGCATTGACCCTTTTTTGCACTGACTCTCTTACTCTGAACCTATACAAACTCACTGGACTCTACCCACACACTGACACCTCAACATGCATTCACACACTTTCACTCTCCACATACATTGGGCTACTCTGTTTATTATCTATCCTGACTGCCTATTCACTTTTAACCACACCTACAGTGCATTCGGAAAGTATTCAGACCCTTTGACTTTTTCCACATTTCGTTACGTTACAGCCTTATTCTAAAATGTATTAAATAGTTCGTAGAAACTTCTCGGGTTTTCGCCTGCTATATCAGTTCTGTTATACTCACAGACAATATTTTAACACTCTTAGAAACTTCAGAGTGGTTCCTATCCAATAGTACTAATTATGTGCATATCCTATTTTCTGGGCCTGAGTGGGAGGCATTTTACTTTGGGCACGCCAGACTCTCCAAAACCGTCACCTCGAGAGCCGCTCCCTAAGAAGTTAACATGGGTCAAACGTTTCGGGTAGCCTTCAACAAGCTTCCCACAATAAGTTGGGTGAATTTTGGCCCATTCCTCCTGACAGAGCTGGTGTAACTGAGTCAGGTTTGTAGGCCTCCTTGCTCGCACATGCTTTTTCAGATCTGCCCACACATTTTCTGTAGGATTGGGGTCCGGCCTTTGTGATGGCCACTCCAATACCTTGACTTTGTTGTCACAACTTTGGAAGTATGTGTGGGGTCATTGTCCATTTGGAAGACCCATTTGTGATCAAGCTTTAACTTCCTGACTGATGTCTTGAGATGTTGCTTCAATATATCCACATAATGTTCCTTCCACATGAGGCCATCTATTTTGTGAAGTGCACCAGTCCCTCCTGCAGCAAAGCACCCCCACAACATGATGCTGCCACCCCCGTGCTTCACGGTTGGGTTGGTGTTCTTTGGCTTGCAAGCCTCCCCCTTTTTCCTCCAAACATAACGATGGTCATTATGGCCAAACAGTTCTATTTTTGTTTCATCAGACCAGAGTACATTTCTCAAAAAAATGCAATCTTTGTCCCCATGTGCAGTTGCAAACCGTAGTCTGGCTTTTTTATGGCGATTTTGGAGCAGTGGCTTCTTCCTTGCTGAGCGGCCATTCAGGTTATGTCGATATATGACTCGTTTTACTGTGGATATAGATACTTTTGTTTCTGTTTCCTCCAGCATCTTCACAAGGTCCTTTGCTGTTGTTCTGGGATTGATTTGCACTTTTCGCACCAAAGTAGGTTAATCTCTAGGAGACCGAACGCGTCTCCTTCCTGAGCGGTATGACGACTGTTTGGTCCCATAGTGTTTATACTTGCGTACTATTGTTTGTACAGATGAATGTGGTACCTTCAGGCGTTTGGAAATTGCTCCCAAGGATGAACCAGCCTTGTGGAGGTCTACAATTTTTTTTCTGAGGTCTTGGCTGATTTCTTTTGATTTTGTGATGTGAAGCAAAGAGGCACTGAGTTTGAAGGTAGGCCTTGAAATACATCCACAGGTACACCTCCAATTGACCCCAATGATGTCAATTAGCCTATCAGAAGCTTCTAAAGCCATTACATAATTTTCTGGAATTTTCCAAGCTGTCAACTTAGTGTATGTAAACTTATGACCCACTGTAATTGTGATACAGTGAATTATAAGTGAAATAATCTGTCTGTAAACAATTGTTGGAAAAATTACTTGTGTCATGCACAAAGTAGATGTCCTAACCGACTTGCCACAACTATAGTTTGTCAACAAGAAATGTGTGGAGTGGTTGGAGTTTTAATGACTCCAACCTAAGTGTATGTAAACATCTGACTTCAACTGTACAAGTCCTTAACCAACGATGCTGTTTTAAGAAACGTAAGTGTTGATAAAAAAAAAGAGAAGTAAAAAATACAAATAATTCCTTCGACCTCATGGCTTGGTTTTTGCTCTGACATGTGCTGTCAACTGTGGGACCTTATATAGACAGGTGTGTGCCTTTCCAAATCATGTCCAATCAATTGAATTTACCAAAGGTGGACTCCAATCAAGTTGTAGAAACAACTCAATAATGATTCATGGAAACAGGATGCACCTTAATTTTGAGTCTCATAGCAAAGGTTCTGAATACGTATGTAAATAAGGTGTTTCTGTTTTAAATGATTAATACATTTGCTAACTTCTAAAAACTTGTTTTTGCTTCGTCGTTATGGGGTATTGTGCGGAGATTGATGAGAAAAAAGATTGAATCAATTTTATAATAAGGCTGAAACGTACCAAAATGTGGAAAAGGGAAGGAGTCTGATCTTTCTGAATGCACTGTACATGTACATATTACTTCAACTACCTCTTATCCCTGCAGATTGACTCGGTACCGGTACTCCTTGTATATAGCCTTATTTTTGTTATTTATTGTGTTACAATTTTTTGATTTTCTTACTTTTTAACTCTGCATTGTTGGGAAAGGCTCATAAGTGAGCATTTCATTGTAAAGTCCACACCAGTTGTATTCGGCGCATGTGACAAACAAAATTGGATTTTATGTTGATTCTAGAGCTTTACAAGGATGGTGAAAAAGTGAGGAAATTTGAGGTTAAGTGTGTTACAATCCTCCTAGAAGTTGCACAAACATGATGTGGGACATGCCAAAATTAATATTATGAAAAAACAACTAATGTATTTTAAATCCTTTTTTTCAATTTCTTTCTAAAATGACATACCCAAATCTAACTGCCTGTAGCTCAGGACCTGAAGCAAGGATATGCATGTTCTTGATAGCATTTGAAAGGAAACACTTTGACGTTTGTGGAAATGTGAAATTAATGTAGGAGAATATAACACATTAGATCTGATGAAAGATAATACAAAAATACATGCTTTTTCCATAATTTTTTTGTTCCATCGGCTTTGAAATGCAAGAGAAAGGCCATACAATAAGATAGCACCCTAGGTGTAATTTAGATTTCTGTCCACAAGATGGCAGCAGTGTGTGTGCAAAGTTTCAGACTGATCCAGGTATGATTTATCTCACTCCATAATATTTAGTCTGCCAGGAGTTTGCCAAATATGCCGAATTGTTCAAGTACATAACTATAGAGAACATACAAAAATGCTATGATAATATTTGTTTAAACACTCTCAGGAATGTCATACATGATGGATCATTAGCAAGATTACTGAATGCAAGCATATTATTTACCTTCAGAGGTCAATGTATCAACCCAGTTCCTGTGATAAGTGTTTTGTTCTTGTGCACTATCCTAAAACAATAGCATGGTATTTTATGCTGTAATAGCTACTGTAAATTGGACACTGCAGATAGATGAACAAGAATTTAAGCTTTCTGCCCATATAAGGCATGTCTATGTCTTGGAAAGTTGGCTGTTGTATACACATTTTCCTAGTCACATTATCGCATATTGAGCAACAACCTTCCCGGCTTAGGGACACTGATCCCATAGAGGTTTTAATGAAAATACACTATTGTTGGATTTTTTTTACAAGTTTTAGTTTATAGGTTTGTGATCCAACTGTTCTGTCACACCAGCCTTGGCTTTGGCTCTCCCTTTTGTCCAGCTCAGGCATGTGGCGTCACCGGACTACTAGCTGCTCCCAAACCTGCTGCTGGCAAACACCCTTCACTCATCAACCCCAGACTTGTCTCGTCATCATTACACACACCTAGTTCCAATCCCCACTATATATACTCCCTCTGTCATATGTCTTTGTAAATGTTGCTTGTTTTCCGGAGAGGAATCTCTCCTACTATTTCCTAAGTACTTTATTATTTTTCATTTGGGGTTTTGTCCCACTTTTGTATACAGTGGGGCAAAAAAGTATTTAGTCAGCCACCAATTGTGCAAGTTCTCTCACTTAAAAAGATGAGAGGCCTGTAATTTTCATCATAGGTACACTTCAACTATGACAGACAAAATGAGGAAAAAAAATCCAGAAAATCACATTGTAGGATTTTTTATGAATTTATTTGCAAATTATGGTGGAAAATAAGTATTTGGTCA
>QNTS01000689.1:155906-167660 GCA_003317085.1 Hucho hucho
TGACCAAATACTTATTTTCCACCATAATTTGCAAATAAATAAATTAAAAATCCTACAATGTGATTTTCTGGATTTCTTTTTCTCATTTCGTCTGTCATAGTTGAAGTGTACCTATGATGAAAATTACAGGCCTCTCTCATCTTTTTAAGTTGGAGAACTTGCACAATTGGTGGCTGACTAAATACTTTTTTGCCCCACTGTATATAGTGCTTTAATAAACTCAGTAGTTCCAAAACTTGCGACTGCCTCCTGCCTACTCTTCTCTACACTTGTGACGATGTTCAATTTAGTGTTTTATCAAAATGTACACACAATGTATGATGGACATGAATGTCCCTGCACTGCTCCATGATTTGTCTATCCTTACAAAAAGGCTCTTTGGCCTTATCTTTTCAGATTGGATCAATACTAAGAACACAGAAAATGCATGCAACTCACAGGACATGCACTGCCTTCAAAAAGTATTCACACCCCTTTACCTGTTCCAAATGTTGTGTTACAGCTTGAATTTTAAGTGGATTAAATTTAGATTTTCTGTCACTTATCTACACACAATTATAAGAGCACAAGGCGAGACCCAGATGCAGACACGGGAGGCAGATGGTTTCAGTCTATGATATTATAATCCAAGGGGTAGGCAAGAGAATGGTCACAGTTCACCATTCAGCAGGACAATAACCTAAAACACAAAACCAAATCTACATTGGAGTTTCTTACCAAGAATACGGTGAATGTTCCTGAGTGGCTGAGTTACAGGTTTGACTTAAATCTGCTTGAAAATCTCTGGCAAGACCTAAACATGTTTGTTTAGCATTGATCAACAACCAATTTGACAGAGCTTGAAGAACTTTGAAAATAGTAATGGGCAAATGTTGTACAGTCCAGGTGTCGACAGCTCTTACAGACACCCAGAAAGATTCTAATGTATTGACTGAGGGGGTTGAATACTTATCTAGTGAAGATATAGTGGTGTTTTATTTTTATTAAAATGTGTCTTCCTCTTTGACATTGCAGAGTATTTTGTGTAGATCATGGACAAAAAATGACAATTAAAGCCATTTTAATCCCACTTTGTAACACAACAAAATGTGGAAAAAGTCAAGGGGTGTGAATACTTTACAAAGGTACTGTAAGTCAGTGAGGGAGAAAGTCGATTGAAGACCTTTTTAAGAACTCATTGATTCTTACTGACACCAGGTACAGCCATGATCATGGTTGACATCAACTGATGCAGTAACCATGACATTGATGCGGGTGCTTTCTCAAGCCTACTTTAGCCTTAGGGTGCTTGTTAAAGCCTGCCAGAATTATTGGACTGTCCAATGTAATGTTTTAATCAATAACGCAAGTGACATCTGAGACATTGGGTGGCATTTTGACAATGTATAAAAGCAATGTATTTTTTAACTGCACCGTGACACGCTAAACTTAAGTTGGCACTAAGAGGCAATATATAGACCTCCATAGATCATTGCCATAATTCTGAACGTTGTAGAAGAGGTGTTGAAAGAAATTCCACTACTTGTTCTTGATGCTTTCTTGATGCTTGTGCCACTTATTAGTGCTGTCAAAATTTAGCCTAATGTCTTTATGCCTATATTCATGCCAAAATGGCCGACGGCAATGCGAATTCTAGGGCATTATCATGCAATGCTTTAGATGCTCTCCTCACACGCCCTTCTCAAACCCTGATAAAATCCATCATATCTCAGCTTGTGCTTATGCCAAGCCCCCACAGTGGAACGATACTGGTACAATTCAACAACATCCGATTTACTGCATTTGCAAGCTCCAGACAACACCAAATTTTCCTGACCAAAATAATTTTCTGTTGTACAGTAGCTCTGCACTTTCCCTGTGGGGGGAGGGGAGTGCAGAACATCTACAAATTAAACGTGCCCACCCTAGTCTTCATTGACATAGATGTGTAACAATGTGCAAAAGTAAGCTGGTTTCTTTTTCCCTTTATCATTTTTTTATTCTTGATTTCAATATGGAAGGGAAACCAGGTACAGATGTTGATGTACTGTTAAGGGGTCCTTATTCCAGTGTTGTGATTAATTGTAATAATTCATTGTTACACTGTAATAACAACATGTTACTGGTGGTGATTGCAGTCTGGGGGGGTGGGGGGGGTCAAGTGCAAGTGTTGGTTCAGTAAAGTTTTTATATTTGTTTTTTGGAGGGCGTGAGGAGGAGGGGGATTATTTAAGATACTCTTTGAAGGGTTTCAGGTGTTTTCAGAAGATGGGCAGGGAGAAGCTGGATCGCTAAAAGGAAAGTATGTACTAAGTATGTACTAAGTTTACCGGAAGTTCTATATTGGGGTGCCAGGACAGAGAAGAGCTTGGACTGGGCTGAGCAGGAGCTCAAGAGACCAGAGATGGCAGAACGGAGTGCTCGGGTTTGGGGTGTAGGGTTGGAGTATAGCCTGAAGGTAGGGAGGGGAAGCACCTCTAGTTGCTCCGTAGGCAAGCACCATGGTCTTATTGTGGATGTGAGCTTAGACTGGAAGCTAGTGGAGTGTGCGGAGGAGGGGTGACATGGGAGAACTTCGGAAGGTTGAAAATCAGGTGGGCTGCAGCTAGCTAGCTACCTAAAGCTAGCAAATATGGTATGGTCGCTACTTGCTAGCTAACGTTTGCTGGGTTCTATTTTTTTTGTTTATTAATTTTTTATTTCACCTTTATTTAACCAGGTAGGCAAGTTGAGAACAAGTTCTCATTTACAACTGCGACCTGGCCAAGATAAAGCAAAGCAGTTTGACACATACAACAACACAGAGTTACACATGGAGTTAACAAACATACAGTCAATAACACAGTAGAAAAAAACAAATCTATATACAATGTGTGCAAATGAGGTAAGATAAGGAACGTAAAGCAATAAATAGGCCATGGTGGCGAAGTAATTACAGTATAGCAATTTAACACTGGAATGGTAAATGTGCAGTAGATGAATGTGCAAAGTAAAAATACTGGGGTGCAAAGGAGCAAGATAAATAAATGAATACGGTAGGGGAAGAAGTAGTTGGTTGGGCTATTAACAGATGGGCTATGTACAGGTGCAGTGATCTGTGAGCTGCTCTGACAACTGGTGCTTAAAGCTAGTGAGGGAGATAAGTGTCTCCAGTTTCAGTGATTTTTGTTGTTAGTTCCAGTTATAGGCAGCAGAGAACTGGAAGGAAAGGTGGCCAAAGTAGGAATTGGCTTTGGGGGTGACCAGTGGTATATACCTGCTGGAGTGCGTGCTATGGGTGGGTGCTGCTATGGCCTGGATCGCAGTCGGCATTCCAATTCATCCCAAAGGTGTTCGATGGGGTTGAGGTCAGGGCTCTGTGCAGCCCAGTCAGGTTTTCCACACCGATCTCGACAAACCATTTCTGTATGGACCTCGCTTTGTGCACAGGGGGTATTGTCATGCAGAAACAGGAAAGGGCTTTCCACAAACTGTTACCACAAAGTTTGAAGTACAGAATCGTCTAGAATGTCATTGTAAGCTGTAGTGTTAAGATTTCCCATCACTGGAACTAAGGGAACCGTGAAAAACAGCCCGACTATTGTTCCTCCTCCACCAAACTTTACAGTTGCCACTATGCATTGGGGCAGGTAGCGTTTTCCTGGCATCTGCCAAACCCAGGTTTGTCCGTCGGACTGCCAGATGGTGAAGCGCATCACTCAAGAGAATGCTTTTCCACTGCTCCAGAGTCAAATGGCAGCGTGCTTAACACCACTTCAGCCCATGCTTGGCATTGCACATGGTGAACTTAGGCTTGTGTGCGGCTGCTCGGCCATTGAAATCCATTTTATAAAGCGCCCAACGAACAGTTCTTGTGCTGATGTTGCTTCCAGAGGCAGTTTAGAACTCGAAAGTGAGTGTTGCAACCTAGGACAGATCACTTTTACGCCCTACACTCTTCAGCACTTGGCGGTCCTGTTCTGTGAGCTTGTGTGGCCTACTACTTTGCGGCTGAGCCGTTGTTGCTCCTAGACATTTCCACTTAACAATAACATCACTTACAGTTGACCGGGGCAGCTCTAGCGTGGCAGAAATTTGACAAACTGACTTGTTGGGAAGGTGGCATCTTCTGACGGTGCCACGTTGAAAATCACTGAGCTCTTCAGTAAGGCCATTCTACTGCCAATGTTTGTCTATGGAGATTGCATAGTGTAACGGTTTTGACTTGAGGTTATTGTTTATAGGGGTGCCAGGTAGGTTGTGCCTACCAGAGAAAATATTGGTTTCTCTTGGTTTGGGAGGGAATGAGTCCCATCTGGTCCGTCAAGTCTACACCAATACAAAGGACTCATGTAAAAGTCAGGATGGACATACACTTTTCATAAACCCTTGAAACATTGGAAATAACTTCAAAACAACTGTATTCTTTTGCATGGGTTGGATTGCCAACATAAATGATCACACACACATATAACAAATAATGAGCTCTGGATCCTCCAGAAACAACAACAACTACCTTATACACACAAGTGTGAAGGAATGAATAAGAATATATATGTACATATAAATATATGGATGAGCGATGGCCGAATGGCATAGGCAAGATGCAGTAGATGATAGAGTACAGTATATAAATTTGAGATGAGTAATGTAGGCTATGTAAACATTATATAAAGTGGCATTGTTTAAAGTGACTAGTGATACATTTATTACATCCAGTTTTTAATTATTAAAGTGGCTAGAGATTTGAGTCAGTATGTTGGCAGCAGCCACTCAATGTTAGTGATGGTTGTTTAACAGTCTGATGACCTTGAGATAGAAGCTGTTTTTTAGTCTCTCTGTCCCAGCTTTGATGCACCTGTACTGACCTCGCCTTCTGGATGATAGCGGGGTGAACAGGCAGTGGCTCGGGTGGTTGTTATCCTTGATGATCTTTTTGGCCTTCCTGTGACATCGGGTGGTGTAGGTGTCCTGGAGAGCAGGTAGTTTGCCCCCGGTGATGCGTTGTGCAGACCTCACTACCCTCTGGAGAGCTTTGCGGTTGTGGGCGGAGCAGTTGCCATACCAGGCGGTGATACAGCCCGACAGGATACTCTCGATTGAGCATCTGTAAAAGTTGGTCAGTGTTTTTGGTGACAAGCCAAGTTTCTTCAGCCTCCTGAGGTTGAAGAGGCGCTGTGTTAAATGCTGAGCTGTAATCAATGAACAGCATTCTTACATAGGTATTCCTCTTGTCCAGATGGGTAAGGGCAGTGTGCAGTGTGATTGCGATTGCATCGTCTGTGGACCTATTGGGGCGGTAAGCAAATTGGAGTGGGTCTAGGGTGTCAAATTTTTTACTCACATTGGCTGCGGTGAAGGAGAGCCCACAGGTTTTGGTAGCGGGCCGTGTCAGTGGCACTGTATTGTCCTCAAAGCGTGCAAAGAAGTTGTTTAGTTTGTCTGGAAGCAAGACGTCGTTGTCCACGACGGGGCTGGTTTTCTTTTTGTAATCCGTGATTGACTGTAGACCCTGCCGCATACATCTCGTGTCTGAGCCGTTAAATTTAGACTCTACTTTGTCTATACAGACGTTTAGCTTGTTTGATTTTCTTGCAGAGGGAATAGCTACACTGTTTGTATTCGGTCATGTTTGCGGTCGCCTTGCCATAATTAAAAGCAGTGGTTTGCGCTTTCAGTTTTGCGCGAACGCTGCCATCAATCCACGGTGTCTGGTTGGGGAAGGTTTTAATAGTAACCGTGGGTACAACATGCACATCCGCCAGACCTTCTGCATATCGGAATTGTCTGGGAACAACATTAGGTGTAATGTAACCAACATGACTTTACCTTAGAGTGTATTCCAATCCTTCGCCCCAACATGTCACCCTTTATAAAGCATATGTTTATATCATAGTGGGTTATGTCACATTTGACATGCGTGATTGTCACATTATGAACCCTTTAAAAAGCATGACATACAGTTATAAATACTTTAACACATTTATGTAGTGCTTATGAAAGCATTATGAAGCCTTTATAAGCTGAACGTCATTTAAAGCGTGACCGAAAATGTGAATAAAAACAATCACATTTAATTCGAGTTGCCTCTTCGTTAATTCTCCTCCCCCAAAAAAGAAACGTAAGGTGAAAAATAATATTTTCAGGCTAGGCCTGATATTCTGAGAGTTGATTCCAGTTGTACCGGCCCGGGTTTAACCTACGCTACCGGTCAAACGTTTTAGAACACGTACTCATATTTTTTTTTACTATGTTCTACAGTGTAGAAGAATAGTGAAGACATCAAAACTAAGAAATAACACATATGGAATCATGTAGTAACCAAATAAGTGTTAAGCAAGATTTTTCAAATAGCCACCGTTTGCCTTAATGACAGCTTAGCACACTCTTGGCATTCTCTCAAACAGCTTCATGAGGTAGTCAGCTGGAATGCATTTCAATTAACAGGTGTGCCTTGTTAAAAGCTCATTTGTGGAATTTACTTTCCTTCTTAATGCATTTGAGACAGTTGTGTTATGACAAGGTAAGGGGGTATACAGAAGATAGACCTATTTGGTCAGAGGAGACTATGTGAATCAGGCTTGGGCCAAAAAGCATGAGCAATGGACATTAGACCGGTGGAAATTTTTCAACCGCCTTGTCTTTGTTTGACGCGGTGTGGGTGAATGGATTATCTCCGCATGTGTATTTCCCACCGTAAAGCATGGAGGAGAGGTGTTATGGTATCGGGGTCCTTTGCTGGTGACACTGTCAGTGATTTATTTAGAATTCAAGGCACACTTAACCAGCATGGCTACCACAGCATTCTGCAGCGATACGCCATCCCATCTGGTTTGGGCTATATTTGTTTTTCAACAGGACAATGACCCAGCACACCTTCAAGCTGTGTAAGGGCAAAATCATATCAAATAAAACGTTATTGGTCACATACACATGGTTTGCAGATGTTAATGCGAGTGTAGCAAAACGCTTGTGCTTCTAGTTCCGACAATGCAGTAATACCTAACAAGTAACCTTAAAACACACCAATGTGAAGGGTTGAACATATAAATATATGGATGAGCGATGGCCGTGCGGCAATCATCAAGTTTGCTGATGACACTACAGTGGTAGGCTTGATTACCAACAACGACGAGACGGCCTACAGAGAGGAGGTGAGGGCCCTCGGAGTGTGGTGTCAGGAAAACAACCTCTCACTCAATGTCAGCAAAACAAAGGAGATGATCGTGGACTTCAGGAAACAGGAGAGGGAGCACCCCCCTATCCACATCGAGGGGACAGTAGTGGAGAAGGTGGAAAGTTTTAAGTTCCTCGGCGTACACATCACGGACAAACTGAATTGGTCCACCCACACAGACAGCGTGGTGAAGAAGGCGCAACAGCGCCTCTTCAACCTCAGGAGGCTGAAGAAATTCGGCTTGTCACCAAAATCACTCACAAACTTTTACAGATGCACAATCGAGAGCATCCTGTCGGGCTGTATCACCGCCTGGTACGGCAACTGCTCCGCCCACAACCGTAAGGCTCTCCAGAGGGTAGTGAGGACTGCACAGCGCATCACCGGGGGTAAACTACCTGCCCTCCAGGACACCTACACCACCCGATGTCACAGAAAGGCCAAAAAGATCATCAAGGACAACAACCACCCGAGCCACTGCCTGTTCACCCCGCTATCATCCAGAAGGCGAGGTCAGTACAGGTGCATCAAAGCTGGGACCGAGAGACTGAAAAACAGCTTCTACCTCAAGGCCATCAGACTGTTAAACAGCCATCACTAACATTGAGTGGCTGCTGCCAACATACTGACTTAAATCTCTAGCCACTTTAAACATAGGAATTGGATGTAACAAATGTATCACTAGCCACTTTAAACAATTTTGTATATAATGTTTACGTATCCGACATACTCATATCAAATGTATACACTGTACTCTAAACCATCTACTGTATCTTGCCTATGCCGTTCGGCCATCGACCCAAATCTCTAGCCACTTTAATAATTATAATTGGATGAAATAATGTATCACTAGCCACTTTAAACAATGCCATTTATATAATGTTTACATATCCTACACTACTCATCTCATATATATATATATGTGTATATACTGTACTCCATACCATCTACTGCATCTTGCCTATGCCGGTCAGCCATCGCTCATCCATATATTTATATGTACATACTCGTATTCATTCCTTTACTCTTGTGTGTATAAGGTAGTTGTTGTGAATTTGTTAGATTACTTGTTAGATACTACTGCATGGTCGGAACTAGAAGCACAAGCATTTCGCTACACTCGCATTAACATCTGCTAACCATGTGTATGTGACAAATAAAATTTGATTTGATTTGATAGGCAAGATGCAGTAGATGGAATAGAATACAGTATATACAGTTGAAGTCGGAAGTTTACATACACCTTAGCCAAATACATTTCAACTCAGTTTTTCACAATTTCTGACATATACTCCTAGTAAAAATTCCTTGTCTTAGGTCAGATAGGATCACCACTTTATTTTAAGAATGTGAAATGTCAGAATAATCGTAGAGAGAATTATTTATTTCAGGTTTTATTTATTTCATCACATTCCCAGTGGGTCAGAAGTTTACATATATTCAATTCGTATTTGGAAGCATTGCCTTAAAATTGTTTAACTTGGGTCAAGCATTTCGGTTAGCCTTCCACAAGCTTCCCACAATAAGTTGGGTGAATTTTGGCCCATTCTTCCTGACAGAGCTGATGTAACTCAGTCAGGTTTGTAGGCCTCCTGGCTTGCACACGCTTTTTCAGTTCTGCCCACAAATTTTCTATGGGATTGAGGTCAGGGTTTTGTGATGGCCACTCCAATACCTTGCCTTTGTTGTTCTTAAGCCATTTTGCCACAACTTTATGCTTGGGGTCATTGTCCATTTGGAAGACCCATTTGCGACCAAGCTTTAACTTCCTGACTGATGTCTTGAAATGTCGCTTAAATATTTTTAAATAGTTCGCGCTTTCAGTTTTGCACGGATGCTGCCATCCATCCACTGTTTCTGGTTGGGAAAGGTTTTAATAGTCAGAGTGGGTAAGACATCTCCGATGCACTTGCTAATAAACTCGCTCACCGAGTCAGTGTATACATCATTGTTATTGTCTGAGGCTATCCGGAACATATCCCAGTCCACATGATCGAAGCAAACTTGTAGCATGGAATTCGATTGGTCAGACCAGCGTTGGACCTGAGCACGGGTGTTTCCTGTTTTAGTTTCTGTCTATAGGCTGGGAGCAACAAAATGGAGTCATGGTCAGATTTGTTGAATGCAGGGCGGGGGAGGGCTTTGTATGCATCGCGGAAGTTAGAGTAGCAATGATCCAGAATGCTACCACCTCGTGTCGCGCATTCGATATTCTGATAGAATTTAGGAAGTCTTGTTCTCAGGTTAGCTTTGTTAAAATGCCCAGCTACAATAAATGCAGCCTCAGGATGTATGGTTTACATAGAGTCCAGTGAAGTTCTTTCAGGGCCGACGAGGTATCTGCTTGGGGGGGATATACTCGGCTGTGACTATAATCGAAGAGAATTCTCTTGGATGTCTCTCTGGAAGGCATCTCGTGCCTTTATTTCATACACCTTGTTATCTAGAGATTGGACATTGGCGAGTAATATGCTCGGAAGCGTTGGATGGAGTGCTCGCCTTCTGAGTCTGACCAATAGGCCGCTCCGTCTGCCTCTCCCGCAGAAACCACGTTGTTTTGGGTCAGCCTCAGTGATAAGATCCCATGTCCAGGGTGGAGGCCCGAACAAAGGATCTGTTTTGGGAAAGACGTATTCCTGGATGTAATGTTGGTAAGTTAGCATCGCTTTTTTATCCGATAGTTCTTCCCAGCTGTATGTGATAACACTTGAGATTTTCTGGTCTAACAATGTAAGAAATATTATATGAAAAAACAAATAACTACATAGTTTCCGAAGGACCTGAAGCGAGGCAACCATCTCTGTCGGCGCCATCTTGCTATTTTACCAAGAAGGATCGTGATGGAGTGTGGCATCAGATGACCTGGCATCCACAATCCTCCGACCTCAACCAAATTGAGATGGTTTGGACTGCAGAGTATAGGAAAAGCAGACAACAAGTGCTCAGCATATGTGGGAACTCCTTCAAGACTGTTGGAAAAACATTCCAGGTGAAGCTGGTTGAGAGAAAGCCAAGAGTGTGCAAAGCTGTCATCTTGGCAAAGGGTGGCTATTTGAAGAATCTAAAATATTAAATATTTTTTGATTTGTTTAACACTTTTTTAGTTACTACATGATTTCATATGTGTTGTTTCATAGTTTTCACTATTATTCATGTCTTTATGTCTTCACTATTATTCTACAATGTAAATCCTTTGACAGGTAGTGTATGTTTGAGACCAAAGTGTGGCCGTGGCTTTGTGATAAGCGCGCCAGTATCTCTCACAGCGGTGCTTGGGTAAAATCACTGAGAAAGCTAAGCGAAGCCAGGAACAAAATGCTATATTTCAGCCTATGTTGTGTTAATTGCGTGGTTTGCTCTCTAACACATTCGTTCATACGCCACCGTGATATACAATAAGGCTATGACAACAAAAAGACAGTCACACAGTGGCGGAATAAATTCAACTACACATACGTTTGTTTCATCACAAAACCAGAGAGTTACATATGTCCGGTGAAGTCCACAAAGCAAATATTGCAAACAAACAGTTATAGCTATCACCCGCAGGATGGTTTAACAAGTTAATGTTAACAATTTACTAAACAACTACTGATTTAGAACCATAGAGTTACCTACCGCAAGTCAGCACAAAGACACCAGGAGCACTTTCTCTGCTATTCCAGCACCATTTCAACTTAAATATTTAAGCATAAAGAAATCAACAAGGCTTTACATGCTTAGCTTAATACACCGATGACAAACTTAAAGATACCAAAAATGATTTACTCCAATCAATGTTGTTAATTGTCATGTGGCACTCCATGGTACTGATTTCTGTGTGTGTCAAATAGAATAAATGGAGTACAGTATATACATATGAGATGAGTAATGTAGGATATGTAAACATTATATAAATGGCATTGTTTAAAGTGGCTAGTGATACATTTATTTCATCCAATTATAATTATTAAAGTGGCTAGAGATTTGAGTCGATGGCCGAACGGCATAGGCAAGATTCAGTAGATGGTTTAGAGTACAGTGTATACATTTGATATGAGTAATGTCGGATATGTAAACATTATATACAAAATTGTTTAAAGTGGCTAGTGATACATTTGTTACATCCAATTCCTATTTTTAAAGTGGCTAGAGATTTAAGTCAGTATGTTGGCAGCAGCCACTCAATGTTAGTGATGGCTGTTTAACAGTCTGATGGCCTTGAGGTAGAAGCTGTTTTTCAGTCTCTCAGTCCCAGCTTTGATGCACCTGTACTGACCTCGCCTTCTGGATGATAGCGGGGTGAACAGGCAGTGGCTCGGGTGGTTGTTGTCCTTGATGATCTTTTTGGCCTTCCTGTGACATCGGGTGGTGTAGGTGTCCTGAAGGGCAGGTAGTTTACCCCCGGTGATGCGTTGTGCAGTCCTCACTACCCTCTGGAGAGCCTTACGGTTGTGGGCGGAGCAGTTGCCGTACCAGGCGGTGATACAGCCCGACAGGATGCTCTCGATTGTGCATCTGTAGAAGTTTGTGAGTGATTTTGGTGACAAGCCGAATTTCTTCAGCCTCCTGAGGTTGAAGAGGCGCTGTTGCGCCTTCTTCACCACGCTGTCTGTGTGGGTGGACCATTTCAGTTTGTC
>QNTS01000689.1:188269-242902 GCA_003317085.1 Hucho hucho
TGTGGACCGCTTTGACCTTCTTGGGATCCATCTCTAGGTGGCCGGGAGTGACAATAAACCCGAGAAACTGAGTCTGGGAAACATGAAATTCACACTTCTCAGGTTTAACGTAGAGGTGATTGTCAAGGAGCCTCTGGAGAACCCTGCTAACATGCCCCTCATGCTCCTTCAGTGACCTCGAGAAGATGAGGATATCGTCCAGGTACACGAAGACGAACAGATTAAGCATATCCCGGAGAACATCATTAATCAGGGCTTGGAATACTGCGGGGGCATTGGTGAGCCCGAACGGCATCACCCGATATTCATAGTGCCCCGTGGGCGTGTTGAAGGCCGTCTTCCATTCGTCTCCTTGCCGGATCCGCACGAGATGGTAAGCATTGCGGAGATCCAGTTTAGTAAAAATGGAAGCCCCTTGAAGCAGCTCAAAAGCAGTGGCCATGAGAGGAAGGGGGTATCGATTCCGAACCGTGATCTTGTTGAGTCCCCGGTAATCAATACAAGGCCTAAGACCCCCGTCTTTCTTTTCAACAAAAAAGAAGCCCGCCCCAGCCGGGGAAGTAGAGGCACAGATGATGCCGGCTGCCAAGGACTCCTTAATGTAGGTGTCCATAGCTGAGTGCTCGGGGGAGGATAAGGAAAAGATCCGACCTCTAGGAGGGCAGGAACCAGGGAGTAGATCAATGGCACAGTCATACGTGCGGTGAGGCGGTAAGGAAGTAGCCCGGGACTTGCTGAACACTGCCTTGAACCGATGGTAAACACTGGGGACTCGGGAGACGTCAACAGACTCTTGAAACTGGGTACTAGGGGCTGAGGGACTCTGAAGCATGCAGGTGAGTTGGCAAGTGGGACCCCAGCTTAGAATGGTGCCAGTAGGCCAGTCGATCTGGGGATTATGTCTGCACAGCCAAGGGTGACCCAGGATAATAGGATACTCGGGGGAGTCAATGAGATAGAAGGTCTCCTCCTGCTGGTGTTGAAAGATGGTAAGTCGCAGGGACTGAGTCGCCTCTGTAACTTTTCCTGGTTCCAGAGGTCTGCCATCTAAGGCTGTAACTGCCTGGGGTTGAGGAAGTAGTTGGGTAGGGATCTTAAGTTCCTTAGCCAAGGTTAAATCCAGGAAATCACCTGCGGCGCCGGAATCAATCATAGCCTGGACCCGATGCTGGTGCCCCCCCCAGGACAGAGTGGCAGGAATAGCTAGGACAGCGTTAGTAGGAGGAGCTCTAATTTTCCCCATCACAGCCCTCCTGTAACTAGGCGGGGACAGGCGTTTCCCGAAAGCTCGGGGCAAGTGGAGCGGAAGTGGCACCGACGCTCCCTCATGTGACGTTCCCTTTCGTTGGGAGAAAGCCTGGAACGGCCTAACTGCATGTCCTCCGGGGAATCCTGGAGCTGTTCAGGAGCCGGGGAAGCTCTGAATGACGGAGCCCAAACTGGAGAAACAGAGCTGCTCAGAGGAACTTGGGACTGAGACACCTGGCGGCGAGCCGTTCTCCGCTCTCTCAGACGATTGTCCAGGCGGATGGCCAATGCTATGAGGGACTCGAGATCCCCAGCTGGCTAACTCATCTTGAAGGGGCTCGGACAACCCTCCCTGAAAACAGACCCTCAGCGCTTCATCATTCCATCCGCTCCTTGCTGCTATGGTCCGAAATTCAATGGCAAAATCTGCCGTGCTTTGGGAACCCTGACGGAGAGACAGTAGGCGCTTGGAAGCTTCCCGNAAGTGGCCGGCAACCCCGCAGTAGAGGCACCGACGCTCCCTCATGCGACGTTCCCTTTCGTTGGGAGAAAGCCTGGAACGGCCTAACTGCATGTCCTCCGGGGAATCCTGGAGCTGTTCAGGAGCCGGGGAAGCTCTGAATGACGGAGCCCAAACTGGAGAAACAGAGCTGCTCAGAGGAACTTGGGACTGAGACACCTGGCGGCGAGCCGTTCTCCGCTCTCTTAGACGATTGTCCAGGCGGATGGCCAAGGCTATGAGGGACTCGAGATCCCCAGCTGGTTCTCGGGTGGCTAACTCATCTTGAAGGGGCTCGGACAACCCTCCCTGAAAACAGACCCTCAGCGCTTCATCATTCCATCCGCTCCTTGCTGCTATGGTCCGAAATTCAATGGCAAAATCTGCCGTGCTTTGGGAACCCTGACGGAGAGACAGTAGGCGCTTGGAAGCTTCCCGACCACTGACAGGATGATCAAACACCCGCTTGAACTCTTCTACAAATGCCGCGTAGGAGTCACAACAGGCCTCCTGGGATTGCCACACCGCAGAGGCCCAGGAGAGCGCCTTGTCTGAAAGAAGGGTAATGATGTAAGCAATCTTGGAACGGTCTGTGGGAAAACTTGAGGGTTGGAGCTCGAAGGTGAGGAAACCCTGGCAAGAACTTGGATCTCCAGAAAAGGGCTTGGGAGGTGGTAGTCAGGGCTCCGCCACTGGAGAAGGCCTGTCGCCACTGGGGGGTAACCCAGAGGAAGGGGAAGGACCAGGGAGGCGTTCAAAGAGCTGGCGGATGGAACTCATCATATCGGCCAGGAGTTGAGAATGACTGGCCATCAGCTCTTCTTGTCGGCTGAGAACAGCTTCATGGCGCTGGAAAGATGCCTCATGTTGAGCGATCACCGCCAACAGGTCCTTGGAACTGAGTGTTTCTGAGTCCATGAGTGACTTGGTTTTTCTATCACAGGCTGGGCTCGAACTCGGGTCTCAGATGTGGAGAGTAGGGTGTTCTACCCCTTAGCCACAGAGGAGGTATAGTTGGACCCAAACGAAACACTCAAGGCAATACTCCAGGCAAAGAAGATTTAATTTAAAGAAAGGTTCTTTGCAAGTCAAAAATAATCCAACAAAAGTTCTTCTCAGAAAGAGGTATACTAACGGAGATAAAGTAAACAAAACAGGAGGAAAAATAAAATAACTCCACGAGGGGAGAAAAACTAAATAAAAATAACTTAGAAAAGCTTACTTGGGATAGCTTAGATTACTTGGAAAGACTCTGTGGGACGCAGCAGGAGACACATAGCCAAGACTCAAAAACCAAGTGAGGAACAAGGGGAAAAAAACAGCTAAAATACTCTACGGGAAACAAGGCACAGGTGACCTGGATAACGCTAATAAGGACACACGAGGAAGAGCTAAGGCAGAGGGGAACACAGGTGACCTCTAGAGGCCCGGAGACAAACAGGAGGCAGGAAGCTGACAGTTTGAGTGTTTGTTGCAGCTCGTTCCAGCCGCTAGCTGCAGGAACTGAAAAGAGGAGCGACACAGGGATATGTGTGCTTGGGGATCCGCCCCTTTTTAAAATGTCCCCCTAAATTGACATACCCAAATCGAACTGCCTGTAACTCAGGCCCTGAAGAAAGGATATGCATATTCTTGGTACCATTTGAAAGGAAACACTGAAGTTTGTGGAAATGTGAAAGGAATGTAGGAGAATATAACACAATAGATCTGGTAAAAGATAATACATAGAACAAAACAACTGTTCTTTTGTATTTTTTTTGTACCATCTTTGAAATGCAAGAGAAAGGCCATAATGTATTATTCCATCCCAGCTGCAATTTAGATTTTGGCCATTAGATGGCAGCAGTGTATGTGTAACGTTTTAGACTGATCCAATGAACCACTGTTTTTATGTTTATTTTTTTTTAATCAAGACTGCACAAGTGTGCCGGATTTGTTTATTAATAACTTTTCATGTTATAATGTTATTACAAAACGGTGCACTCTCCTCAAACAATAGCATGGTATTATTTCACTCTAATAGCTACTGTAAATTGGTCAGTGCAGTTAGATTAACAAGAATTTAAGCTTTCTGCCAATATCAGATATGGCTATGTCCTGTGAAATGTTCTTGTTACTTACAACCTCATGCTAATTGCATTAGCCTACGTTAGCTCAACCATCCCGTGAACGGGACACCGATCCCAAAGAAGTTTTAACAGATTGTGACTCGCAGAACGGGTGGTGTATGTGGAGGATGAGGGCTGCAGTAGATATCTCAGATAGGGGGTAGTGAGGCCTAAGAGGGTTTTATAAACAAGCATCAACCAGTGGGTCTTGCGACGAGTATACAGAGATGACCAGTTTACAGAGGAGTATAAAGTGCAGTGATGTGTCCTATAAGGAGCATTGGTGGCAAATTTGATGGCCGAACGGTAAAGAACATCTAGCCGCTCGAGGGTACCCTTACCTGCCGATCTATAAATTATGTCTCCGTAACCTAGCATGGGTAGGATGGTCAACCCAGTGATATCAGGGTTAGTTTGGCAGCTGGGGTGAAAGAGGAACGATTACGATAGAGGAAACCAAGTCTAGATTTAACTTTAGCCTGCAGCTTTGATATGTGCTGAGAGGACAGTCTTGCCATACTCCCAAGTACTTGTATGAGGTGACTACCTCAAGTTCTAATGGGTATGCTTGTCATTGGCAAAGACTATGGGAGTTTTGTAGAATAAAAAGAAACGGAATAGAGCTAAGCACAGGCAAAATCCTAGAGGAAAACCCGGTTTAGTCTGCTTTCCAACAGACACTGGGAGACACATTCACCTTTCAGCAGGACAATAACCTAAAACACATGGCCAAATACAGAGTTGCTTACCAAGACGACGTTGCATGTTCCTGAGTGGCCTAGTTACAGATTTGACTTAAATCGTCTTGAAAATCTAAGGCAAGACTTGAAAATGGCTGTGTAGCAATGATCAGCAAACTACTTGACTGAGCTTGAATAATTTTTTTTATAAAAATGTACAAATACTGTACAATCCAGGTGTGAAAAACTCTTAGCAACTTACCCAGAAAGATTCACAGCTGTAGTCACTGCCAAAGGTGATTAAAGCTGTATAAACTTAGGGGTCTGAATACTTACAGTATGTAAATTAAATATTTCTGTAGATTTGCAAACATTTCTAAAAACATGTTTTCACTTTAATTATGGGGTATGGTGTATAGATGGGTGATAAAAATATATATTTAATCCATTTTGAATTCAGGCTGTAACAACAAAATGTAGAATAAGTCAAGTGGTATGAATACTTTCTGAAGGCATTGTTTCTATCTATCTATAAACTGTGGGGTCTCATTTGGAATTTTATATGTAATAGTTATCAATGTCTAATCTCAACCCAGCGATATCTGTATTTTCCCCCAATTCCAAGCTACACTATATACAAAAGTATGTGGACACCCCTTCAAATTGGTGGATTCAGCTATTTCAGCCACACCCTTTGCTGACAGGTGTATAAAATCGAGCACACAGCTATGCAATATTCATAGTCAAACATTGTCAGTAGAATGGCATTACTGAAGAGCTCAGTGACTTTCAACGTGGCACCGTCATAGGATGCCACCTTTCCAACAAGTCAGTTCGTTAAATATCTGCCCTGCTAGAGCTGCCCCGGTCAACTGTAAGTGCTGTTATTGTGAAGTGGAAACGTCTAGGAGCAACACCGGCTCAGACGCGAAGTGGTAGGCCACACAAGCTCACAGAACGGGACCGCCAAGTGCTGAAGCGTGTAGCGCGTAAAGATCGCCTGTACTCAGTTGCAACAATCACTACCGAGTTCCAAACTGCCTCTGGAAGCAACATCAGCACAAGAACTGTGAAATGGTTTGTCGAGATCGGTGTGGAAGAACTTGACTGGCCTGCACAGAGCCCTGACCTCAACCCCATCAAACACCTTTGTGATGAATTGGAACGCCGACTGCAAGCCAGGCCTAATCGCCCAACATCAGTGCCCTCACTAATGCTCTTGTGGCTGAATGGAAGCAAGTCCGCGCAGCAATGTTCCGTCTAGTGCAAAGCCTTCCCAGAAAAGTGGAGTCTGTTATAGCAGCAAAGGGGGGACCGACTACATGTTAATGCCCATGATTTTGGAATTACATATTCGACGAGCAGGTGTCCACATTCTTTTGTTCATGTAGTGTATATATGATGAATATACTTTTAATTTAGCCCTACGCTGTGTCATACGATACATACATCAACTCTAATGGTATATTTGACCACTAGTGCCATTGCACCTTCATTGTTCCATCAACGTCAGAGAGCCATGGGTTCATCGAATGGAAAACCAGTCCTTTCTCATTGGAGCAAACTCCCATGTCAAAAGCAATGGCAACAATTGAAAAGTACCACGGCTCCCTCTGCAGGTATGCAACAGACATGCCATTGAGACAGACACTAGAGTACTGGAGAGGAGAGATGGGAGAGAGAGACATGGGGAGAATCTTAAATCGCATTTCCTTGATTCCTCGAGTCCTCTCATTGTCACAGGTCCCTTCCTTCTGACAATGGGTTTTTGTAAAGAGGCAAGGAGAAAGAGAATGCGAGGAATCAAGGAAATCCAATTGAGATTCTCCCAAAGACAACAGCTTAGTCCCTATAGAGAAAGACACAGAGACTGAAAGAGAGAGAGAGAGACCCTTTTGGTCCCAACCTTCAATGTTTGCAAAATTGTATGGTGGAAGCAATATGACTCCTCCACTACACTGGTTATACCTCTCAAAACTATTCAGATCTGAAAATATTGAATTGTTATGGCTAAGGAGAGGTTTAGTGGATTTGGGACCAGCTGAGAGAGTGATTAGCATTAGATATGATAAGGAAGATACCATTACAGTGGCTTTTCCAAAAACCTGCTAAGCATATCTGCTTTAGAGCCGCAATCCTTCATTTGTTTTTAAGTAAAGGAAGCCATTTGGTATTCTAGAAAGCTAAGGGACAGTGCTCAATAAATATCTCGTAAGCACTGTGGAATGTGCAAATGGGAAAATATGAATAAAATAAAAACCCATCGCCACCGGGGACCACCTCCCATTTAGCTAGCCTATGCATGATGTACAGAATGTGTGTATCACAGCAGCTCCATTCACCACTAAGCTCCATTATAATGTGTCATCATTGAAGTAAAACAAGGTCTTTCTCAAAAACACTGCAACCAGGTTGTAATTAAATATGTTAATAAAGTGCAATTGAAAAAGGTGACCTGTTGGTTTCAAATATATGCAGTATAGGCTACACAAAATATTGCAATACGGGCATTTCCAGTTATGGCCAAAACAAACATTGACAGTATGCAAAATAAGTATAGGCTAACATTAGACTAGGCAAAGCAGTGTTAGAAATGTATGATTAGGCAAATCATCTAACTACTGTAGGCTACAGGCAAAACAATTGACTTACTTTTGATATTACCCTATTAAAGTTTAGAAACTTTCGTGAAGGTTTGGTGTGGTGTGGCTATTATTAAGCTTTAACTATTGCAGGCCTATGATATGAAGGCAGTGCACACCAGTGTTCCAACTGACTACGACAATTAAACTTGAGGTGAGGAAGAATGTTTTAAGCCTACCAGAGTTACTCCTATAATCTAACAATATAATGCTTCTCTATATACAAAATATTCTGATTGAAAATTGACGAATTAGCCTCCTTCTGTACGCCTTTATCTGTATAGCAGATTCAGTACCCATCTGACATAAAGAAATGTATGTCTGTGTCGTAGCAACGTTCTGCAAACAATGTTTCAAGGATGGGCTATTAGCAGGACAACATATATTGGTCATATTGGTCATGGCTCCTGAGTGGCGCAGTGGCCTAAGGCACTGCTTCTCAGTGCAAGAGGCATCAAAACAGTCCCTGGTTTGAGTCCTGGCTGTATCACATCCGACCGTGATTGGGAGTCCCATAGGGCGGTGCACAATTTCCCAGCATCATCTGGGTTAGGGGAGGGTTTGGCTGGCTGGTATGTCCTAGTCTAAAAAAATAGGCAAGGTGGGCTAATGGTTTCTCTCCCTCTAAAAACAGAAATAAATCATTCTAAATAACAAACTGGCTTTATATACAAATTTGTGAGAATGTCTCACCCCATGTTCAAGAATGGCCTTTTTTTCGCTCACTCTAGGTTAAATGACAACTAAATAATCTCCAAAATATCGTTACCTTTTTAAAGCTATTTAAGCTATTTTATGGAATTTTTCTTTCAGAATAAGAAGAACCTGCTGTCCTCCACCAGTACAAGGAGATTAACAAGGCTGAAAAATTAGCAGACGTTTTCGTGAGAAGACCGATTTTCGGGATGTCTCATGATCTGCCAAACACAGCTGTAGCTTGGCATAGGCAGATGTGGTGGATGCAAAAAAAACAGATATTTCTAGCTTAAAATAACAGATTTTAATGTGATTTTTTTAAATTATGTATTAACTTGTATTTGTCATTCGGTACATTGAAATTTACCTGTAAAAGTTAGTTTAATATGTGCACTATGTCATCACGCACAGCCTTTTATCCGCAAAAAAAGTCTGTTTGACGGAAACTCTGATGGGAAAATGCGCATACTGTTATTTGCAGATTTTTTTATATTCGGATGAAAATCTGATGGAATACTTTCCGAATGCACCCTATAATGCATTATTGTTATTATTATTATTATTATTATATTAGGAGATGTGCAAGCATCCCCTGGACTGGACACAACCCGGTTAAAGATATATTTTTTTGCAATGTAAAGGCCATGAACATTACATATCCTTCTCCAAAGGGCAGGTCAGAAAAAGGCTCTCAGGGTAGATTCCTTTGTTTATACACTATATGACCAAAAGTATGTGGATAGCTGCTCGTCGAATATCTCATTCCAAAATCAATAGCATTAATATGGAGTTGGTCCCACCTTTTCTGCTATAACAGCCTCCACCCTTCTGGGAAGGCTTTCCACTAGATGGAACATTGTTGCGAGGACTTGCTTCCATTCAGCCACAAGAGCATTAGTGAGGTCGGGCACTGATGTTGGGCGATTAGGCCTGGCTCGCAGTCGGCGTTCCAATTCATCACAAAGGTGTTTGATGGGGTTGAGGTCAGGCCTCTGTGCAGGCCTGTCAAGTTCTTCCACACCGATCTCGACAAACCATTTCTGTATGGCCCTCGCTTTGTGCACGGGGGCATTGTCATGCTGAAACAGGAAAGGGTCTTCCCCAAACTGTTGCCACAAAGTTGGAAGCACATAATCGTCTAGAATGTCATTTTATACTGTAGCATTAAGATTTCCCTTCACAGGAACTAAGGGGCCAAGACCGATCAATGAAAAACAGCCCCAGACCATTATTCCTCCTCCACCAAAATGTACAGTTGGCATTATACATTTGGGACAGGTAGCATTCTCCTGGTATCCGCCAAACCCAGATTTGTCCGTCGGACTGCCAGATGGTGAAGCACAGCTTCCAGAAAAACTAGGGATTTCGTGGCTAGTTGAGGTAAGACAGTAATTATGATCATAAATTATGCATATAAACTCAGCAAAAAAAGAAACGTCCCTTTTTCAGGACCCTGTCTTTCAAAGATAATTTGTAAAAATCCAAATAACTTCACAGATCTTCATTGTAAAGGGTTTAAACACTGTTTCCCATGCTTGTTCAATGAACCATAAACAATTCATGAACATGCACCTGTGTGGAACGGTCGTTAAGTTTGCTTAAAATAAATGCAGTTGACAGTGAGAGGACGTTTCTTTTTTGTTGAGTTTATGAACTACACATTGACACATCCAGCCCAAAGCGGGAGGTTTAGAAAAAACTCACTAGTCACAAAAGTTCCAGAATATGTCTTTAAAGGACGCAATGAAGGAAGGAGACAAGACGAGGAAGCTATTTTAGCCAATTAAAATCAACCCTTTAAATGCACTGGTGCCTACCCCTTGGATGCTATACCTGGGTCACCATGGTATTCGGTTGTGACTCTATCCTTGCATTGGGCGATGCATTGTTGATTGATGTGGGGGCACAACCTGGGATGGCCATCTCACGGGTTATATGGGTACAGCGCAGGAT
Source organism: Hucho hucho (assembly GCA_003317085.1). NCBI lineage: Eukaryota > Metazoa > Chordata > Actinopteri > Salmoniformes > Salmonidae > Hucho > Hucho hucho. Next base: position 198,096 of record QNTS01000689.1, read on the forward strand.
GAGCAGCCATTCCCATGTAAGCCACATCCATTTCATTGCATCTGCTATCATGGCCGATGCTCAAGGTGGACAATTAGTGATGGGTCATTGCAGGTTACGGATTGCCTCAATTTGTCACAACACCCCCCCCTCCTGACAAGGTCTCTGGCAGCAATGCATCTGTCCATGTGAGTGAAACATGATTAATCTCTAATAGAACACAGTGCCTTCAGAAAGTATTCACACCCCTTGACTTTTTCCACATTTTGTTGCATTACAGCCTGAATTTAAAATTAGATTTTGTGTCACTGGCCTCCACACACAATACCCCATAATGTCATAGCGGAAATATGTATTAAGACATTTTTTTAAATGTATTGAAAATGAAAAGCTGAAATTTCTTGAGTCAATAAGTATTCAACCCCTCGCAAAGAAGGGCACCTTTTGGTAGATTGGTAATAAAACAGACATTGAATATTCGTTTGAGCATGGTGAAGTTATTAATTACACTTTAGATGGTGTATCAACACACCCAGTCACTACAAAGATACAGGTGTCCTTCCTACAGTAACTCAGTTGCCAGAGAGGAAGGAAACCGTTCAGGGATTCCACCATGAGGCCAATGGGGATTTTAAAATAGTTCTAGAGTTTCATGGCTGTGATAGGTGAAAACTGAGGATGGATCAACAACATTGTAGTTACTCCACAATATTAACCTAAATTATAGTGAAAAGAAGGAATCCTGTACAGAATAAAAATATTCCAAAACATGCATCCTGTTTGCAATAAGGCACTAAAGTAAAACTGCAAAAAATGTGGCAAAGCAATTAACTTTGTCTTGATTGCATAAAAATCTAAAAACATGTTTTCACTGTCATTATGGGTTATTGTGTTAAGATGGATTAGAAAAATATATATTTAATAAATGTTCAATTCAGGCTGTAACACAACAACATGTGGATTAAGTCAAGGGGTAGGAATACTTTCTGAAGGAGAATAAAACATCTAAGTAAAATTGTAGAAGGGACTATCACATCCTGTGTGTACTTGCAAAGAACCCCTCATCTGATAAATAGTTATTTCGGAACCCAGTACCAGGGTTCGAATTCTGGAGGGATGTGAGGGGATCAGTGGCGATTTTAGCATGTAAATCTTGGTGGGGCAAACTCAACATTTATTTTAGATGTAAAGCAGCAATGCCACTACACAACACAACACAACAATAAACAATACATTAATTGCACTATAACGGTGACAAACGGTGCCCACAGACTGTTAGGGCCGATATAAAGCTGTCCCAACAGCAGAGCTTTCTTTTCAGTACCATGGAGTGAATCCTTACCACTGCTACACCTGGCTATCAGCAGAGCCTTGTCTGGCAGCAAAGCTCATTCAGCCTCATATACTGCCTTTTTAAAAACCATAGCTGATATGTGGTTACTACTGACTCCTTGTGGATTTTTGTAAGTTGATAAGAACTGCATGTCATGCTTTGTCCTTCAATAATAACTAATGCCTAAATTAGTTTTGACTTTTGAACCATACACAAACATTATTACATTTATGTTCATAATGTTAATTCTTATATCATCAAAACAAATATTTTAATGGGAAGAGACTGTCTCTGGCAAACATGGTTACAGACCCAACAATATTATATAGTGTCTCCTCCTCGTCAAGAAAAGCACATGATCTAATTATAATACACAAAGTAAGCAAAACTATTTAATCATTCCAACATTGATGAGAGGCCTATATAAGCAATAGGCCTATAACAATTGAGATGTACAAACTATGGCATAAGGGAACGATGAGCGGATAAGAGGCAATCTGTCATTTCGATTAACTTCTTAGGGAGCGGCAGGTGAGGTGACGGTTTTGGAGAGTCTGGCGTGTCCAAAGCAAAATGCCTGCCACTCAGGCTCAGAAAATAGGATATGCACATAATTAGCACTATTGGATAGGAAACACCCTGAGGTTTCTAAAAGTGTTAACATAATGTCTGTGAGTATAACAGAACTCATTTAGCAGGCGAAAACCCGAGAAAAATCTATCCGGAAATCAGTTTCTGGTGACCTATTGCTCCATTTGACACACTCCCCATTGAATCCATTTATAACCAGGACTGAGACTGCAGTACCTATGGCTTCCACTAGATGTCAACAGTCTATATACAAAGACTCAGAGAGATTGGAGTAAACAGATCGAATAGGTACAGGAAATAGTCAAGGTAGCTCAGATGTCAACAAGTTTTCTCGGGCGCGAGTCTGGCTGCGCGCCCCACTTTATTTTACTTATATAAGGTATAGGTGACCATCCGAGTGAAATATTATCGCTAATATTCATAAAAGGATAGCTAAGGATGCATTTTAACTGGTATTTGATTTGTTTAGGAAAAGTTTATAGGTATATTTGAACGCGTTCTCTTCACGTTTCAATGGGCGATTCGACGTTGGATTTTCTGAACATAACGCGCCAACCAAATGGAGATTTATGGATATAATAAATGACTTTTTCCAACAAAAGAACCATTGGATGTCTTCGTTGGACACTTGGGAAGCCCTCAGCAGAAGATCTTCAAAAGGTAAGGGATTTGTTTTCGCTGTGAAATGTGTTTTGTGTGAACCGCGATGGTTTATGAATTTATGCTAATGGTAAAAAATATTGGAGGTGCTACCCTGAAACAATCAAATGTTGTGCTTTCGCCGTAAAGCCTTCTTGAAATCTGACAACGCTGTGATATTGCCAAGAAGCAGAGCATTTGATGACTATGCAACACTTGAATATTGATGAATGTTTAATAATTCAACTTTTGGATTTTGAATTTGGCGCCTTGCATTTCACCGGGTAGTGTCGGGAGTTAGCGCCCCACCACTCCGTAAGTAGTTAAGACATTAATGAGCAAGCTAAGATGGACGTGGTCAATATAACTATTTGTTCAACACTTTTGAAATGTATGGCAACAGAAATCAGAACATGGGCCATTCTTACAAGTTCTGAGGGGGAAAGGGACCAGATGGGCCACTAACAGCTTACAATTAGTGTTACTTTCTAAGCTACAGTAAAATATTTCCACCTGGTATATTACATAATTTATGCAGCATCTTATAATAAATTTTTGGACTCACCGTTGTTGTGCTGTGCTCACTTGAACAGGAAAGCGGCACGGCGGTCCCTCTTCTGGGCAAATTTTGTCATGAAACTTTGTCATCACAGTCTGTCATTCTCTGGATTTATGGTGCTTTCAAGACAACTGCAAACTCAGAAAAAGGTTGAATCATGACATCAGTGATCTTCAGGTCGGAGCTCTAGAAAGAGGGCCAAGTTCCCGACTTGGAATTCAGAGTTGGATGACCTTTCAAAACGTATTTTCCCAGTCGTAGCTCATTTTTTCAGAGTTCCCAGTTGTCTTGAACTCACTGAAGTCTGAGATTTCAAGTTGTTTTTAAGGTGGCAGAAGTCATGCTGGATTGCCTTTCAGACAGATGTTTTAAATCCTTAAACCCAGACTTGGGCCACATACCCTCTCCACTGAATAGCAAGCACTGGAAGAAAAATAGTGATTGCTTTGCAACGCATGCAGTTAGCCACTGATTCTTTCAAAACCCATCATTGTTGAATTTGCAAATTCCGACTTGTGTAATGTCCAATGGCCGATGAGAACTGATACGTTTTATCTATAATTTGTCTTCATATGACAAGGATTGAATAGGATTTGCCAGTAGATTGTCGACGTGATTCATGATGATGACTGCTTGTCTAGCTTGCTAGCTAAGATTTTGAAAGTATGATGTTGACATGATCAGACCAATGTAAGCTAAGATATAATGTGATATAACGTGATCTGACATCATTCTATCTGTGGCGAATGACCTTGAGCCTTCTTGGATAGGCACTTCTGATGTAAATCTAATGTAAATCTATGGCAGTACGCAAGTGGGCTACCTATCCTGTAGATTATGTGCTGTACAGTCGTGGCCAAAAGTTTCGAGAATGACACAAATATTAATTTCCACAAAGACTGCTGCTTTAGATATTTTTGTCAGATGTTACTATGGAATACTGAAGTATAATTACAAGCATTTCATGAGTGTCAAAAGGCTTTTATTGACAATTACAGTGTTGACCCTTCTTTTTCAAGACCTCTGCAATCCGCCGTGGCATGCTGTCAATTAACTTCCCAAAATATCGGTGTTTTGTTCCCCAAGCAACTTAGTTATCACTTTTGCCATATGGCAAGGTGCTCCATCATGCTGGAAAAGGCATTGTTCATCACCAAACTGTTCCTGGATGGTTGGGAGAAGTTGCTCTCAGAGGATGTGTTGGTACCATTCTTTATTCATGGCTGTGTTCTTAGGCAAAATTGTGAGTGAGCCCACTCCTTGGCTGAGAAGCAACCCCACACATGAATGGTCTCAGGATGCTTTACTTTTGGCATGACACAGGACTGGTGGTAGCGCTCACCTTGTCTTCTCCGGACAAGCTTTTTTCCGGATGCCCCAAACAATCGGAAAGGGGATTGATCAGAGAAAATGACTTTACCCCAGTCCTCAGCAGTCCAATCCCTGTACCTTTTGCAGAATATCAGTCTGTCCCTGTTTTTCCTGGAGAGAAGTGGCTTCTTTGCTGCCCTTCTTGACACTAGGCCATCCTGGCAGGTGTGAGTGCAGATGCACTCACAACTGCCTGCTGCCATTCCTGAGCAAGCTCTGTACAGGTGGTGCCCCGATCCCGCAGCTGAATCAACTTTAGGAGACGGTCCTGGCTCTTGCTGGACTTTCTTGGGCGCCCTGAAGCCTTCTTCACAACAATTGAACCACTCTCCTTGAAGTTCTTGATGATCCGATAAATGGTTGATTTAGGTGCAATCTTACTGGCAGCAATATCCTTGCCTGTGAAGCACTTTCTGTGCAAAGCAATGATGACGGCACTTGTTTCCTTGCAGATAACCATGGTTGACAGAGGAAGAACAATGATTCCAAGCACCACCCTCCTTTTGATGCTTCCAGTCTTTTATTCGAACTCAATCAGCATGACAGTGTGATCTCCAGCCTTGTCCTCGTCAACACTCATACCTGTGTTAACGAGAGAATCTCTGACATGATATCAGCTGGTCCTTTTGTGGCAGGGCTGAAATGCAGTGGAAATGTTTTGTTGGGGATTCAGTTCATTTGCATGGCAAAGAGGGACTTTGCAATTAATTGCAATTCATCTGATCACCCTTCATGACATTCTGGAGAATATGCAAATTGCCATCATACAAACTAAGGCAGCAGACTTTGTGAAAATGTATATTTGTGTAATTCTCAAAACTTTTGGCCACGACTGTAGTGTCCCCATGAGTGACAGAACACTGAGCCAATCACGACGCAATTAGAGAAGATTACCAATGCCTATGCTCTGTACTTTCCGCTGGCTGCCCCTCCACTACAGAAAGCACTGAGCTAGACTGAAACACCTGCATTTTGGAGCTGCCTTACTCAAGAAATTAAGAAAGAGACCAAAAATCAAATCAAATCAAAATCAAATGTATTTATAATGCCCTTCTTACATCAGCTGATGTCACAGAGTGCTGTACAGAAACCCAGCCTCAAACCCCAAACAGCAAGCAATGCAGGTGTAAAAGCACGGTGGTTAGGGAAAACTCCCTAAAAGGGCCAAAACCTAGGAAGATTATAACAGAACATGGACAAGATTTTAAAATATTCATAAAACAGGCAGAACAGTTGAAACTGGAGAAGCAGCACGGCCAGGTGGACTGGGGACATCAAGAAGTCATCAGGCCAGGTAGGCCTTGAGGAATGGTCCTAATGCTCAGGTCCTCCGAGAGAGAGAGAGAGAGAGAGAGAGAGAGAAAGGAAGAAAGAGAGAAAAAGAGAGATAATTAGAGAGAGCATACTTAAATTCACACAGGACACCAGATAAGAGAGGAGAAATACTCCAGATATAACAGACTGACCCTAGCCCCCCGACACATAAACTACTGCAGCATAAATGCTGGAGGCTGAGACAGGAGGGATCGGGAGACACTGTGGCCCCGTCCGACGATACCCCCGGACAGGGCCAAACAGGCAGGATATAACCCCACCCACTCTGCCGAAGCACAGCCCCCACACCACTAGAGGGATATCTCCAACCACCAACTTACCATCCTGAGACAAGGCCGAGTATAGCCCACAAGATCTCCGCCACGGCACAACCCGGGGGGGGGGGGGTTTGATTTGATTTGATTTTGAAGAAAGAGACCATGTTTGTATGCGGCTTTACTTACTCAATAAATGTGTTTATACATTGTTTGCAAACTGATGTGACACGAATTAATGCCAAAATAACATGCGAAATAGGCACACAAAAAAATAAAAATAAAATAAAGCTCTCTAACTTCTCTTATTTAGTAATGGAGGTGGTTGGACCTAAATTGGCATTGTTTCATCAAGCAAATGTGTGATTCATTCAGCTCCCATAAGATAAAGATGCATTTTTTAACATGTCAATAAACAAGACAGCATGCAAGCCTTTTATTGGCCTAGGGTAATGACCCATCATTCAAGACACAGCTGTGACAAACAATGACAATTAACTCAATCTAATGCATTTGATTTACAGATCAGGGTCATCCCAAGAAAGACGTTGGTAACCCAGCAACATGTGCTGTCTGCTTTGCGTATCTGTGGGTACAAGCACTTCAGCACATGAGTATGATGTCAGTGTTTTTACGCAGCAGAAAACAGTTCCTTCAGAGTATTCATATCCCTTTACTTTTTCAACAATACAGAAAATGTTACAGCCTGAATTTAAAATGTGGCATAGAAATTAACTTTATATCCTGAATACAAAGCATTATGTTTGGGACAAATGCAACACAACACATCACTGAGTACCACTCTTCATATTTTCTAACAGAATAGAGCTAAGCACAGGCAAAATCCTAGAGGAAAACTTGGTTAAGTCTGCTTTCCAACAGACACTGGTAGACACATTCGCCTTTCAGTAGGACAATAACCTATAACACAAAATGTAACACAAAATGTAGAATAAGTCAAGGGGTATGAATACTTTCTGAAGGCACTGTAAATGTTTCTCACAAAGCTATATCTTTAAAATATATACATTTTCTCCACCTGTTGAGATAGAATGCATTGTCTCAGCTGCCTGTATAGTTATAGGGTCGGTTCCACCAGTGGCGCAAGATGAACCCCCACAAGCCCCCCAGATAAAGTATGAACATGTCATAAAAAAAAATATTACAGGAAATTAGCTTTAAACTGCACATTTTTCTCTCAGCCTCATGGCAAAATGTGTAGAATAGCAGGAAATTAGCTTTCAAGATTCGGGAACACTTTATTTGGATAGTCCATCTGTAGATGTTCTACAAAGTAACATTTCAAATAACTATTTACTAACTCTAGCCTTAACCCTAACCTTAACCTAAACTTAACCCTAACCTTAATCCTTTCCCCTAACCTTTATTATAAACCTAACCCTAACCTTAGCAAGCAGTTGCTTATCAATAGATAGTTTGTTGATAGTGTGGCCATCAAATCCAGACTATCCAAATAAAGTGTGACCCAAGTTTTATTAGTTGTACGGGATACACATGGTATACACCGTCCAACGAATTGCTTACTTGCAGGTTCCTTTTTGGAACAACAATAAGAAATTATAAAATATAAGAATAGGAACATAAACTATATGGCTCAGTAGAATATAATATTTTTTTTAGCAGGGTAATACAGGAAGGCACAATTTATAGTCAAATTTTTACACAAGTTTTGCGGAAGGGAGATTGGGGGGCAAGTGTTTAAATTGTGCAGTATTTAGCCATCATAATAAGAGTTTGGTTGCAGCAGCTGTAGTGTGTGTGTGTGTGTGTGTGTGTGTGTGTGTGCGTGTGTGTGTGTGTGTGTGTGTGTGCGTGTGCGTGTGTGTGCGTGTGCGTGTGCATTTGTCCTAAGGTGCGAAGAATCAGATCAGATGGTCAGTCCAGTTCAATTGTTCAGCAGTCTGATGGCTTGTACTGTAGATAGAAACTGTCTCTGAGTCTATTAGTATCAGACCTAATGCTCCAATACCGTCTACAGGACGGTAAGGAAGTGTACAGCTCGTGGCTGGGATGTGTGGGGTCCTTGATGATGCTGCAGGCCTTTCTCAGGCGCCGTTTCGAGTAGATGTATTGGATGGGTGGGAGCACGGTCCCAGTGATGTACTGGGCTGTCTTTACCACCCACTGGAGGGCCTTGCGGTCGTGGACAGAGCAATACCCGTCAGGATGCTCTCGATCATGCAGCGGAAGTATTTGGAGTGGACCCGGGGTGGCATGCAGATTTTTTTTTAGCTGCTTTAGGAAGTAGAGACGCTGTCGCGCCCTATTGACAAGAGTGGTGGTGTTGTTGGTCCATGTCAAGTCCTCGTGATGTGGACGCAGAAAAACTGCTGACTCTACTGCAGTCCCGTTGATGTGCTTTAAAGCCTCCATGAAGTCTTTGTAATTTTATTTTGAAATTATCACTGTATGTCTAATAAATCACTATGTTTTTTTAATGAAAATAACTCCTAAATATATTTTTTATAATTTATTTCCCTGAGCCTCCTTTGGCCCTTGAAATGCTCAGTCTGATCGTGTGGGCGTTAGGAAACAGAACACACTAAGTGGCCATCTAGTACCGGTTCGGACCCCCTTTGCCTCCAGAACAGACTTAATTCTTCAGGGCATGGATTCTACAAGGTGTCGGAAATGGTCTGGAGCCCACCCCCTTACCCGGATGAACAGTCATTGGTCTTGTGCTGCCATCCTGTTAGAAGGTAACAGATTATTTTATTACAGTTGTTAAGATGGATTTTCATTGTGTTCCATGGTGTTATTCGCCCCCTATTGGAGCTTTCTGGTACTTAGAAAGACTGTAAGGAAACAGGAAGAGACACGCAGAGAAGCAGCTAAAAACAACGCTACGTGCAGGTCTTTCAGTGCAGTTATCTCTTGTCAAGCTTCAGCCTAGGAAAATATTTGTTTGTAAGTTCGATTCAAGCATTTAGCTAGTGATGATAATCGTGTTATTGGTATAATTGCTTACATATCAATGTTAGTTGGTTGCATTTACTCACACAAATTGCCTTGCCTTTCATGTATGCCGTCAGGTGTATTACTTTGCTTGTCCGTCATGTAAACGAATTGTAAAACATACAATACTGAAGTTTTGTTACTGTTTCTAGTATAATATGCGTTGTTATTGTACAGAGGTGGTTGCACATTATTGGAGTAATTAAAGGAGTTAGCCAATTACCATATGAGTAACAATTAGCTATATGGTTTGGCATCATGCCAGTAACATGGTACCTTGGCACGTGCTTTGTATTTCTGCAACTTCAACTTGAAAGGTATAATGTACAGCTACATTATTTCAATTTGAATTGAATACTAAAGTATATTCTTTTCTGTATTTTGCAGTTTCACAACATAAACGTTTTCAATATATTCATTCAATAAAAGTCACGCCTTGGGAGTTTTATTGAAGACTTAGTTGTTAGCTATCTGTCTAGTTTTGCATGGGAACGCAATTCAAGGGCAGAATAGGTCTATTATAATCAGATCACATTGTGACGTCATGATGTGGCCCAAAAATTCCACCCCAACTGAACAAGCTGAAACGGCTCTTACACAAAAAGGGCATTATCATAATTTTCACAATTTTAGAGTGTTATTTCGAACTCATAGTTAGGAAATATGAAAGAAAACTGGAAAATCATCTATATTTTCTTTCAGCCTCATGAAAAAATGTGTAGAATAGCATGGGATTAGCTATTAACTTCTTAGGGAGCGGCTGCATAGGTGATGGTTTTGGAGAGTCTGGCGTGCCCAAAGTAAAATGCATGCCACTCAGGCCCAGAAAATAGGATATGCACATAATTAGTACTATTGGATAGTTAACACTCTGAAGCTAGGTGCATCAAAAGCTCTGCTTCTTGGCAATATCACAGCGTTGTCAGATTTCAAAAAGGCTTTACGGCGAAAGCACAACATTTGATTGTTTGAGGATAGCACCTACAATATTTATCCATTAGCATAAATTCATAACCCAACGCGGGTCTCAAAAAACGCGTAAAATCACTAATATAAAATCCTTTACCTTTCGAAGAACTTCTGCTGAGAGCTTCCCAAGTGTCCAACGAAGACATCCAATGGTTCTTTTGTTAGAAAAAGTCATTTATTATATCCATAAATCTCAGTTTGGTTGGTGCGTTATGTTCATAAAATACAGCGTCCACTCGCCCATTGAACCGTGAAGAGAACACGTTCAACCTATACCTATACACTTGTCCAAGAACAATCAAACATCATTGATAATGTATCCTTTTATGTATATTTACTATAATATTTCAACCGGATTATAAACTGGACGATAGGAAAGGAAAAAACCACAGCACGCGCGAGCCCGTGAACGCGCCTCCTCTTCTGTTTACATCCGGTGACTAGTTCGAAATTCTTCTTCTATTACCATCCAGAGCAACCTAACATCCCCAAACACTGTCTAGAGACTGTTGACATCCAGTGGAAGCAATAGGTACTGCAATCTTACTCCCATATATGGCTGTTTTCAATAGGGAGGGGTTCAAAATGAGGCAATGTGTCAAAACACTTTTTCCAGGACAGAAATTCCTCGGGTTTTCGCCTGCTATATCAGTTCTGTTATACTCACAGACAATATTGTAACACTCTTAGAAACGTCAGAGTGTTTCCTATCCAATAGTACTAATTATGTGCATATCCTAGTTTCTGGGCCTGAGTGGCAAGCCTTTTACTTTGGGCACGTCAGACTCTCCAAAACCGACACCTCAGCTGCCGCTCCCTAAGAAGTTAACCGGAAGTACCTAAACAGACCTGGCCCATATTTCAGTTGAAAATAAGGTGAATAGTGCCAATAGCTTTGTGACAGTCTTGTGTTTTGGTGTAGACCATAATATTTGCCATACTTTGGCAGGTTATTTGCCTACAACCTTGCCCAGGTCTCTGCTGAAGCTTGCCAAAACACGTGAGAGCAGTACAAGTGTTGATCTTACAACTATTTTTGCTCTTTCATTGGTATGGTGAATTGATACTTCTTGGGTCTGGAAAGGCTTAAGTGCTTTTCTGTTTTGTCATGCTTGTACTGCAATGGCACTCGGTACTGCAATTCAGCTTTTAGCTGTGAAGTACTACTACTAGTAGTAATACATTTATAAAAGGCAAAGGCCTTGGACAACTAGCGTAAGGGGTTAATCATATCACACTTTCTCCATCATAAGTCATATCACAGCAGCTCCATCATCAAATTTGATGTTTTTATTCTGGTTCGTATTCAAACATTTTACTTTTGTGTGTAAGTATAGCCAAACATTATTGAAATCAGCAGGGCCAATTCAGTCGTACGTCTCAAGGCCACTCAATGCTCATTAAACTGCAGGGCTCCAAAGTGTTTTGCCACAGGATTGGAGAAATCTTTCAGACCACCACACTGTGAAGTTCCATGGGTGTGAATAAAATAGCCTCCCTCCTTCCTTACCCACCCAATCCTCCTCATAATAAATCTTTGATTATCACACACACTCCAGAGTCCCGATGCAACAAATGTGCTGTGGGGCTGAAGACGACAATAAAAATGGTGATGAAGGAGATGATGAAGATGGCACTGAAAAAGGCTAGAGGGCACCGATGGCTTCTCATTAGTGGAGGACTGGAGGCGCTGGAGTCTCTCCCATGGTTCACTGAGAGACACCAGGGGGGCATCACACACTCGAAGATAAGCTACCTCTCCTTTACCTCCCAATGACTTCTACTGTGGAGCTCAGAAAATTGCAGCTCGAGTTTCTTTCTCATTAGTTTTTTCTCCCCTGCCAATTAGGACAGTCTTAAGCGGCACAAGTGCCATCTTTCTTTCTGAACAACGGCTCGAAAGAGAAGCATAAATGGAGAGAACACGGACCAGTTGTTCTCCTCTCTCTCCCTCTTCCCTCCTTCCCCATTTCTCCACCCGGCTCTCCCTCTCTTCCTGATGGGGGTAATAAGAAGGGGAGTAGATGAGTTACGTGAGTGTGAAGGCCTCCACAAGGCTGGTTCATCCTTGGGAGCAATTTCCAAACACCCGAAGGTACCACGTTCATCTGTACAAACAATAGTACGCAAGTACAAACACCATGGGACCACACAGCCATCATACCACTCAGGAAGGAGACCCGTTCTGTCTCCTCAAGATTAACGTACTTTGGTGCGAAAAGTGCAAATCAATCCCAGAACAACAACAAAAGAATTGTGAAGATGCTGGAGGAAACAGGTACAAAAGTATCCATATCCACAGTAAAACTAGTCCTATATCGACATAACCTGAAAGGCCGCTCAGCAAGGAAGAAGCCACTGCTCCGAAACCGCCATAAAAAAGTCAGACTACGGTTTGCAACTGCACATGGGGACAAAGATCGTACATTTTGGAGAAATGTCCTCTGGTCTGATGAAACAAGAATGGAAGTGTTGGCCATAATGACCATCGTTATGTTTGGAGGAAAAAGGGGGAGGCTTGCAAGCCGAAGAACACCATCCCAACCGTGAAGCACGGGGTGGTAGCAATATGTTGTGGGGGTACTTTGATGCAGGAGGGACTGGTGGACTTCACAAAATAGATGGCATCATGAGGGGGAAGGAGGAAGGAAAATTATGTGGATACATTGAAGCAACATCTCAAGACATCAGTCAGGAAGTTAACAGCTGAGGTGACGGTTTTGGAGAGTCTGGCGTGCCCCAAGTAAAAGGCCTGCCACTCAGGCCCAGAAACTAAGATATGCACATAATTGTCTGTGAGTATAAAAGAACTGATATAGCAGGCAAAAACCCGAGGAATTTCTGTCCTGGAAAATGTGTTTGACACATTGCCTCATTTTGAACCCCTCCCTATTGAAAACAGCCATATATGGGAGAAAGATTGCAGTACCTATTGCTTCCACTGGATGTCAACAATCTCTAGACAGTGTTTGGTGATGTTAGGTTGCTCTGGATGGTAATAGAAGAAGAATTTCGAACTAGTCACCGGATGTAAACAGAAGAGGAGGCGCGTTCACGGGCTCACGCGCACTGTGGTTTTTTCCTTTCCTATCGTCAAGTTTATAATCCGGTTGAAATATTATAGTGCGCGTGAGCCCGTGTTCCTAAGGATACATTATCAATGATGATTGATTGTTCTTGGACAAGTGTATAGGTATAGGTAGAACGCGTTCTCTTCACGGTTCAATGGGCGAGTGGACGCTGTATTTTATGAAGATAACGCGCCAACCAAACAGAGATTTATGGATATAATAAATTACTTTTTCTAACAAAAGAACCATTGGATGTCTTCGTTGGACACTTGGGAAGCCCTCAGCAGAAGTTCTTCGAAAGGTAAGGGATTTTATATTAGCGATTTTATGCATTTTATGAGACCCGCTTTGGTTATGGAATTATGCTAATGCATAAAATATGAGAGGGGCTATCCTCAAACAATCAAATGTTGTGCTTTCGCCATGAAGCCTTTTTGAAATTTGACAACGCTGTGATATTGCCAAGAATCAGAGCTTTTGTATATTGATGAATGTTTTATAATTCAACTTTTGGATTTAGAATTTGGCACCTCACATTTCACCGGGTAGTGTCGCCCCACTGCTAGCGCCCCACTGCTCCCTAAGTAGTTAACTTGTTAGGGAGTGGCAGCTGAGGGGTCGGTTTTGGAGAGTCTGGCGTGCCTAAAGTAAAATGCTTGCCACTCAGGCTCAGAAAATAGGATATGCACATAATTAGTACTATTGGATAGGAAACACTCTGAGGTTTCCAAAAGTGTTAACATTTTGTCTGTGAGTGTAACAGAACTCATTTGGCAGGCAAAAACCAGAGAAAATTCCATCCGGAAATGTCATTCTGGTGGCTTATGGCTCACTTAGAGAGACTGCCTATTGAAAAGTATTTATACCAGGACACTGAATGTAGTACCTATTGCTTCCACTGGATGTCAGCAGTGTATAGGTAAAGTTTCATGGCAATCGGAACCAATGTGTTCAATAGGTAGAGGTTTTAGTGAGGGGAGCTCTTTTTCAGTTGCACGTTTTTGGGCGCACGTTTGGCTGAGCGGTCCACTTTATTTGACTTATNGCAGCTGAGGGGTCGGTTTTGGAGAGTCTGGCGTGCCTAAAGTAAAATGCTTGCCACTCAGGCTCAGAAAATAGGATATGCACATAATTAGTACTATTGGATAGGAAACACTCTGAGGTTTCCAAAAGTGTTAACATTTTGTCTGTGAGTGTAACAGAACTCATTTGGCAGGCAAAAACCAGAGAAAATTCCATCCGGAAATGTCATTCTGGTGGCTTATGGCTCACTTAGAGAGACTGCCTATTGAAAAGTATTTATACCAGGACACTGAATGTAGTACCTATTGCTTCCACTGGATGTCAGCAGTGTATAGGTAAAGTTTCATGGCAATCGGAACCAATGTGTTCAGTAGGTAGAGGTTTTGGTGAGGGGAGGGGAGCTCTTTTTCAGTTGCACGTTTCTGGGCGCACGTTTGTCTGAGCGGTCCACTTTATTTGACTTATATAACGTTTAGGTGACCATCCAAGTGAAAGATTATCACTTTTATTCATAATAGATAAGCTAAGGATGCATTTTAATTGGTTTTTGTTTTGTTGAGGGAAAGTTTATAGGTTTAGTTGAACGCGTTCTCTTCACGTTGGATTTTCTGAACACAAGGCGCCAACCAAACGGAGATTTATGGATATAATAAAATACTTTACCTAACCAAATACCCATGGATTGTCTTCGTTCGACACTTAGGAAGCCCTCTGCAGAAGTTCTACAAAAGGTAAGGCACAGGTTTTCCCTGTGAAATGCATTTTCTATCAACCGCGCTGGCTAAAGATTTCATGGTTATGGAAAATATTGAAGGTGCTACCCTCAAACAATCAAATGTAGTGCTTTCGCCGTAAAGCCTTTTTGAAATCCGACAACGCTGTGATATTGCCAAGAAGCAGAGCTTTTGATGAGTATGNAACACTTGTATATTGGTGCATGTTTAATAATTCAACTTTTGGATTTTGCCTTGCATTTCACCTGGTAGTGTCGGGAGTAGCGCCCCACCACTCCCTAACAAGTTAACAAGGCTAATCTGAAAACAAGGCTCCCTAAATTTTATCAGCATATCGAATGCGCGACCCGGGCTGGCAAAATCCTGTATCATTGTTATTCTAACTTCCGCGATGCATACAAAGCCCTCCCCCGCCCCCCTATCGGCAAATCTGACCACGACTCCATTTTGTTGCTCCCAGCATATAGACAGAAACTAAAACAGGAAATGCCCGTGCTCAGGTCTGTTCAACAGTGGTCCGACCAATCTGATTCCACGCTTCAAGATTGCTTCGATCACGTGGACTGGGATATGTTCCGCATACCGTCCACAGAGGAACTCTGGAGCTCGGTAAGAGTGACCATCTGGTTCTTGGTCACCTCCCTGACCAAGGCCCTTCTCCCCTGATTGCTCAGTTTGGCCAGCGGCCAGCTCTAGGAAGAGTCTTGGTGGTTCCAATCTCCTTCCATTTAAGAATGATGGCTGCCACTGTGTTCTTTGGGACCGGTGAAGGGCCGCGGGTGTGAAAGACTCAGCAGGCTACTGGCGTTACACATCTGGCTAAAAGATTATTGTAGCTCTGCTGGAGTCACTTTTATAGATAACTTTGACACCTTCTGGAAACAGAAGATACTCTACAGGAATAACAGAGTCCATCCAAATCATCTTGGCTCCTGGACTCCATACATTTCAAGGCTGTGTTGAAACAATGACTTATCAATGACCCAAGACCAGCTCAGCTAATCCCTACTGTTGTGACAATGAGCTGTCATAACGCTGAATTAAATGTACAGTTGAAGTCGGAAGTTTACACACACCTGAGCCAAAATAAATTTAAAGTCAGTTTTTCACAATTCCTGACATTTAATCCTAGTTAAAATCCCCTGTCTTAAGTCAGTTAGGATCACCACTTTATTTTAAGAATGTGAAATGTCAGAATAATAGTAGAGAGAATTATTTATTTCAGCTTGTATTTCTTTCATCACATTCCCAGTTGGTCAGAAGTTTACGTACACTCAATTTGTATTTGGTAGCATTGCCTTTAAATTGTTTAACTTGGGTCAAACGTTTCGGGTAGCCTTCCATAAGCTTCCCACAATAAGTTGGGTAAATTTTGGCCCATTCCTCCTGACAGAGCTGGTGTAACTGAGTCAGCTTTGAAGGCCTCCTTGCTCGCACACGATTTTTCAGTTCTGCCCACACATTTTCTACAGGGTTGAGGTCAGGGCTTTGTGATGGCCACTCCAATACCTTGACTTTGTTTTCCTTAAGACATTTTGTCACAACTTTGGAAGTGTGCTTGGGGTCATTGTCCATTTGGAAGAACCATTTGCGATCAAGCTTTAACTTCCTGACTGATGTCTTGAGATGTTGCTTCAATATATCCACATAATGTTCCTTCCACATGATGCCATCTATTTTGTGAAGTCCACCAGTCCCTCCTGCAGCAAAGCACCAACAACAACATGATGCTGCCACCCCCGTGCTTCACGGTCGGGATGGTGTTTTTCGGCTTGCAAGCCTCCCCCTTTTTCCTCCAAACATAACGATGGTCATTATGGCCAAACAGTTCTATTTTTTTTCATTAAACCAGAGGACATTTCTCCAAAAAGTACGATCTTTGTCCCCATGTGCAGTTGCAAACCGCCGTCTGTCTTTTTTATGGCGGTTTTGGAGCAGTGGCTTCTTCCTCGCTGAGCGGGATTTCAGGTTATGTCGATACAGAACTCGTTTTACTGTGGATATAGATACTTTTGTACCGGTTTCCTCCAGCATCTTCACAAGGTCCTTTGCTGTTGTTCTGGGATTGATTAGCATTTTTTGCTCCAAAGTTCGCTCATCTCTAGGAGACAGAACACGTCTCCTTCCTGAGCGGTATGACAGCTGCATGGTCCATTGGTGTTTATACTTGCGTACTATTGTTTGTACAGATGAATGTGGTACCTTCATGCGTTTTGAAATTGCTCCCAAGGATGAACCAGAGTTCATTTGTGGAGGTCTACAATTTATTTTTTTGAGGTCGTGGCTGATTTATTTTGATTTTCCCATGATGTCAAGCAAAGTGGCACTGAGTTTGAAGGTAGGCCTTGAAATACATCTACAGGTACACCTCCAATTGACTCAAATTATGTCAATTAGCCTATCAGAAGCTTCTAAAGCCATGACATAATTTTCTGTAATTTTCCAAGCTGTTTAAAGGCACAGTCAACTTAGTGTATGTAAACGTCTGACCCATTGGAATTGTGATACAGTGAATTACAAGTGAAATAATCTGTCTGTAAACAATTGTTGGAAAAAATACTTGTGTCATGCACAAAGTAGATGTCCTAACCAACTTGCCAAAACCATAGTTGGTTAACAAGAAATTTGTGGAGTGGTTGAAAAACTAGTTTTAATGACTCCAACCTAAGTGTATGTAAATTTCAACTTCAACTTCGACTTCAATAAATAAATAAATTGGGGGGGGGGGGAATCTTCGTATAGCTTGTATAACCACCACCGAGCTTTAGGCTTAAGAGCACATCCTGTTTAGTCTTAATACCATAATTACTTAGGCCTATATTTCAATACTTATATAGGTTACTGTATCAATCAATCATACGATTTATAATTTGAAGTTCAATCAAGCATTTTAATTTTTAAATAAAATAAATTGAGCCTTGAATTATTAGCTTAAACAATAAATTGTCACGTTCAGGCCTGATTTTTATAGGCTGGCGTGTTTAGTTTCGTTTTGGTGTAGGGTTTTTTTGTTCTTAGTGATCTATTTCTATGTTGGGGTAATGGTTCCCAATTAGAGGCAGCTGAGTGTCGTTACCTCTAATTGGGAACCATATATATGTTTGTAGTTTTCACTAGGGGTTTGTGGGTTATTGTTTGTACATAGCTTCGTTGTCGTTTGTTATGTTATATGTTACGATCTTCGTTGTCATTCGTTTTGTTGTTTTGTGCCAGTTACGTTGATAAATAAAGCATGTATACTGGATACCTCGCTGCGCCTTGGTCTGTCCCTTCTGAAGATCGTGACATAAATAAACCGTCCATTTCGGAAATTGCATTCACCAATGAATGTGTTTTTTTTGTCTTTGCTGTAACAAAGGCTTGACAAAAAAACGTCACAAGACTCTCTGGTATGCCTGTAATTTATTTAGTGTTATTTGCATTGTTCTAAACAATCAGAAAATTGTTATTGTAATCTAACAGCACCTGTTTGTCACACCTTCTTTTTCCTGATCTTCAGTATTTTCCACAACTAGTCAAATTTATTACACACATCTGAATTTCTCTTTACCTCCTGAGCAACCAGTAAACATTCCCCCATTTCAAGTTTATTTGTCACGCCCTTTTTTCCATTTTGCTCTCATGTGTTATGGTGTTCTGAGTTTGTAATAACCAATTTATTGATGTGATTTATTGATGTGATTTACATGTGTCACGTAAAGAGAGCAAGGCTTGAGGGAATAGGGAAGAGATTTCCTAAACAAATGAGGGATTTTGGTAACATCACTTTTCAGTCCGAAATGGCTGTAATTATTATGTTGCAGCTTCAGCAACACGGACATTGCGATAAACACTGTTGATGTTTTGTGGTGGTTACTGCAGCAGGGAGGAGAGAGAGACCAAAGGTGCTATTCACACAGTCACTCGCTGTCATTTCTGAGCCCGTCACAATCAAATAAATTGTGGTCAGACTCTCTCTAGTCATTTGTCTGTCTTAATTATTTCATCAAACGGTGTGCCTAAAGCATCAAACAGGCTCACTGCATACAGCTGGTTTGATTAAAAACACATAGGATGTGTCTAAATGGAAAAATTGTTCTTTGAACATTTTTACCAATCGATTGGTCGAACGAACAGACGACTCTCGGTCGACCAGTATTTTTTGGGGTCGGTGACAGCCCTAATTTGAACCCAGAAATTGTTGAATTGAAGAAGTTTAAGATGCCTATCAATCATTGTTTTTGCGACCAGTGGACAGCCAGTAAGAAATGTGCTCTTGCAACAGCTGCGTAGTGCAGATCCCAGCCCCATTCCTGACACTACCCGGAGAAATGTAAGGCGCCAAATTCAAAATCCAAAAGTTGAATTATAAAACATTCATCAATATACAAGTGTTGCATAGTCTTCAAAAGCTTAGACTCTTGGCAATATCACAGCGTTGTCAGATTTCAAAAAGGCTTCACGGCGAAAGCACAACATTTGATTGTTTGAGGATAGCACCTCACATATTTTATGCATTAGCATAATATCATAACCAGTGCGGGTCTCACAAAACACATATAAGAGCTAAAATAAATTGCTTACCTTTGATGATCTTCTGCTGAGGGCAATCCGAAGTGTCCAAGCAAGACAATCCATGTTTCTTTTGTTAGAAAAAGTCATTGTTGATATCCATAAATCAACTTTGCCCAAACAAATCAAACATCATTTATAATGTATCCTTAGGTATCCTTTTATCTATATTAACGATTATATTTCACACGGATAGTATCCTAAACGATAGAAAAGGAAAATACAGAGGAGCGCGCTCACAGTCTCGCGCACCAAAAACTGAAGTGACTTCCTCACTCCTCTTACATATTTTTCTTATGTTCGGCTCTCTTCCATGATAAACGCATGAAACCTTGTCTTAGACTGTTGACATCTAGTGGAAGCCATAGGTACTGCAATCTGGGTCCTATTTTACTGAGAATCCCATAGGCAGCTATTGAAAGTGAGGGCATTAATGTCTTAAAATGAAAAATGGTAAAACATTATAAATCTAGACTAAATATATTCACATCACCAAATAGTTGACTAAAACACACTGTTTTGCAATGAAGGTCTACAGGAGCCTCAACAGTACTCTGTAGGGATAGCACCATGGTGTAGCCGGAGGACAGCTAGCTTCCGTCCTCCTCTTGGTACACTGACTTCAATACGAAACCCAGGAGGCCCGTCCATAGACTTACACAGTAATTATGACAACTTCCAGAGGATGTCCTCCATCAGAGCTCTTGCAGCATAAACTGACATGTTGTCCACCCTATCAAAAGATCAGAGAATGAATCTAGTACTGAAAGCATAAGTTACAGCTAGCAAGCACTGCAGTGTATAACATGTGGTGAGTAGTTGACTCAAAGAGAGAGAAAGACAATAGTTGAACAGTTTTCAACAAATACATTTCTTCAAAAATGAAGGAGAAGCATTAAGCAGCTTTCAGTTTCACTTACTTAGTTAGCAAATGCAGCTGGCTAGTTTAGTTACTCAAACATAGGGATGATATGTTAGCTAGCTGGCTATGACTATCCAACACAACACTGGAACTCTTCCAAGTCAAAGTAAGCTTTTGGTTTTATTAAATAATTTCCACCGGGGCCTACCGGTGTAAATGCCTGCTGACTATACACTGTAATGTTACTGATAGCCAGCATCATACCACCCTGCATCCCACTGCTGATGGCTTGCTTCTGAAGCTAAGCAGGGTTGGTCCTGGACAGTCCCTGGATGGGAGACCAGATGCTGCTGGAAGTGGTGTTGGAGGGCCAGTAGGAGGCACTCTTTCCTCAGTTCTAAAAAGAAATCCCCCAGGGCAGTGATTGGGGACATTGTCCTGTATAGGGTGCTGTCTTTCGGATGGGATGTTAAACAGGTGTCCTGACTCTCTGAGGTCATTAAAGATCCCATGGCACTTATTGTAGGAGTAGGGGTGTTAACCCTGGTGTCCTGGCTAAATTCCCAAGCTGTCCCTCATACCATCATGGTCACCTAATCATCCCCAGCTTACAATTGGCTCATAACTATTCCCAATAAATGAGAATGTGTTCTCAGTCAACTTACCTGGTAAAATATAAATAAATAAATTGTAGGGGGTTTACTAACACATTTGTTCTATTAGCTATGTTGACTATGATGTTACTTTAGCTAATATGGGGACAAAGATGCTGGCTGTGTATAGTGGTTATAACATGGTTTGGCTTGGAAAGGTTTTTTGACATACAGCTGATGTGTTGTTCATTGAAGTCCACAAACAAAGGGAAAAGGTGAGAGGAGGAGAGTGCATAGAGGCTAGAATAAATACAGTGTGGCTGCTATGATCAGGGGTGTATTCATTCCGTAGATTCTGTTGAAAAACGTTTCGTAAATGGAAGCAAACGAAACAGGGATAAAAAATGCCTGGGCTGCGTTTCAAACTCAAAATAGACAGCCCTCGGCCTGTCATGGCTCAGGAGAAGACCCAGATGCAGACAGTTTCGAAGTAACAAAAGTTTATTACAAAAACAGGGGGGCAGGCAAATGACCGGTCAAGGGCAGGCAGAGGTCAGTAGTCCAGAGCAGTCCGAAAGGTACAGAACGGCAGGCAGGCTCAGGGTGAGGGAAGGCAGAGGTCAGTAATCCAGGGTGGTGTGACAAGGTACAGAACGACAGGCAGGCTCAGGGTCAGGGTAGGCAGAATGGTCAAAAACCGGGAAAGCTAGAAAACAGGAACTAGAGACAGAAAGGAGCATGGGGAAAAAACACTGGTAGGCTTGACAAAACAAACCCAACTGGCAACGGACAAACAGAAAACACAGGTATAAATACACTTGAGATAATGAGGAAGATGGGTGACACCTTGGGGGTGGAGACAAGCACAAGACAGGTGAAACAGATCAGGGTGTGACACCTTAAATGTCCCTTGCCCAAGCGAGGGAGTGTGATGATCGGAGAGGCAACATCCTTGGTGGAAATCTTTAAAAACAACCAACCTAAAGCTAATAATGTACCTAGTAAGCTAACGTATCTAGCTCCTGTCAGGTAGCTAGCTACAGTTACCCATACCTGGATAGCTAGTTTTAAACTTTATTTCAGAATTGCAAAATGTATGTTTATGAATCTAGCAACGTTTTATAGGCTTCTCACTACGAGACTAAGCCAATTTGCCAACTCTAAAAAATATTTTTTTTAGCAAGCTAGCTTCATACTTTTTTCTGACATGCCGAAAATGAAGCCTTGTTGATAAAATTTGACACTTCACGGCCACAAGAGTTTGACATGTGACTACAGTTTGCATTGAATTGTGGGTCATATCAACCACGCAAGTGACCAATGTT
Organism: Hucho hucho; assembly: GCA_003317085.1. Lineage (NCBI taxonomy): Eukaryota > Metazoa > Chordata > Actinopteri > Salmoniformes > Salmonidae > Hucho > Hucho hucho. Next base: position 220,261 of record QNTS01000689.1, read on the forward strand.
CCCTCGAGCTAAATCGAGGGCCGAGTGGGCAACGTTAATATATTGGATCTCCACTTAAGATGGCAATCAAACTGCATCCGGTTTCAATGGGGATTCCCCCGAGGGAAAGTGGCTGCGCATGGGCTGAGGGGGTAAAAATAACGTGTTTGGACTGCAGCCCTGAATTTGTCCAACAGAAACTCTTGTTTGCAACTGTTGGACTAATGATTACACCCTAGATACACTAGATGCAGGCAAGAGTGTGCAAGGCAGTATTGAATGTGTCACTGCCTGTCTATCTGTCATCTCAAATATTTCTCTCGACCTGTGTGCACCTACGCTGTAAACTTTCATTCATAGGCTAATTTGAGTATCATGTAGTAGCCTAAACCTATCGATGTTACATTGAACTGGGTGAATGAAATATGAATGACAGTCATGCTGTAATAGAAACAAGGCCATGCTCCTGAAAAAGAAATGGCACTGACCGCCACTGGTGTAGATTATACCTTTGATATGCAAAGGAGGATATTGCATATGTATACCTTTGTGTACCTATTTAGGATACATCACCATGAAGAGAATGACTATCATATCCATAATTATGTATTTCTGTGTTGTACTGATTCCGGACCCATGATGAAGTTCCGTTACCGTACTTCCTTTACCGGGTGTAAATCAACTTAAATTACTTTAGTTCAATAACCAAAATCGTTTTTTTTAAAGTCAATGTGTCATGTCTAAGCTGACACCACATTCCCCCCCCCCCCCCCAGACATGGTTGAATCTTAAATTGGAGCTGATATTTGGTCGTTTTTGGAAAACTGAGGGAAATCTTACCTAAATCCAAACTTTGCATCTGCACAGTTCTTCCAGTAAATGTTTTATTTTATTTTTTGTATTTTACCCCCTATTTTCTCTCCCAATTTCAATTACAAACTTGTCTCATCGCTGCAACTCCCCAACGGGCTCGGGAGAGGCGAAGGTGGAGTCATGCATCCTCCAAAACGTGACCACGCTCCTTAACACCCGCACCAATGTGTCAGAGGAAACACTGTTCAACTGGTGACCAGGGTCAGCCTGCAGGCATCGGGCACACCACAAGGAGTTCCTAGGGTGCAATGAGCCAAGGAAAGCCCCTGGCCAAACCCTCCCCTAACTCGGATGACGCTGGGCCAATTGTGCATCGTCTTATGGGACTCCCGGCCACGGACGGTTGTGGCACAGCCCGGGAATGAACCCGGGTCTGTAGTAACGCCTCTAGCACTGCAATGTAGTAGACAGCTGTGCCACTCGGGAGGCCAGTAAATGTGTTTTTGTAAAGTGTTCAGTGTAAATTGTTAAAAGTTGTCCTTGTGCATAGAGTTGTATGGTTTGTCAAACTTTAAGTAAATGTTTTTTGTTTTGCATACATTTTAATTCTGTTTCTGTGGAATTGCCCTTATCTGAACAGTACGAACTTGGAATAGTATCACTACATATAGCAAGCAGTTAAGTTGCCCCTTACTGGTCTGAAAAGTAAAAAACTCACAAACCAGTCAGATATACAGTAGACAACTAGCCGTATTCACAATTTCCATTTCATGACAAACGGAATGGAACACAGTCTACAATAATAGAAAACACCCCCAAACCTTGCAGTATATTTTTATATCAGTGTGTTTTCTATTATTGTAGTCTGTGTTCCATTCCGTTTGTCATGAAATGGAAATTGTGAATACATTTACTTACTACTGCTGCTGGTGCCAGGCCGTCTGCTCATTTTCACTAGATTGCTAGTTCCTGGATCCTCTTGTATGAGTTATGTACAAGTCAAACCCTGTGAGTTTTTGGATTGAGTTGCAGGTCAAATGCAACTTTTGTTTTACTTTCTGCGATATCTTACTTCTTGAGTGTCAAGTATTTTGATAAAATGCATTGGGTATGAGTACATTTTATCAATGAATACGAATATCATTGTATATATATATCTTGGGTATTTAATGATATATTCAAAAGATTAAGATCACTTTATTTGTCCAATTGTACACAAGGTCCAATGGAAATTCGTCTTCCGCTTTGTCTTCCTCTTTACCCCTACCCCCCGAAAGACACACACACACAGGTTGGAGACGTTGAGACGGTATAAGAAAGGAAAAAGCGGTCACTTTCCCACTGTATTCTGTTTGCTAACTCTGTTTTACCCTCCTCATGGATAGCTATCCTAACTTCCTGCAGGATTTCCCCAAAGATATTCTAACATGCCTGCTTTTACTGATCAGCAGCTCCTCTGCAAACAAATTAGCTGAATCAGGTGTGTAGTTGTAAGGTTGGCGCAAAAGCCTGCATATACCCAGCTGTCCAGGAAGAATTTTTTCTTGCTGGACATCAAATAAGCCATTTGATGTCAATCAGAACACTGTATTTCAGTTGTCATTGTTGAACTTTGTGAGAATACGGACTAATGGTAATGCTTCTCTCTTCAGCGCAACAGTTTGTGTTTCTGAAGAACTGGAAAAAAAGGCCATATCGCATCAGGATTGGGGGCCAAGGTGGAGCAGTATTACTATGGTAAGTTTATCGGTTCCAAACACACTTTTTCATAGACCGTGTGAAAAAATAAAACAAAAACACTGGTTGTGGTGCATAACATCGCAAGCCTGACTAAATCCTGAGAATACACTAAACTAAGGGGTCTCCAAGCTAGTGATTAGGGCCTAATCAGGCCATAGATTAGGGCCTAATTAAATTCATTTCTATTAACTGGTTTTCTTATATGAACTGTAACTCAGTAAAAATTTTGAAATTGGTGAATGTTGCGTTTATATTTTTGCTCACTATAGGTCAACTACCACCAAGCTATTGCAAAATGTAATTACATTACTAGTTTTACTACATGTAGTTCACTACTAGGGCTGTGGGGGTCACAATTTCGTCAGCCGGTGATTTTCAAGCAAATAACTGTCGGTCTCACTGTAATTGACTGTTAATTAACATAAACACATTTAGCATCTCCTGGCAAGCCACTGATGCAGACCTTTGGGACATCTACATTTTAAAAAGACTAATAAATCCATGTAATATAGCCTACACCTTCACAATAATTTCATAATTTATTTTAGACAGGTCTAAAGAAGAATGATATGAAGAAAATGTAGTCTATTTCAGAAGAGCAGAATAGCGTGCTCTGAGTTTTCCTTATGTTAGGTCCTGATCTGACTATGCCATATGGCTGTGGGCTACACTAGTTAATTTAGCAGACAAAATTTGCTTAGAATTCCATGGCATTATTTTATAGTTTGACGAATAAAATTGAACAAAGCTGAATTAAATTGAAAGGATATTTTCTCCAAACGATTTGCGCACATGCTGCTATTCTGTGTTGAGCGGTTAACAAATAAATAGGTACTCCTTTATGCTTAATGTAGAGTTCTTAATGTGACTTGAGTTGTTTTACAAATGTTGAGCTATATGTTTTGATTTGTAAGACATTGTAAGCTGTGGTGTAAAGTACTTAAGTAAAAATACTTTAAAGTACTACTTAAGTCATTTTTTTGGGGGTTATCTGTACTTTACTTTACTATTTAAATTTGACAACTTACTTTTACTTCACTACATTCCTAAAGAAAAGAATGTACTTTTTACTCCACACATTTTCCCTGACACCCAAAAGTACTCATTACATTTTGCATGGCTAGCAGGACAGGAACATTCACACACTCATCAAGAGGACATCCCTGGTCATCGCAATTGCCTCTGATCTGGCAGACTCACTAAACACAAATGCTTTGTTTGTAAATTGTGTTGGAGTGTGCCCCTGGCTATCCGTAAATAAAAAAAAAACAAGAAAATGGTGCCGTCTGGGTTGTTTAGTATAGGGAATTTGAAATGATTTATACTTTCAATACTTAACTATATTTAAAACCAAATACTTTTGGACTTTTACTCAAGTAGTATTTTACTGGGTGACGTTCACTTGAGTAATTTTCTATTAAGGTATCTTTTACTTTTACTCAAGTATCACAATTGGGTACTTTTTCCACTACTGATTGTAAGGCTGCATTTAACTTATTTTGTACATAATGTTGCCGCTACCGTCTCTTATGACCAAAAATAACTTCTGAACATCAGCACTGCGATTACTCACCACGGACTGGCAGAATCGTTTTTTTCCTTTAACCTGTTCGGGGCCCGGGTCAGTGTTCGGAGGTTCGGAGAGTCTGGCGTGCCCAAAGTAAAATGCCAGGTACTCAGGCCCAGAAACTAGGATATGCACATAATTAGAAGTATTGGATAGAAAACACTCAAGTTTCTAAAACTGTTAAAATAATGTCTGTGAGTATAGCAGAACTGATTTGGTAGGCAAAAACACGAGGAAAATCCATCCGGAAAAATGTGATTCTGTGAGGTGCCTGTTTTGCCATTAACTTGCTATAGGAAATTCTTGAACCCAGCTCCCAGGTTGCGGTACCTATAGCTTCCACTAGATGTCAACAGTCTTTAGACAATTATTCATGAGTTTATCTAGAAAAATCGAGGAGTAAAACAAAAATTGGCAAGGGGAGTGAGGAAGTTACTTTTCTGTTTTACGTGAGGGACCGTGAGTGCGCGTCTTGGTTTCTTCCTTTTCTATCGCCCAGGATATTATCTGTGAAATATTATCGTTAATATACATATTAGTGTACGTAAGGATCGATTAGAAACAATGTTTGATTTGTTTGGACAAAGTTTATAGGTATATTTTTAACGCTTTGTATGTCTTGTATAATGGACGATTGGACGGTGGATTTCTGAACAAAACACGCCAACCAAACGGAGCTTTGTGGATATAAAGAGGGACTTTTTCAAACAAAAGGAACATTTATTGTCTTGCTTGGACCCTTCGGATTGCCATCAGAAGAAGATCTTCAAAGGTAAGCGATTTATTTTATCGCTTTTTATGAGTTTTGTGACACCCATGCTGGTTATGTTATTATGCTAATGCAGAAAATATGCGGGGCGCTGTCCTCAGACAATCAAATCTTATGCTTTTGCCGTAGAGCCTTTTTTAAATCTGACAATGCTGTGATATTGCCAAGATTCTAAGCTTTTGAACAGTGTGCAACACTTGTATTTTCATGAATGTTTAAAATGAGTATTTTTGTAATTTGAATTTGGCACTCTGCATTTCACAGGATGTTGTCAACATCGATCCCGTTCACGGGATTGTATCCCTAACAAGTTAACGAGTCTGACGAGCCCGACGCAAATCATATACTGCTTTCTCGGGGAAACTTAAATACGTTTAACCAAATTTCTATTAGCATGTTAAATGTGCAACCAGAGGGAAAAAAACTCTGGACCACCTTTACTCCACACACAGAGACACATACAAATCTGACCATAATTCTCTCCTCCTGATTCCTGCTTACAAGCAAAATGAAAGCTGGAAGCACCAGTGACTAGATCAATAAAAAGTGGTCAGATGAAGCAGATGCTAAGCTACAGGACTGTTTTGCTAGCACAGACTGGAATATGTTCCGGGATTCCTCCAATGGCATTGAGGAGTACACCACATCAGTCATTGGCTTCATCAATAAGTGCATCAATGACGTCATCCCCATAGTGACCGTACGTTCATACCACAACCAGAAGCCATGGATTACAGGCAACAGACACACTGAGCTAAAGGCTAGAGCTGTCGCTTTCAAGGAGCGGGACTCTAACCCGGAAGCTTATAAGAAATCCCGCTATGCCCTCCGACGAACCATCAAACAGGCAAAGCGGCAATACAGGACTAAGATTGAATCGTACTACACCAGCTCCGACGCTCGTCAGATGTCAGGGCTTGCAAACTATTACAGACTACAAAGGGAAGCACAGCTGAGAGCTGCACAGTGACACGAGCCGACCAGACGAGCTAAATAACTTTGCTTGCATCAAGGCAAATAAAACTGAAACATGGATGAGAGCATCAGCTGTTCCGGACGACTGTGTGATCAAGCTCTCCACATTCGATTTGAGTAAGACCTTTAAACAGGTCAACATTCACAAGGCCGCAGCATGCGCTGACCAACTGGCAAGTGTCTTCACTGACATTTTCAACCATTCCTTGTCCGAGTCTGTAATACCAACATGTTTCAAGCAGAACAACATAGTGCCTGTGCCCAAGAACACTAAGGTAACCTGCCTAAATGACTACTGACCCATAGAACTCATGTCTGTAGCCATGAAGTGCTTTGAAAGGCTGGTCATGGATCACATCAACACCATTATCCCATAAACCCTAGACACACTCCAATTTGCATACCGCCCCAACCATTCCTTGTCCGAGTCTGTAATACCAACATGTTTCAAGCAGACCACCATAGTGCCTGTGCCCACCATAGCGCCCCACTGCTCCCTAAGTAGTTAATTACTTGTTACTTTTATTTCTTATTCTTATCCGTATTTTTTTAAACTGCATTGTTGGTTAGGGGCTCGTAAGTAAGCATTTCACTGTAAGGTCTACACCTGTTTTATTCGGCGCATGTGACTAATACTAATACTAATACAATTTGAGGTTTTTGATGGCTTATAACTCCATGTTGGAATAAGATTTCATATTGAATATAGTCTTGTAAGATCTACTGGTGCTGAGAAATACACACGAGTGAAAAAATTGTGACAAGCATCCCCAGTCTCCCCTACACATGATCAAGGGATACTACAGTGGCTTGCAAAAGTATTCACCCCTTGGCATTTTTCCGATTTTGCAGACTTTTTGGGGGTTTGTATCATTTGAACATGCCTACCACTTTAAAGATGCAAAATATTTTTATTGTGAAACAAAACAAGACAAAAAACATTACTTCAGCGTGCATAACTGTTCACCCCCCCCCCCAAAGTCAAAACTTTGTAGAGACACCTTTTGCAGCAATTACAGCTGCAAGTCTCTTGGGGTATGTCTCTATAAGCGTGGCACATTCTTCAAGGCAAAACTGCTCCAGCTCCATCAAGTTGGATGGGTTCCACTGGTGTACAGCAATATTTAAGTCATACTACAGATTCTCAATTGGATTGAGGTCTGGGCTTTGACTAGGCCATTCCAAGTCATTTAAATGTTTCCCCTTAATAACTACTTAGGGAGCAGTGGCGCTAGAAGTCAATGGGGAGAGTGTCAAACAGAGCCAAAAACTGCATTTCCGGATGGATTTTCCTCGCGTTTTCGCCTGCTATATCAGTTCTGTTATACATTATGTATACATTATGTTAACACTTTTAGAAACTTCAGAGTGTTTCCTATCCAATAGTACTAATTATGTGCATATCCTATTTTCTGAGCCTGAGTGGCAGGCATTTTACTTTGGGCATGCCAGACTCTCCAAAACCGTCACCTCTGCTGCCGCTCCCTAAGAAGTTAAACCACTCTTGTGTTGCTTTAGCAGTATGCTTAGGATCATTGTCCTTCTGGAAAGTGAACCTACGTCCCAGTCTCAAATCAGCAATCTAAGATGGCATAGCAGTCGGACGTGTATTTGTCTTGTCCTGTCTTGTCCCGTGTACATAGTCGCTTCCCTAATTTTTTCATATATATTTTGATCTCACTTTCCATCCACAAACTGAATATAGTTTCCTGCAACCCGCCTCACCCAATGTGGTACAGATCTGCTATTTTTATACTTTAGAATCGGAAACCCCATCAGAAGATAGCCAGCTAACTAGCCAATAGCTAGTAGTCAGTTAGCCACTGCTAGCGGTCCTCACCGTTAACTCGGACTCCAGCCAGCTTCAGCTCGGTCAATACCTGCCAGTCTGCACAGCGCGATATCAACCCAGAGCATATCGGACTGCTTTTTCTCTACCTCATCACCGGATTCCTGCCGCAAGCCCTGGTCCATTACACCGGATCATCGCAGCTAGCTAACTGCATTCGATTGGCTACTGCTGGCTAACACCTCTGTTCCGAAGCAAGCACAAGTTAGCCTTGAGCTAGCCTCGAGCTAGGCCCATCTCCCGGCTAGCCGAAAAGGTCTACCAGCTAATTCTTGGGCTGCAATACCTCTTTTGCCAATTGGCCTGGACCCTTTATTGCCGACACGGAGCCCCGGCGATCCATCACAACTGGTCTGCCGACGTAATCGTCCGAGGTGGTTTCAACAGGCTCTTCCGTTGCAACGTCACCAAAGGCCCATTTGCTAGCCCCGGCCCCCTAGCTGTCTAAATCGCCGTGTCTCCAGCTCGCCTAGCATAGTAGCGACCACTGAACGGCTCCCTGACTCACCTATTGCTGCTCATTGGACCCTATGATCACATGGCTACACATGCCTCTCCCTAATGTAAATATGCCTTGTCTATTGCTGTTTTGGTTAGTCTTATTTCACGATAGAGCCCCCAGACCTGCCCTTCATGCCTTAGATAGCCCACCCCCCACACATGCGGTGACCTCACCTGGCTTAACTGGTGCCTCCAGACACAAAATCTCTCTCATCGTCACTCAATGCCTATGTTTACCTCCACTGTACTCACATCCTACCATAACCTTGTCTGTACATTATGCCTTGATTCTATTCTTCCACACCCAGAAATCTTCTCCTTTTACTCTCTGTTCGGAACGCATTAGACGACCAGTTCTTATAGCCTTCAGTCGTACCCTTATCCTACTCCTCCTCTGTTCCTCTGGTGATGTAAAGGTTAATCCAGGCCCTGCAGCCCCCATCACAACTCCTATTCCCCAGGCGCACTCATTTGTCGACTTCTGTAACCGTAAAAGCCTTGGTTTCATGCATGTTAACATCAGAAGCCTCCTCCCTAAGCTTGTTTTATTCACTGCTTGAGCACACTTCGCCAACCCTGATGTCCTTGCCGTGTCTGAATCCTGGCTTAGGAAGGCCACCAAAAATTCTGAAATTTCCATCCCCATCTACAACACTTTCCGACAAGATAGAACTGCCAAAGGGGGTGGAGTTACAATCGACTGCAGAGATAGTATGCAGAGTTCTGTCATACTATCCAGGTCTGTGCCTAAACAATTCGAGCTTCTACTTTTAAAAATCCACCTTTCCAGAAACAAGTCTCTAACCATTGCCGCTTGTTATAGAACCCCCTCAAGCACCCAGCTGTGCCCTGGAATCCATATGTGAATTGATTGCCCCCCATCTATCTTCAGAGTTCGTACTGTTAGGTGACCTAAACTGGGATATGCTTAACACCCCGGCCGTCCTACAATCTAAGCTAGATGCCCTCAATCTCAGACAAATTATCAAGGAGCCTACCAGGTACAACCCTAATTTTGTAACCATGGGCACCCTCTTAGATATAATCCTGACCAACTTGCCCTCTGCATACAGAGGGCAAATCTTCAACCAGGATCTCAGCGATCACCCATCGTAATGGGTCCGCGGTCAAACGACCACCCCTCATCACTGTCAAACGCTCCCTAAAATTCTTCAGCGAGCAGGTCTTTCTAATCGACAAGGCCCGGGTATGCTGGAAGGATACTGACCTCATCCCGTCAGTAGAGGATGCACGGTTGCTTTTTAAAAGTGCTTTCCTCACCATCTTAAATAAGCATGCCCCAACTAAGAATAGATATATATAGCCCTTGGTTCACCCCAGACTTGACTGCCCTTGACCAGCACAAAAACATCCTTTGGTGTTCTCCATTAGCATCGAATAGCCCCCGTGATATTCAACTTTTCAGGGAAGTCAGGAACCAATATACACAGTCAGTTAGGAAAGCTAAGGCTAGCATTTTCAAACAGAAATTTGCATCCTGTATCATTAATTCCAAAAAGTTTTGGGACACTGTAAAGTCCATGGCACCTCCTCCCAGCTGCCCACTGCACTGAGGCTAGGAAAAACTGTCACCACCGAATAATCCACGATAATCGATAATTTCCATAAGCATTTTTCTACGGCTGGCCATTCTTTCCACCTGGGTACCCCTACCCTGGCAACAGCGCTGCACCCCCTGCAGCAACTTTCCCAAGCCCCCTCCCTGCTTCTCCTTCACCCATATCCAGACAGCTGATGTTCTGAAAGAGCTGCAAAATCTGGCTCCCTACAAATCAGCTGGGCTAGACAATCTGGACCCTCTCTTTCTAAAAGTATCTGCCGAAATTGTTGCAACCGCTATTACTAGCCTGTTCAACCTCTTTCTTATTGTCTGAGATCCCCAAAGATTGGAAAGCTGCCGTGGTCATCCCCCTCTTCAAAGGGGGAGACACTCTAGACCCAAACAGTTATAGACCTATATCCATCCTGCCTTGCCTTTCTAAAATCTTTGAAAGCCAAGTTAACTTCTTAGGGAGCGGCAGCTGAGGTGTCGGTTTCGGAGAGTCTGGCGTGCCCAAAGTAAAAGGCCTGCCACTCAGGCCCAGAAACTAGGATATGCACATAATTAGTACTATCGGATAGGAAACACTCTGAAGTTTATAAGAGTGTTACAATATTGTCTGTGAGTATAACAGAACTGATATAGCAGGCGAAAACCCGAGTAATTTCTGTCGTGGAAAAAGTGGTTTTGACACATTGCCTCATTTTGAACCCCTCCCTATTGAAAACAGCCATATATGGGAGAAAGATTGCAGTACCTATTGCTTCCACAGGATGTCAACAGTCTCTAGACAGTGTTTGGGGATGTTAGGTTGCTCTGGATGGTAATAGAAGAAGAATTTCGAACTAGTCACAGGATGTAAACAGAAGAGGATGCGCGTTCACGGGCTCGCGCGCGCTGTGGTTTTTTCCTTTCCTATCATCCAGTTTATAATCCGGTTGAAATATTATAGTAAATATACATAAAAGTGTTCCTAAGGAAACATTATCAATGATGTTTGATTGTTCTTGGACAAGTGTATAGGTATAGGTTGAACGTGTTCTCTTCACAGTTCAATGGGCGAGTGGACGCTGTATTTTATGAAGATAACGCGCCAACCAAACTGAGATTTATGGATATAATAAATTACTTTTTTTAACAAAAGAACCATAGGATGTCTTCGTTGGACACTTGGGAAGCCCTCAGCAGAAGTTCTTCGAAAGGTAAGGGATTTTATATTAGCGATTTTATGCATTTTATGAGACCCGCTTTGGTTATGGATTTATGCTAATGCATAAAATATGAGAGGGGCTATCCTCAAACAATCAAATGTGGTGCTTTCGCCGTGAAGCCTTTTTGAAATCTGACAACGCTGTGATATTGCCAAGAAGCAGAGCTTTTGATGACTATGAAACACTTGTATATTGATCCATGTTTAATAATTCAACTTTTGGATTTTGAATTTGGCGCCTTGCATTTCACCTGGTAGTGTCGGGAGTGGGGCGCCCCACCACTGCCTAAGTAGTTAACTTCTTAAGGAGCAGCAAGGTGTGCTGGGGCGCTAGCGCCCCACTCCTGACACTACCAGGTGAAATGCAAGGCGCCAAATTCAAAATCCAAAAGTTGAATTATTAAACATGCATCAATATACAAGTGTTTCATAGTCATCAAAAGCTCTGCTTCTTGGCAATATCACAACGTTGTCAGATTTCAAAAAGGCTTTACGGTGAAAGAACCACATTTGATTGTTTGAGGGTAGCACCTAACATATTTTTGCCATTACCATAATTTCATAAGCCTCAACGGTTCACAGAAAACACATTTCACAGCGAAAACAAATCAATTACCTTTTGAAGAACTTCTGCTGAGGGCTTCCAAAGTGTCCAACGAAGACAATCCATGGTTCTTTTGTTAGAAAAAGTAATGTATTATATCCATAAATCTCCGTTTGGTTGGTGCGTTATAATCAGAAAAAACAGCGTCGACTCCTCCATTGAAACGTGAAGAGAACTCGTTCAACTTATACCTATAAACTTGTCCAAGAACAATAAAACATCATTGTAAATGTATCCTTAGGAACACTTTTATGTATAAATAGCATAATATTTCAACCGGAATATAAACTGGGCGATAAGAAAGGAAAAAACAAAAGAACGTGCCTGCCGGGAGCGCGCATTTACTTGTAAAGGACATCTGTGGGGGCACTTCCTTATTCCTCTTCTTCTCTGCTCTAAAAGCATCTAAAATGAATCAGAACACTTTCTCGAGACTGTTGACATCCAGAGGAAGCGATAGGTACTGCATTCATATGCCCTTATATGGGCATTTTCATAACGAAGGGGTTCCAAATGAGGCGATGTGTCAAAACCACTTTTTCCAGGACAGAAATTCCTCGGGGTTTTGTCTGCCATATTCGTTCTGTTTTACTCACAGACGAAATGTTAACACTTTTAGAAAATTCAGAGTGTTTCCTATCCAATGGTACTAAATATGTGCATATCCTATTTTCTGGGCCTGAATGGGAGGCATTTTACTTTGGGCATGCCATGGTCTCCAAAACGGTCACCTCGTGCGCTGCTCCCTAAGAAGTTAAGGTTGGATATGAGCCAGGGCCTTGGAATGTACTGAGTAAAGGAAAGGCAATCACATGGTTGCGGTCACTGATAAGGGTGGAGAGCTGTGGATTAGTGAGGAATGGGGGCCGAGGTCAGGTCAGGTCACATTAAGGCAGAAGGAACAGTTTCTTACCCGCATCACTTAACTTCTTGCCAAGCAATAAAGATGTAATGTTTAGAGGGAAGGAGGAGACTTCATTTCCAGTGGGAGTCATCGGGTCAGTTGTGGGACTAACGCCATTAGTGTCATTGAAAGGGGTGACAGTCCCCCACAAAGCGGAAAATGTATCATCGGAAGCAGAGTACACTCTACTTGTTGATGCTTTTATTCCTGATACGGCCGCAGTGCTTGTGGAAGTGTCCTAAGGACAATAGAAGTTCATTAATCTAGAATCAGCTTCCTATTTCGCAACAAAGCCTCCTTCACTCATGCTGCCAAACATACCCTCGTAAAACTGACTATCCTACCGATCCTTGACTTTGGCGATGCCATTTACACAATTGCCTCCAACTGCCAAAGGGGGCGGAGTTACAATCGACTGCAGAGATAGCATGCAGAGTTCTGTCATACTATCCAGGTATGTGCCCAAACAATTCGAGCTTCTACTTTTAAAAATCCACCTTTCCGGAAACAAGTCTCTAACCGTTGCCGCTTGTTATAGAACCCCCTCAGCACCCAGCTGTGCCCTGGAATCCATATGTGAATTGATTGCCCCCCATCTATCTTCAGAGTTCGTACTGTTAGGTGACCTAAACTGGGATATGCTTAACACCCCGGCCGTCCTACAAAACTCCTACCGATCCTTGACTTTGGCGATGCCATTTACACAATAGACTCCAACACTCTACTCAGCAAACTGGATGTAGTCTATCACAGTGCCATCCGTTTTGTCACCAAAGCCCCATATACTACCGACCACTGCGACCTGTATGCTCTCGTTGGCTGGCCTTCACTACATAGTCGTCGCCTAACCCACTGGCTCCAGGTCATCTATAAGTCTTTGCTAGGTAAAGCCCCGCCTTATCTCAGTTCACTGGTCACCATAGCAACACCCACCCATAGCACATGCTCCAGCAGGTATATTTCACTGGTCATCCCCAAAGCCAACTCCTCCTTTGGCCGCCTTTCCTTCCAGTTCTCTGCTGCCAATGACTTGAACGAATTGTAAAAATCACTGAAGCTGGAGACTTATATCTCCCTCTCTAACTTTAACTTCTTAGGACTAGGTGGGACGGTAGCGTCTCACCTCGACAACATCCGGTGAAATTGCAGAGCGTGAAATTCAAAGTACAAAAGTCGTAATATTAAACATTCATGAAAATGTTAAAGCATTCAAAAGATAAGAATCTTGGTAATCTAACAGCGTTGTCAGATTTCAAAAAGGCTTTACAGCGAATGCATAGCATTTGATTGTCTGAGCACAGCGTCTCACATACTTCCTCCATTAGCATAAATTCATAACCTGCACAGGTGTCATAAAACTCAAAAATAAATTCATAACCTGCACAGGTGTCATAAAACTCAAAAATAGCAATAAAATAAATCGCTTACCTTTGAAGATCTTCCTCTGTTGGCAATCCAAAGGGTCCCAGCTACACAATAAATGGTTGTTTTGTTCGATAAAGTCCCTCTTTATATCCAAAAAACTCAGTTTGGTTCGCGCGTTTTGTTCAGTATTCCACCTGCTCAAAGAAGTTCAAAACATGCAGACTAATAGTACCAGTAAAGTTCGTTGAAACAAGTCAAACGATGTTTCTAATCTTTCCTCAGGTTGTCAAATATCAAAATAAACTATAATATTTAAACCGGACAATAACGTATTCAATAGGAAAGAAAAAGAACGAAGAGCGCGGCAACAGTCATGCGCGCAAAACAGAAGTGCACGTTCCCATAGACCACTTCCTAAAACTTCTTATTCTTGGTCGTTTTTCAAAAAACAATGTCTAAAGACTGTTGACATCTAGTGGAAGCCATAGGAACTGCAATCTGGGAGCTGAAACCCAGTATAGTCAATGGACTTCCAATGGAAAAACAGTCACATGAAAAGTTCACATTTCCTGTATGGATTTTCCTTGGGTTTTCGCCTGCCAAATCAGTTCTGTTATACTCACAGACATTATTTTAACAGTTTTAGAAACTTCAGTGTTTTATATCCAAATCTACCAATTATATATGCATATCCTAGCTTCTGGGCCTGAGTAACAGGCAGTTTACTTTGGGCACGCCAGACTCTCCGAACATCCGAACACTGCCGAGCAACACTCTTGAGTCTCCATTTTAATCCAATCTTCCAATGTTTCTCTGCCAGCTTTTTATTTCTTCTATGATCGGAGTAACAAAACAGCTGTTCTGTAGTTGTGTGTGCGTACATGCTTTTGTGTTTGAGTGTGGTGAGGACTAAGTTCTCATTTACATAGAAAATCCATCCAGGAAATGTGAATTTTTCAACCCGAACAGGTTGCATCAGCTGTCAGAGCAGCTTACCTATCACTGTACCTGTACACAGCCAATATGTAAATAGCACACCCAACTACCTCATCCCCATATTGTTATTTATCTTTTTGCTCTTTTGCACCCCAGTATCTCTACTTGCACATCATCATCTGCTCATCTATCACTCCAGTGTCAATGCTAAATTGTAATTATTTCGCCTCTATGGCCTACTTATTGCCTTACCTCCCTAATCTTCTACATTTGCACACCCTGTATATAGATTTTTCTATTGTGTTATTGACTGTACGTTTGTTTATGTGTAACTCTGCGTTGTTGTTTTTGTCGCACTGCTTTGCTTTAACTTGGCCAGGTAGCAGTTGTAAATGAGAACTTGTTCTCAACTGGCCTACTTGGTTAAATAAATGTGAAATAAATAAAAAAATCTCTGGAAGACTGAAACAGGTTTCCCTCAAAAATTGTCCCTGTATTTAGCACCATCCATCATTCCTTCAATTCTGACCAGTTTCCCAGTCCCTGCCGATAAAAAACATCCCCACAGCATGATGCTTTCACTACCATGCTTCACTGTTGGGATGGTGTTCTCGGGGTGATGAG
This sequence comes from Hucho hucho, assembly GCA_003317085.1. Lineage (NCBI taxonomy): Eukaryota > Metazoa > Chordata > Actinopteri > Salmoniformes > Salmonidae > Hucho > Hucho hucho. Next base: position 235,658 of record QNTS01000689.1, read on the forward strand.
AGGTGTTGTGTTTGAGCCAGACATAGCGTTTTCATTGATGGCCAAAAAGCTAGATTTTTGTCTCATCTGACAAGAGTACCTTCTTCCATATGTTTGGGGAGTCTCCCACATGCCTTTTGGCGAAGACCAAATGTGTTTGCTTATTTTTTTCTTTAAGCAATGGCTTTTTTCTGGACATCTTACGTAAAGCCCAGCTCTGTGGAGTGTACTGCTTAAAGTGGTCCTATGGACAGATACTCCAATCTCAGCTGTGGAGCTTTCAGCTTCTTCAGGGTTATCTTTGGTCTCTTTGTTGCCTCTCTGATTAATGCCCTCCTTGCCTGGTCTGTGAGTTTTGGTGGGTGGCCCTCTTGGCAAGTTTGTTGTGGTGCCATATTCGTTCAATTTTTTATTAACGGATTTAATGGTGCTCCGTGGGATGTTCAAAGTTTCTGATATTTTTTTATAACCCAACCCTGATCTGTACTCTCCACAACTTTGTCCCTGACCTGTTAGGAGAGCTCCTTGGTCTACATGGTGCCGCTTGCTTGGTGGTGCCCCTTGCTTAGTGGGGTTGCAGACTCTGGGGCCTTTCAGAACAGGTGTATATATTTTGAGATCATGTGACACTTAGATTGCACACAGGTGGACTTTATTTAAGTAATTATGTCACTTCTGAAGGTAATTGTTTGTACCAGATCTTATTTAGGGGCTTCATAACAAAGGGGGTGAATACTTATGCATGCACCACTTTTCCATTTTTAATTTTTTAGAATTTTTTGAATCAAGTAATTTTTTTCATTTCACTTCACCAATTTGGACTATTTTGTGTATGACCATTGCATGAAATCCAAATAAAAATCCATTTAAATTACAGGTTGTAATGCAACAAAATAGGAAAAACACCAAGGGGGATGAATACTTTTGCAAGGCACTGTACAGTGTGTAGTATAATATTCTGTATACTACAGAATTCTATAGTAAGTAATGTTGTTTTCTATAGTAAACTTTTGTGTTCTTTCATGTGGCCATCCTTATTGTGCCATGTTTATAAATCCTCCTCGCCGCCATACTACTGCTGATACTGAGTGCTCTTGGCACTAGCCATGGCGGGAGCATCCCTGTGGGCTCCCCACGTCTCTCTATCTCTCCTGGAGGCTGTCCAGAGAGGGATACCGAGAGACGAGTTTTAAATATCGGCTCATTAGCCACCTGTAAATCAATCTAGCGAGGGCCCATGGATTTTTCATTCCCTTTAATCGTGTTGAGGCAGTAGAAAGACGTGCGCCGGTGCTCGTTTCCTCCCAGGCCTATTGTCCTAGCCAAGGCTGCACCCCCCTCTTTCAATTGATGCTAAAAGGGAGGTTGTGCCAAACCATCTTCATTAGGGTTTGGAATTGCACTACTTAAATATCCATTAACAAAGTACCAGCTGCACTTTGCCAGAAAATAGCGTATCAAGATGTACTGTAGGTATTGGTAAGCAATCCACATAGTATTATACTTAAACGTCTGTAATGAAAGAATAAAGATGTACAGTAACAGGAAGGACTGTGTGTGTGTGTGACATAAATAAGGACACAATGATATAGCCTCGGAAATAGCTGTTACATTTGGCTCTATCCAAATGCCGTAATTGAAAATAACTTGCACACACTTGACACATCCTTCAAGGAATAGATTGTGGAAAAGTACCTCTGGGTCATTGGTTCTCAGCCTGAGGTCTGCAGCCCACTAGAGGTCAATGAGAGAGTCATTGCATGGAGTCATTGAACTGTATACTGTACTTACAGAATATCTTTTAGAAAGAGTCTATATAATATCCATTGCTGTATGGTACATGTAAAGAGCATATTAAAGGAATAATGGTCAAAAGCATAGAAATATAATTTCCTTTTTTATTTCTAGCTGCTGGTTCACCCATCATGGCATATTGACCTGAATTGGGTATTCACATTCTAATAATTATTTTTTCTATGGTCATTAGCGCCTAGTGACAGTTGTCTCCATTATCTTATTTTAAAGTTCCACTGTTCAATAATTCCTTATTTGTACTGTATTATAGAGACATACATCTTTCGTAATACAGATGAAAAACAATGGACTAAATTAGATTAGGCCTTTCTCCCTGACTTCATTATCTGTTAATTGCAATATTAGTAGGTGATATTCATCAAAGCCAGAAGGGCTATTTGTTAATATTAGAAATTATCTGCAGCATTTGATTAATGATATAAAAACAAACTATTAATTATTAAAGTATGTGCTAGATATCTGTGGTGTCAGAAAAAGTTAAATTTTCATATGTTCTTCAACATAATGTTCACTGCATAGGACTTTTATAACAAAGCAAAGCATGTACTGTATTGCTTAAAAAATTGTTAATGCAGATTCCAAAATAGTTTTTAAACACTCAAACGTTGTGTCAAGTCTCATCAAAAGTAGCAATCTTCATAAGTGCTCAACGGTAAGTGACATCATGTGTGTTAATAAGAGGATAATTTGTTAACTTCTTAGGGAGCGGCAGGTGAGGTGACGGTTTTGGAGAGTCTGGCGTGCCCAAAGCAAAATGCCTGCCACTCAGGGCTCAGAAAATAGGATATGCACATAATTAGTACTATTGGATAGGAAACACCCTGAGGTTTCTAAAAGTGTTAACATAATGTCTGTGAGTATAACAGAACTCATTTAGCAGGCAAAAACCAGAGAAAAAACCATCCGGAAATCAGTTTCTGGTGACCTTTGGCTCTGTTAGACACACTCCCTATTGAATCCATTTGTTACCAGGACTGAGACTGCAGTACCTATGGCTTCCACTAGATGTCAGCAGTCTATATACAAAGACAGAGAGATTGGAGTAAACACAACGAATAGGTACAGGAAATGGCATGGGGACCTGTAATGTCAACAAGTTTTCTCGGGCGCGAGTCTGGCTGGCGCGCCCCACTTTATTTTACTTGTATAAGGTATAGGTGGCCATCCGCTGATATTCATAAAAGGATAGCTAAGGATGCATTTTAACTGGTATTTGATTTGTTTAGGAAAAGTTTATAGGTATATTTGAACGCGTTCTCTTCACGTTTCAATGGGCGATTCAACGTTGGATTTTCTGAACATAACGCGCCAACCAAACTGAGATTTATGGATATAATAAATTACTTTTTCTAACAAAATAACCATTGGATGTCTTCGTTGGACACTTGGGAAGCCCTCAGAAGTTCTTCAAAAGGTAAGGGATTTGTTTTCGCTGTGAAATGTGTTTTGTGTGAACCGCGGTTTATGAATTTATGCTAATGGAGCAGCAATGTTGAGAGCAACACTTTTGCAGTTCTCCATGATATCTTTTAAAAAAGCCGCGGTAGCAAGGACTATCTACACATACTGAATAGCTCATGTTATAGACAGAAGCATGCTATATTGCAGACCAATCCGAACTCATCTCTCAGCTTGTCCAGCCCATCCATTATCTCAGGCAATCATTGCTAGCGCAAAGGTTTCTGACTTTTTCCGTGGCTAAACCAAATAACCATATAATTTAAATTTTTTTTTGGTATTTACAGATGGCACACACATTTGTTATGAAGTCACATGAAAGTTCACGTTTCAGACGGGAACAAATTTTGATACAAATATTTACATTCAAATGTCTCTCCTGTAAAGTAATAAAGTGTGACATATGCCTAGCTTCTTGAAATGGGTCACATGTCATCAGACAGGAACACATTTTGTTAGCTGAAGCATGAAGGTGTATCTCTTCACACACGGTTGATGGCAGATCCAAACCAATCTGGCTCTATTTGCAGAAATTGAAGATGCAAGGGACGAGAGGTCCGTACAGTACATGTTCCTTTCTGGCAAGGTCCAAGCCAAGGTTATCTTATTTTGACGCATGCAAGTACGCACACACACATATACAGACACACATACTGTTCATTCCAGATGGCTGGCGATCACTCAAGGCCAAACCTTTCCTGTCTTTCTTCTCCCATTTTCCCTTACCTTTTCACCGCTCTCTTCAGCAACCTTTTCTTTTATAAAATTCCGGGCTGTAAGCGGCCCGTTACTCAGTAATTATGCAGGCTCAACTTGACCTTTGAAGGAATAACTCTGGGTTATCGGCACTTCCTGTTTTGGACTTTTATTAATGAACTCAAGCTGAGAGCCTTTTCCTCCAATTTAAATGTCAACTGACATCACGAAACACTGGGGAAACACTTAATGCAGCACTTTTATCCAGCCAAGTGTCCTCGCAGGTATATGTTAGAGATGCTATCTCCCCTACAAATGAGTTGTTTAACCTGTTTTGGTGTAACCTTATGTTTCTGATGTGAAATGGCTAGCTAGTTAGCTGTGCACTAATAGCATTCAATCTGTGACGTCACATGAGCTGAGACCTAGAAGTAGTTGTTTCCCCTGCTCAGGGCAGTAGATTTTGTAGCGTGACTGGTAATGCTACTGCATGGGAGTCATGTGTTCAGAGGGTCCCTAGTTTGACTTCAGGATAGGGCAGTAAGAGAGATGTGAACTTTGTTTGTATTTGATGCACAAATGGCTACTTTAGTTTTTTGTATTTCTAACTGTGTAACCTACATGCCATCAGGACCACTAATAACTAGTCAAGTCATGTTGGGAAAGTTCAGGGGGTTCGGGCTCTGAGTCTGTCCCCACAAGTCAGTCCCGATTTGACCGTATTAGCTATACAGATATGAATTGGTAGTGATGCATAATGGCGAGGAAGTGTAAAGGGTCCCTCTGTCTTTACCAAGCCTCAGCATCAGGCAAACTCAAAAACATGTATTTTTGCAATTCAACCCCTAATTCAACAAAGCTCAAATTCTGTCTTCCTCAATGAGGCTTGAGTATCAGATGTGAAGCCTCTGGTCTTCATAAAACATTGGTGAACGAGATCAACTGACCTTTAAACATTTTGACCCCCTTAATCTTGTATCCGTACATCTCCATGTGATGTGGCATGTCCACGAGCTAGCTGCCTGTGTTCGAGAGATGTGGAAGACATATTCCTTGTTCATTGTCTTTTCCCTGCTCCAGGGCAGCAGGCACCGCTGACAGATAAGAATGAGCCATAGGCTGCTTATTGAATAATGCAGCCATCGCTCGTGGCTAAGCACGCTTGTGATCTTTCAAATTAAATTGATGGATCATGACGGCATGTGGCAAAACTTGCGACAAGGCTGCTATTGACGGAGCCGACGTTGGATTTAACAAATGTCAGGAATGGCTATCAGGATTAACCCTCCCACTGCTTTACCACTATATGTGAAAAGGCAGGGATTCAGTGCAGAAATAACATATTATTTTATTGCCTGCATTTCATCCTTCTTCTTTTGGGAGAGAAGATGAAACTACAAATACAGTTTTGAAAAAAGTCGAAAGTTTACATACACGTAGGTTGGAGTCATTAAAACTTGTTTTTCAACCACTCCACAAATTTCTTGTTAAAGAACTATAGTTTTGGTAAGTTGGTTAGGACATCTACTTTGTGCATGACACAAGTAATACTTCCAAAAATTGTTTACAGACAGATTATTTCACTTATAACTCACTGTATCACAATTACAGTGGGTCAGAAGTTTACATACACTAAGTTGACTGTGCTTTTAAACAGCTTGGAAAATTCCAGAAAATGATGTCATGGCTTTAGAAGCTTCTGATTGGCTAATTGATATTTTTGAGTTAATTGGAGGTGTACCTGTGGATGTATTTCAAGGACTACATTCAAACTCAGTTCCTCTTTGCTTGTCATCATGGGAAAATCAAAAGAAATCAGCCAAGACCTCAGAAAAAAAATTGTAGACCTCCACAAGTCTGGTTCATCCTTGGGAGCAATTTCCAAATGCCTGAAGGTACCACATTCATCTGTACAAACAATAGTGGGACCAAGCAGCCGTCATACCGCTCAGGAAGGAGACTCATTCGGTCTCCTTTAGAAAATTCAGAGTGTTTCCTATCCAATGGTACTAAATATGTGCATATCCTATTTTCTGGGCCTGAATGGGAGGCATTTTACTTTGGGCACGCCAGGGTCTCCAAAACGGTCACCTCGTGCGCTGCTCCCAAAGAAGTTAAAATGCATCCTTAGCTATCCTTTTATGAATATTAGCGATAATATTTCACTCGGATGGTCACCTATACCTTATATAAGTAAAATAAAGTGGGGCACGCAGCCAGACTCGCGCCCGAGAAAACCTGTTGACATCTGAGCTACCTTGACCATTTGAACAAAATAGAAGTACTGGCAAGAGTACTTGCATGCTGCACTGTATGAGTGATTGTGTTGGGTTCAATGGGCAGTGGCAATTACATCTGTATTGATCTGTGATTGGAGGTAAGTATGACCATTTTATTTCACTCAAAAAACATGAATCCTCCCTCGCTCTATGCAAAGTGCAATTTGTTGCAAGTCCCTGAGCCATTTTGGGCCACATTAATAAGTAAACAACATGGAGAGGCAAGAGGTGGCTAAATATTTTATTCTTCAAACCCCACACTGCAACCTAAAATGTTGGCAGCACAAATGCTGGGGGAGTGGGGGCAAGTCTAAAGTGTAGTCCAGAGAGGACATATGAATAAATAAATTATTACTCTAAGCACACAGCCAAGACAACGCAGGAATGGCTTAGGGACAAGTCTCTGAATGTCATTGAGAGGCCCAGCCAGAGCCCGGACTTGAATTTGAACCTGAAAATAGCTGTGCAGCGACGCTCCCCGTCCAACCTGACAGAGCTTGAGAGGATCTGCAGAGAATAATGGGAGAAACTCCCCAAATACAGGTCTGCCAAGCGTATTGTATCATACCCAAGAAATATGTTTTTTATTTTTAATACATTTTTTAAAATTCTAAACGTGTTTTTGCTTTTTCTTTGTCATTATGGGGTATTGTGTGTAGATTGGTGAGGGAAAAAAACATTTACATTTTGGAATAAGGCTGTAAAGTAACAAATGTGGAAAAAGTCAAGGGGTCTGAATACTTTCCGAATGCACTGTAGAAGGGAGGGGTTGAGGGTAGCTGAAGGATGGTACTAAAAACAAACAAAAGATAACTATTTTAAAATATACTGTGCCCGTAAAATGTATATAGCATGTATAAGCTGGAAGTAGAAGCCTATGTGTTGTTGTCCATTAGTTTACTCCAATTAGGGAAGGGGTGGTAGTGTTAGGGGAAAATAATAAAAGAAAATGTCATTTTTTTTTATATATGATATAGATAGATAGATAGATAGATAGATAGATAGATAGATAGATAGA
>QNTS01000689.1:242951-256666 GCA_003317085.1 Hucho hucho
GATCGATCGATCGATCGATCGAATTATGCAGACAATTACATTGATGGAAGCCACACTCTATTTGCAATATTAGAGCATTCTATCTGCAATATATTTCCTTGGAAAACAACGTTAGAATTAACATAGTAACATAGAAAGCAATCTCTAAGCCATTAAATGGCATGTTGTTTGTGTTTGCATGGGATACAAATTGTGAAGTTCATGTGCCTTCATTGGAAAAACAAATACTATCACTAAAAACCCTCCCCAATACATTAACTAGTGATAAAGATAAAAGAGAATCAAGCATAAAATCCTAAGTTAAAGTAAAACTAAATAAAATGCAGGAAATGGGGATGGATTGGACACACCTTCAAGAAACCACCCACAAACTTGACCAGACAAGATTTAACCTGGAACCCAGAGGGGGAAGGGATCTGGGAAGACCCAGGAACAGCTGGACAAGGTCTGTGGATGCGGAACTTAAAGAAGCAGGAACATCTTTGAAAGAAGTGAAGAAGACAGCCCACTGACCTATGCACCCCAAAGAGCAAAAGGGTTTACGTGAAGTAAGTCAAGAAAAAGGACAAATTAGTTTAGAAGACAATAGGGGAGCATCCTAAATGATTGTTCATCGTCCCCGCAGAGCCATCACTCGAGCTGCACAGGTCGCTTGCGTGAAAGAGTCCACAAATAAATTTCAGAGCAGCCTGCTAGGGTGGAGGGGGGGGGGGGATTTATTCACAAACCTCATTAATAGTCCAAAGCAAAAGCTCCATCTAATTATGAACCTCGTCCATCACCCATAACAAGGGGCTGTCATCGATATTTAGCGCCACCTCAGAAAAAATAACTCTGATTTATATGCTAAGCGAGGAGCCACAATGAATTCGCAAGTTCCCAATCTTGACACTAATGGCTTTCCATAATCGAATGAATGATGTATTAAGCCCAGGCAGAACCTTGGAGAGACAGAAAAAACGAGGAGGGAGAGACAAACAAAAGTCACAGCGAGTGATTTACTCGTCGTTGGAGTGAGGGAGAGAGGGTCATGTGACATCTGGATGAGTCAAGCTAGCAGCAAGTAGGGTATTGTGATTCTGTTCTGAGAAGTGATTTGAATGCAAGAACACCCTCTGTCTCACAGTCATTAGCACCTCTTATTTAAAATTAGTTTAGTGATCAACCATGCATTATGGGTATCAGTAGAGGAGAAGAATGCAACAGAAAGCGACAATAACACTTAGAATATAGTTATTGTACTCTGAACTGAAACGCAGCAAAACACAGTAACTGATATTACTGTTGTCTTGCACTGCTATACCTTCACGCTGCATTGTAAAATACAGACCAAGTGTAACTTTGATTTCAGTCATTGGCATTGCATTTATTCAAATTAACTTAAAATTAACTCTGCCTTGAAATTGCGACTTTAGTCACCCATGATGAAGCTTGGGATCGAAAGTCGAAAACAATAACACGAACAGCAGACAAAATAATGTTAAACAACAACCGAGGCCATTTATAGTCTTTGTGCATAGTCTTACCAAACAAAATAATATGATTCATGGATATTATCCTGCGTAAGACATTTTTCTTGGCCTGTATTTATTTAATGGATTTGAAAATCAATATGCACAGAGCTTTATTATATTAAATGGTTGTTCATAGCTCCACAATATGTCCCCTAATTCAACCATTATGTGCCAGAATCAAGTTTGGTATGTTGAGGTTAATGGTTTCATTAGGCAACAAATCGCCGCCCAGGGCTGTACAAACAGCTTCTTCTGTTCCTCTATATTTAATTGTTTGCCATTTACACTTATGAAAATATTAAATTACAGGAAACAGATTAGCCTGAGCTAAAAACATTTTATTGCAGCCAACGATTCAGCTCCAACTATTTATAATACTGACTGTAACTATGGCAATGATTTACGAGAACTTATACAGACATGAAACCAGTATGGCTATGTGTAAGGTGAGCTAATTATTGTACCACCACATTTTAGTTAGGCAATCTGGTGGATTGTCTATCAATCGACGTTGTGATGGTCTCCTGGAGGTTTTGTCTAGTTCCCGGTTGGTCCCGGGGACATCCCACTTGCAAGAACATTCAGGGAACCTTCAGGGAACCTTCAGGGAACAACTACCCAAGAATGCCCTACCCGGGGCTAAAGCTCTGCTACCCAACCTGAGTCTGTAACTAGGCTACGGGTATGGCTCGGGTATCACTAAATTGATCACTGACCTTTTGAATCTGAGACATTTTCTCGTGTTCTGCTGCGCTGTACAGTCATTATCTGACTAAGATCATAACATGGTGTCAGAAATGCTTAAAACTCTACAAAATATAAGAGAGATTATAAAAATGTTTTGATAGTTCCTATCAAAGGACATCAGTAAAGGCTATGTCAGGATTTTCATCTGACTCTCTTCGGGGAAGGCCCATCCCTCCTTCCATACAAGTACTGATCACCTTGAGGTTTTTGGCACCTGGAACCTTCCATTGTGAAAAAGGAGATTTGTGTGGTGTAAGTGAATAGTCCACAAAGTCTGCAATGCTATATGTGAACTGAAAGACAATTATATCAAGGTCCCTGATGCTGCTGCCCAAGCCAACTACAAGGTTGAATATGGGAACTTCCTTAGAGTCATTGACTGTATACATGGATGTCATTTTTCCATCAAGTGTCTCTCTACAGCTTATGCCGGGAACCGACCCTGAATATAGGCCACCCATTGATGGGTTAAGGTGGAAGTATATTCCATAAAAAAGGACAAATAATGTTTATCCTGTTTAGGGCGTGGGAGAAATAGGGCTGCCCTGTTTATTCCACCCCTGATTTGCTCTGAGAAAGCATTTCATGACAAATGTTTTCTCAAAGTTCCATTTTATACAGATTATTATAACTAGTGATCTATTTCCTAATATAAAAGGAAGGATTAAAGAAACATGATTGTATGAGTCAATGGTTGTGGTTTTGTAATAGTTCATGTACAGTATTACTGTATATTACTCGGAACTAAGATACTCTAAATTATTCAACATGGAAACTGGGAACACAACAATGCTACCCAATTTCTACAAGCCATTTTTGACAGTTTTGAACTTCGGAAGCTCCAAGTCTTGACATGACCAGATGCTTTAGGGCCTGAGTTTCCGATAATTCAGATTATCAGCACATTACCACCCCCATGAGGCAACAGACCAACCATGTCCTCTGATTTTCTATGTCGCAAATGTTAGACTTGATAGCATTACAAAGGTCCAGCTTTTAAGTTACAATTCCAATATTGTACCTCAACTTCCACGATAAAGCCCTCTAAAAGTCCTTCTTGAACTAGTATCACTACTATGTGTGCCACAAAAACATAGTAGATAGATACCATCTATACTGAACAAAAATGTAAATGCACCCATGTTTCATGAACTGTAATAAAAGATCCCAGATATTTCCGATTACACAAAAAGCGTATTTCTCTCAAAGTTTGTGCACAAATTTGTTTACATCCCTGTTAGTGAGCATTTCTCCTTTGCCAAGATAATCCATCCACCTGACAGGTGAGGCATATCAAAAAGCTGATTAAACAGCATGATCATTACACAGCTTGTGCTGGGGACAATAAAAGGCCTAAAATGTACTATTTTGTCACACATCACAATGCAACAGATGTCTCAAGTTTTGAGGGAGCATGCAATTGGCATGCTGACTGCATGAATGTCCACCAGAACTGCTGCCAGAGAATTACATTTAATTTCTCTACAATAAGCCACCTCCAACATCGTTTCAGAGAATTTGGCAGTATGAAAACATGCCTCACAACCGCAGACCACGTGTAACCACGCCAGCCCAGGAACTCCACATCCGGCTTCTTCACCTGCGGGATCATCTGAAACCAGCCACCCGGACAGCTGATGAAAGAGTGGGTTTGCATAACCAAAGAATTTCTGCACAAACTTTCAGAAACCGTCTCAGGTGAAGTTCATCTGCGTGCTTGTCGTTCTCACCAGGATCTTGACCTGACCTGCAGTTTGGCGTCGTAACCGACTTTAGTGGGCAAAGCGTCATAACTGACTTTAGTGGGCAAATTCTCACCTTCGATGGCCATTGGCATGCTGGACAAGTGTGCTCTTCACAGATGAATCCCGGTTTCAACTGTACCAGGTAGATGGCAGACACCGTGTATGGCGTTATGTGGGTGAGTGATTTGCTGAGGACAACGTTGTGAACAGAGTGCCCCATGGTGGCGGTGGGGTTATGGTATGGGCAGGCATAAGCTTCGGACAACGAACACAATTACATTTTATCGATGCAATTTGAATGCACAGAGATATCGTGACGAGATCCTGAGGCCCATTGTCGTGCCATTCATCAGCCGCCATCACCTCATGTTTCAACATGATAATGCACAGCCCCATGTTGCAAGGATCTGTACACATTTCCTGGCCTGCATACTCACCAGACATGTCACCCATTGAGCATGTTTGGCGTGTATGACAGCGCGTTCCAGTACCCACCAATAGCCACAATCAACAGCCTGATCAACTCTATGCATGAGGCAAATGCTGATCACACCAGATACTGACTGGTTTTCTGATCCACGCCCTTACCAGTCATATGAAATCCATAGATTAGGGCCTAAAGAATTTATTTCAATTGACTGATTTCCTTCTATGAACTGTAACACTGTAATATATTTTAAATTGTTGCATGTTGCATTTACATTTTTGTTCAGTGTTTTGTTATAATTTTAAAATGTGTTTTTTTAATGGATGGAACTGATTACACATTTCTGGTTAAGTGACTTAATGATCTGCTAGAATCAATGAATAAAGAATACCAATCAATCATTCGGAAGAGAGGGCGGGTTATATGTGGCACCTGAGGAGATTCCACTGGTCCTCTGTTTCTCTTTGATTAATGCCTCGCCTCATTCTCCACCATGACTGGGCCTCCCACATTGCATTGCAGACCACTGCCTCAAGACACGATTTCCCCTTCCCGCTCGCTACCAGGCATACTTGACTCCAAGCTGACGAGACCATCAATGCAGCATTTTAATAGTGTCCCCATGGTGATAAATCAAACACATTGACCCAGTCAAAGCTACTTCAGCTGTTTGAAAATATATAACTTGATGTAACAAATTCGGTTGCCCTTCATTTGCACCCCACCTACAAAGACTTTCAAAGCATGATGGGGTGGTTTTTGTTCCCTCAAACGAAAATCATGGTTTATTTTGTCCTGGTTGTTACTCACAGGTTGCAGCATTTAATTAAAATAAACCAACATTTCCAGCTGTGATACCGAATTAGCCAGAGCTTGCGATAAACCCATTTTTGTCTACAGAGTTTGAAAATCATCTGTATTAATTCTGTTCAGCAGAGGGCAAAAAGCGAGGATTTATTCTATGCTCAAGACAAAGGTAATCTGTAAGGGCAGAACGTAGGAGTCGAGGCCAGCTGCAAGGCCAAGCACCCAATGCATTTTTTAGGGGAGAAAATTACTTTAAAGCATTTTGGGAATAACGCTTCTATCATTAACGCTTAAAATGGCTGAATATTGAATTATTGAAATCGCAGGCATGCATCTTTGTAAGTGGCCTTTATTGCCATAGGGTGCCCGCAGAAGGCAAGAATTGTGGTTAATGGCCTCATCAATATGGCTGTAATGTCATTGAGTGACGCATCCCAGTCATTACCCGGGCCGCTAGAGAGGGGTCCCTGCTCGCAGCAATGACCGAGATGACAAGAAAACAAACATTATTACCCAGGCATTAAATATGGTGGTGATTTCTGCAGCCCAAGTGCAGGAATATAGCCATCAGTTGCCAGTCTGAAATTTCGGTCAGAAAATAATATGCAAGGTCATGTAGGGTTGGGATGAATGTGAATGAACGAGGCTGTCTGTTTGCCTGTCTGGAGGCTGCCATGAAAGTCCATGGCTTGCAGTCCCCACTCTCACTAAGCAGGTACTTGGGTGTAATGCAGTACTAAGTGGAGAATTGCAGGTGTGTGAGTGTGTGTATGTGTAAGGGAGTAGGACATAAGAACAAACATCAATTTAGGAGAGACAGCCTATACAAAAATAATGAATTCTCAGTTCAAATGGCAGTTTGGACATACAGTTGGAGTCGGAAGTTTACATACACTTAGGTTGGAGTCATTAAAACTCGTTTTTCAACCACTCCACAAATTTCTTGTTAACAAACTATAGTTTTGGTAAGTCCGTTGGAAATCTACTTTGTGATTGACACAAGTAATTTTTCCAACAAATGTTTACAGACAGATTATTTAACTTATAACCCTCCACAAGTCTAGTTAATCCTTGGGAGCAATTTTCAAATGCCTGAAGGGACCACATTCATCTGTACAAACGATAGTACGCAAGTATAAACACCACGCAGCCGTCATACCGCTCAGGAAGGAGACACGTTCTGTCTCCTAGAGATGAACGTACTTTGGTGCGATAATTGCAAATCAGTGCCAGAACAACATCAAAGGACCTTGTGAAGATGCTGTAGGAAACAGGTACAAAAGTATCTATATCCACAGTAAAACGAGTCCTATATCGACATAACCTGAAAGGCCGCTCAGCAAGGAAGAAGCCACTGCTCCATAAAATGCCAAAAAACACCAGACTATGGTTTGTCCTCTGGTTTGATGAAACAAAAATAGAACTGTTTGGCCACAATTACCATCGTTTTGTTTGGATAAAAAAGGGGGAGGCTTGCAAGCCGAAGAACACCATCCCAACCGTGAAGCACGGGGGTGGCAGCATCTTGTTGTGGGGGTGCTTTGCTGCAGGAGGGACTGGTGCACTTCACAAAATCGATGGCATCATGAGGCAGGAAAACTATGTGGATATATTGAAGCAACATCTCAAGACATCAGTCAGAAGGTTAAGGCTTGGTCGCAAATGGGTCTTCCAAATGAACAATGACCCCAAGCATACTTCCAAAGTTGTGGCAAAATGGCTTAAGGACAACAGTCAAGGTATTGGAGTGGCCATCACAAAGCCCTGACCTCAATCCTATTGAAAATTTGTGGGCAGAACTGAAAAAGCGTGTTCGAGCAGGGAGGCCTACAAACTTGACTCAGTTACACCAGCTCTGTCAGGAGGAATGGGCCAAAATTCACCCAACTTATTGTGGGAAGCTTGTGGAAGGCTGCCGAAACGTTTGACCCAAGTTAAAAAATTTAAAGGCAATGCTACCAAATACTAATTGAATGTGATGAAAGAAATACAAGCTGAAATAAATCATTCTCTACTATTATTCTGACATTTCACATTCTTAAAATAAAGTGGTGATCCTAACTGACCTGAGATAGCTACATTTTTACCGGGATTAAATGTCAGGAATTGTGAAAAACTTTAAAAAGTTTAAATGTATTTGGCTAAGGTGTATTTAAATTTCCGACTTCTACTGTATCTATAGTATGAACAATGTTATTTGGCAAGATATGAGGAGATACAAATATGTATTATGGATACTATTACAAGGACATCTACTCGAAACAGTGCCTGAGGAAGACACGCAGCATCATCAAGGACCCCACACACCCCAGCCACGAGCTGTTCTCTCCCATGGCACCGAACTGGATGGTAGCTTTTGCTTGTTTGTGATTCTTTTGGCGTATATCTTTAACTTATTTTCACAAAATGTATCCGCTATCATTTCGTTTAAACAACAATAACCTTAGAACATCAGATAGGCAGTTACTTACTTGGACTCATGAGCTCTTTCTGTTAATTCCGACCCAATTTTCAGGGTAGGGAAGAGGAAATGCCAGCATTACAGTGGCAAGAGAGGGGGAGTCCTAGCGAGATTAAGGCGAAGGGAAAACCGGCCACCTCTTCCCTCCATTCTACAGTGCCTTGCAAAAGTATCCCCCATTGGTGTTTTTCCTATTTTGTTGCATTACAACCTGTAATTTAAATAGATTTTTATTTGGATTTCATGTAATGGACATACACAAAATTGTCCAAATTGGTGAAATGAAATGAAAAAAATTATTAGTTTCAAAAAAAATTTAAACGGAAAACTGGTGCGTGCATATGTATTCACCCCCTTTGCTATGAAGCCCCTAAATAAGATCTGGTGCAACCAATTACCTTCAGAACTCACATATTTAGTTAAATAAAGTCCACCTGTGTGCAATCTAAGTGTCACATGATCTCAGTATATATAAACCTGTTCTGAAATGCCCCAGAGTCTGCAACACCACTAAGAAAGGGGCGCCACTAAGCAAGGGACACCACCAAACAAGCGGCAATATGAAGACCAAGGAGCTCTCCAAAACAAGTCAGGGACAAAGTTGTGGAGAAGTACAGATCACGGTCGGGTTATAAAAAATATCAGAAACTTTGAACATCCTACGGAGCACCATTAAATCCATTATAAAAAAATGGAAAGAATTTGGTGCGACAACAAACCTGCCATGAGAGGGCCGCCCACCAAAACTCACAGACAAGGCAAGGAGGGCATTAATCAGAGAAGCAACAAAGAGTCCAAAGATAACCCTGAAGGAGCTGCAAAGCTCCACAATCGAGATTGGAGTATCTGTCGTTTGGTGTTCGCCAAAAGGCATGTGGGAGACTCGCCAAACACATGGAAGAAGGTATTCTGGTCAGATGAGACTCAAATGTAGCTTTTTGGCCATCAAGGAAAATCCTATGTCTGGCGCAAACCCACCACCTCTCATCATCCCTAGAACACCATCCCCACAGTGAAGCATGGTGGCAGCATCATGCTGTGGGGATGTTTTTCCATCGGCAGGGACTGGGAAACTGGTCAGAATTGAAGGACTGATGGATGGCGCTAAATACAGGGAAATTCTTGAGGGAAACCTGTTTCAGTCTTCCAGAGATTTGAGACTGGGACAGAGGTCCACCTTCCAGCAGGACAATGACCCTAAGCATACTGCTAAAGCAACACTCGAGTGGTTTTAGGGGAAACATTTAAATGTCTAGTCAAAGCCCAGACCTCAATCCAATTGATAATCTGTGGTATGACTTAAACATTGCTGTACACTAGCGGAACCCATCCAACTTGAAGCAGCTGGAGCAGTTTGCCATGAGGAATGAGAAAAAATCCCAGTGGCTAGATGTGCCAAGCTCATAGTGACATTCCTCAAGAGACTTGCAGCTGTAATGCATCTTCAAAGTGGTAGGCATGTTGTGTAAATCAAATGATACAAACCCCCCAAAAAATATATTATATTGTAATTCTAGGTTGTAAGGCAACAAAGGGGGTGAATACTTTCGCAAGCCACTGTAGGCCTAAAATAAAACTCAAACATCCTATTATTTTGAAATACATTTTCTTAGTATCATGTTTTTTATGACTTTCCTAAACAAAATCTTAAATTTGTTTCTTTGTGATTGTGTACATTACATTTATTTATTGGACTGGTGGCTATAGGTATTCGTTGAGGCCTGGCTATTCTACTGTTAAATATGCATACGGTATGCATACGTTCATTTTGACTGTCATGGCGCTTTGAGTTATAAATCATCAGAATGTATTTAGTCTTTTATGTTATTTATCTCACAGTTCTGCTAGAGTGTAAAATACACACACTGTATTTACTGTATTGAAAATGGTCAGATTGACCCTCTTGGTGGTTCTAGTGTTAACACTGAGGTTGGGGCTAAGGACAGGGCTATCGCAGACATTCCTGAGGCTATGGCTGAGGACAGGTACAAGTACAATAAGTCCCACTATGACCTCCTCAGAGTCATCAAACGAGCAAAGACAATATAGGAATACAGGAATAAAGTGGAATCATACGCCATGTGGCAGGGACTACAGTCCATTACGGATTACAAAGAAAGACCCAGCCGTGATCTGCACAACGATGCCTCTCTTCCAGTCGAACTCAATATCTTTTATGCACACTTCAACAATAACAACGCCGTACCATGCGTGCCCCCACCGACCCAGAGGACTAGGTGATCTCGCTGTCCGAGGTCGACGTGAGTAATGTCTTTAATCAGGTCAACACTTGCAGGGCCATGGGCCAGACGATATTCCAGGGCCCGTTCTCAGAGCAATGTGCAGATCAGCTGGTAGGCATATTCATGGTAATTTTCAACCTCTCCTTGTCCCAGTCTGTAATCCCCACAAGTCTTAAAATGACTACCATCATTCCTGTTCATGACACAATGACTAACAACCTGTACCACTCACATCTCTGATCATTAAGTGCTTTGAAAGGCTGGTGGTTATGGAACACATCAACTCCATCATCGTAGACCCACTCAAATTTGAATACCACCCCAACAGATCCATAGATGACACAATCTCAATTGCACTCCACACTGCCCTCACCCACCTAGATAAGAGGAATACCTATGTGAGAATGCTGTTCATTGATTACAGCTCAGCGTTCAACACCATTGTACCCTCCAAGCTTAGGACTATGAAACTGAACACCTCCCTGGAATTCCTGACGGGGCCGACCCCAGGTGGTGAGGGTAGGCAAAATCACCTCTGCCACACTGACCCTCAACATGGGGTCCCCACAGGGGTGTGTGCTTAGTCCCCTCCTGTACTCCTTCTTCAGCCATGACTGCGTGACCATGCACGACTCCAACACCATCATCAAGTTTGCTGAAGACACAACAGTGATAGGCCTAATCATCGGCGACGATGAGACAGCCTACAGGGAGGATGTCAGTGACCTGGCTGAGTGGTGCCAGGAGAACAACCTCTCCCTCAACGTCAATAAGACAATGATCGTGGATAAGCTGATCGTGGACTACGGGGATGCAGTGGAGCGGGTCGAGAGCTTCAAGTTCCTCTGTGTCCAAATCACTAAAGACTTAAAATGGTCCACTCACACAGTAGTGAGGAAGGAGCGACAGTGCCTCTTCACTCTCAGGAAGTTGAAAAGGTTTGGCATGGGCCCTCAAGTCGTCAAAACGTTATACAGCTGCACCATTGAGAGCATCTTGACTGGCTGCATCACTGCAGTGGTGGTGCAAACATCCCAGTACATCACTGGGGCCGAGGAGCTCCCTGACATCCAGGACCTCTGTATCAGGCAGTGTGAAATGAAGGCCCGGAAAATCGTTAAAGACTGCAGCCACCCAAGCCATAGACTGTTCTCTCTGCTTTCGCACGGCAAGCAGTACCGGTGCATCAAGTCTGAGACCAACAGGCTCTTGAACAACTTCTATCCCCAAGCCAAAAGACTGCTAAATAGCTAACAGAATGGCTACACTGTCTGAGTTGACCCTTGAATTTTATTTATGCACTGACTCGATGCACACTCACAGGACTCTAAACACACACACACACTCTGACACTCCAACAGTGTACATGTATTTAGAATGTGATCTACACACATGCACACACACTAATGTTAGCAGTTGTTGTTTGATCTCACAGACCCCTAAGCAAATCAGGGAGAGAAAAATAGGTTTATTCAAAGAGGAGATGTTAAGTGATTCTCTCCTGTGATTCTCTCCTCAGAACAAAGAAACAGTATGTAGTTTTATAACCCAGCCCAAGCCTGTGGTTGACCAATTAGAATTCCTGGGAATAAAACTGTTGTGTATTTATCTTCAAAATATTCTTACACTAACATACAATCATAATTTACACTGCTGCTACTTTGTTTATAATACAGTATATCCTGATGCCTATACTCTTAGAAAGAAAGGTGCTATCTAGAACTTAAAAGGGTTCTTCGGTTGTCCCCATAGGATAACCCGTTTTTGGTTTTAGGTAGAACCCTTTTGAGTCTCGTGTAGAACCTTTTACACAGAGGGTACTACATGGAACCGAAAAGGGTTATCCTATAGGGACAGCCAAAGAACGCTTTTGGAACTCTTTTTTCTTAGAGTGTAGTCAACTTACCCCTATACATATCAAACTATATCACTCCAGTATCCCTGTACATTGTAAATATGGTATTGGAACTGACCTTTTTCATATTTTTATTTATTTTGTGTTTTTGTTCTATTATGTTCTTTTTGTGCAACATTGGTATTGGTTACTGCATTGTTGGGTTTGGAACCTTCAAAAAAGACATTTCACTGTACTTGTGCACGTGACATAACAAATGTAAAACTTGAAACTTACAATCGGGCAGACGGTATCGGAGCATGGGATCTGATACAAACAGGCTCAGAGACAGTTTCTATCTACAAGCCATCAGACTGCTGAACACTTGAACTGGACTGACCACCTGCTCTGGTTCTCTGCACCTAAGCACACATGTACTCACTCATGCATACACCCATGCATACAGTGGGGAGAACAAGTATTTGATACACTGCCGATTTTGCAGGTTTTCCCACTTACAAAGCATGTAGAAGTCTGTAATTTTTATCATAGGTACTCTTCAACTGTGAGTGATGGAATCTAAAACAAAAATCCAGAAAATCACATTGTATGATTTTTAAGTAATTAATTTGCATTTTATTGCATGACATAAGTATTTGATACATCAGAAAAGCAGAACTTAATATTTGGTACAGAAACCTTTGTTTGCAATTACAGAGATCATTCGTTTCCTGTAGTTCTTGACCAGGTTTGCACACACTGCAGCAGGGATTTTGGCCCACTCCTCCATACAGACCTTCTCCAGATCCTTCAGGTTTCGGGGCTGTCGCTGGGCAATACGGACTTTCAGCTCCCTCCAAAGATTTTCTATTGGGTACAGGTCTGGAGACTGGCTAGGCCACTCCAGGACCTTGAGATGCTTCTTACGGAGCCACTTCTTAGTTGCCCTGGCCGTGTGTTTCGGGTCGTTGTCATGCTGGAAGACCCAGCCACGACCCATCTTCAATGCTCTTACTGAGGGAAGGAGGTTGTTGGCCAAGATCTCGCGATACATGGCCCCATCCATCCTCCCCTCAATACGGTGCAGTCGTCCTGTCCCCTTTGCAGAAAAGCATCCCCAAAGAATGATGTTTCCACCTCCATGCTTCACGGTTGGGATGGTGTTCTTGGGGTTGTACTCATCCTTCTTCTTCCTCCAAACACGGCGAGTGGAGTTTAGACCAAAAAGCTCTATTTTTGTCTCATCAGACCACATGACCTTCTCCCATTCCTCCTCTGGATCATCCAGATGGTAATTGGCAAACTTCAGACGGGCCTGGACATGCGCTGGCTTGAGCAGGGGGACCTTGCGTGCGCTGCAGGATTTTAATCCATGACGGCGTAGTGTGTTACTAATGGTTTTCTTTGAGACTGTGGTCCCAGCTCTCTTCAGGTCATTGACCAGGTCCTGCCGTGTAGTTCTGGGCTGATCCCTCACCTTCCTCATGATCATTGATGCCCCACGAGGTGAGATCTTGCATGGTGCCCCAGACCGAGGGAGATTGACCGTCATCTTGAACTTCTTCCATTTTCTAATAATTGCGCCAACAGTTGTTGCCTTCTCACCAAGCTGCTTGCCTATTGTCCTGTAGCCCATCCCAGCCTTGTGCAGGTCTACAATTTTATCCCTGATGTCCTTACACAGCTCTCTGGTCTTGGCCATTGTGGAGAGGTTGGAGTCTGTTTGATTGAGTGTGTGGACAGGTGTCTTTTATACAGGTAACGAGTTCAAACTGGTGCAGTTAATACAGGTAATGAGTGGAGAACAGGAGGGCTTCTTAAAGAAAAACTAACAGGTCTGTGAGAGCCGGAATTCTTACTGGTTGGTAGGTGATCAAATACTTATGTCATGCAATAAAATGCAAATTAATTATTTAAAAATCATACAATGTGATTTT
>QNTS01000689.1:257029-281679 GCA_003317085.1 Hucho hucho
CCCCCCCCCCCCCATAACTTCAGTGTGTGTCAAGAGTTTGTCTGCATATGTGTGTGTGTCTGTGACGTCTGGCCTGCCTGCTGTCTCTCTCCTTGCCCACTCGTTGGTTCTCTAGTTATGCCCAGACGCGTACAATAACAGCACTCACCCGTCAGGCCTTGTTAAGTCCTCGGCACACAGCTGACGGGCATTGCTATGCATTATTTAAGGTGCACTTTTCTCTGTCTGGAACTGGCTTCGGAGCCTCTTATTAAAATGGAAGCCACTTACCGGTGAGACGAAAGGATGTGACAAACACCCAAGGCTAATTAAGAAAACTGGCTGTTTCCTCATCTCCAGCAAGGCAACAGTAAAGAATACAGAGTTAGAATGAGAGTTAGAATGGAATGAACACAGGAGATTCCTTTTCTCCTCCTCTGTAATATGTGACCCTAATCTAAGCGCTTCCAGGGAAATGGTGAAGAGGAAAAGGCATAAGGGAGAGTGGGTTTAAGTTGAGCAGTTTTTTACATTCAGCATCACTCCGTCAAGGGAAATATTGTACTTTTTCTAACAAAGATATCTACATACATTTAAGGATGTTGTGCATACCTGGAAATAATCAGAATACATGTAAACATTACAGTTTTGAAAACATGGCTTGCACAAAAAAACGGTGAAAATTATTTTCCTGGGACGTAATCTGCTTACCACTTTTTCCATGTGGTTTACTTCTTCTCAGACTCCATGAAATGATGACCTCTCCCTAAATATTTGGTCAAATGATACATTTTGTGTATGTTTTCCTAAAAACAAGGGTGGCTCAACATACCACATTGGCTCAACTCAACCCACTTTCCCCTACTGTTGCTAGCTATCTCACTTTCTAAACGAGGTGCATGAATAAAGGAGCTACCTGGAAATGGGAAAGATATTCAGAAACTCTCGAAAGACAATGGAAGTTGACTACAGATGCCATATCTTAATTTGATCATCTTGTTGCAATAATCTTCCTGCACAGCAGAAAATGCAACCTTATAGTGTGTTCAATTTCCACATTAAAATGAAAAAAAAATTTGCCCTGACACAAAATGTTTCAACCCATTAAAAGTCCATTAATTATTATTCCACATAATAATTCGCATTTCCTGTTGCGGCAGGATTATTTTCCTGCTGTGAGAAACTGGGTGAAGTTGAGATACAGCATTTGTAAAAAGGGTCTTTCACATTCCCTTGAGGAGGAATCTTAGAAGTGATCCTGTGTGGCTTAATTTATAGCAATGCATGGCACAAGAAATTCCAAGGTCATGGATTAAATTCCAGCAGGGATCACATTCTAAATACATGTACACTTACTGTAACGTGTCACTTTGGATAAAAGTGCATGTCAAGTGGCATACAGTGGCTTGTGAAAGTATTCAACCCTCTTGGCATTTTTCCTATTTTGTTGCCTTACAACCTGGAATTAAAATAGATTTTTGGGGGGTTTGTATCATTTGAATTACACAACATGCCTACCACTTTGAAGATGCAAAATATTTTTTTGTGTGAAACAAACAAGAAATAAGACAAAAAAACAGAACTTGATCGTGCATTCACCCCCCCCCAAAGCAATTACAGCTGCAAGTCTTTTGGGGTATGTCTCTATAAGCTTGGCACGTCTAGCCACTGGGATTTTCTCCCATTCTTCAAGGCAAAACTGCTCCAGCTGCCTTAAGTTGAATGGATTCCGCTGGTGTACAGCAATGTTTAAGTCATACCACAGATTATCACTTGGATTGATGTCTGGGCTTTGACTAGGCCATTCCAAGACATTTAAATGTTTCCCCTAAAACCACTCGAGTGTTGCTTTAGCAGTATGCTTAGGGTCATTGTCCTGCTGGAAGGTGGACCTCTGTCCCAGTCTCAAATCTCTGAAAGACTGAAACAGGTTTCCCTCAAGAATTTCCCTGTATTTAGCTCCATCCATCATTCTTTCAATTCTGACCAGTTTCCCAGTCCCTGCCGAAGAAAAACATCCCCACAGCATGATGCTGCCACCACGCTTCACTGTGGGGATGGTGTTCTAGGGGTGATGAGAGGTTGTGGGTTTGTGCCAGACATTGATGGCCAAAAAGCTACATTTGAGTCTCATCTGACCAGAGTACCTTCTTCCATGTGTTTGGGGAGTCTCCCACATTCCTTTTGGCGAACACCAAACGACAGATACTCCAATCTCCGCTGTGGAGCTTTGCAGCTCCTTCAGGGTTATCTTTGGACTCTTTGTTGCTTCTCTGATTAATGCCCTCCTTGCCTTGTCCGTGAGTTTTGGTAGGCGGCCCTCTCTTGGCAGGTTTGTTGTGGTGCCATATTCTTTCAATTTTTTTTATAACGGATTTAATGGTGCTCTGTGGGTTGTTCAAAGTTTCAGATATTTTTTTTTAACCCAACCCTGGTCTGTACTTCTACACAACTTTGTCCCTGACCTGTTTTGGAGAGCTTCTTGATCTTCATATTGCTGCTTGTTTGGTGGTGCCCCTTGCTTACTGGTGTTGCAGACTCTGGGGCCTTTCAGAACAGGTTTATATATACTGAGATCATGTGACACTTAGATTGCACACAGGTGGACTTTATTTAACTAATTATGTGACTTCTGAAGGTAATTGGTTGCAACAGGTCTTATTTAGGGGGTTCATAGCAAAGGGGGTGAATACATATGCATTTTGTGTACGTCCATTACACAACAAAATAGGAAAAACGGCAAGGGGGATGAATACTTTTGCAAGGCACTGTATATTTACAACCCCAAACATGAGAATTGTGTGCTGTTAAACTGTTGATCTGATTTGCTACCACCAATTGGGTGACATGGTCCCAGATCTGTTTGTGCTTTCTTGACAACTCCTGTGGTCATTGTTTGACATGGTTGGTTGTACACAGCACAAACATATCTGTGACCCGGCTATCAATCAGGAGATTGCATCACATTCTTTTCTTGACTGAACAAATCATAAAAAAATATTTTCTTATTTTTTAATTATTTCCATACATTTTGTAGAACGTCAATCCGTGATACTTTTTCTCTTTTATTCCTCCTTATGCAAAAGGGACTCGCACATCTGAGTTATCTTTGTTGCAGGTGCATGGTAACACTGCTCTTTATTAAGCTTCACGTATTGGCCTCAAGGTCTTCATCAGAGCTTTTTTATTCCTCTGAAACATACATCACTATTAACATACGTTTGGTGGATCATTACCAAATATCACGATCAATCACTCAAGTCGCTAATGTTTATGCACAGTGTGCCCTAACGAACAACCCATCTACAATGTGCTTACATTAATTTGCCTTCTCCGAATAAAAAGAGAAGATGATCACCAGTCTCCAAGACAATTCTCCACTAGCTGACCTGACCCCTCAACGCCCCAGTTAGGTGTCCATGGCAACAGCAGCCTTGAATAAGCACAAGCGAGGAGATCATTAGGATGTGCGCTTTCTTCGCTCACCCTGTCTGCTGTAATAATAAAGAGTGGTAAACAACTTTCAATGGCTCTGGCGCATTGCGGTACCTCTGTGGTCCTCTGACAGTGTATTCGCTAATGTGCCACCTGTCATGGCAGATTCCGCTATCAGTGCTGGCTGCAACAGCAGGTACGCGTGCAGAGCAACAGAGACGCTCAGATAAAAATAAACATTTTCCCAAAAATAGAATACCTACTAGACATTTGGCTCGGCTCCATACCTTTCTTCCCCTCCCCCCTTTCTCCTTATCCCACTTATTTTGTTTAACTTACACAGGGGAACCAAGAGAAGAAAAAGACCCCCCGGTAGCGCAGCATCTAATGAGCTTCTAATTCCCTTCTCAGAGGAGGGCAGGAAGCCTACTCAGATGACTTGAGATGGTCTACTATAGCCTAGAGTACAAACAGGTGGAAATGCTAACACTGTGGGTCAGTGGCACAGATGTGGGGAGACTAGATGACTCCACTGAGACTTTTAAACAACTTCTGCACCTTCTAGAAACACTCTCAAGCTCTTATCTCTATCCCCTCTGCCTTGAATGTTTTTAGGGTGATACTCATTGTTGAGTATATTCATGTTAGATTTGCCACAATCCTAATGCTTTGCATTTAATCCCAAAAAATTATGCCTTTGTCAATACCTTTGGTCCTTATTGCAAACACTTTTCTCTCAGCCATTTCACTCTGAAGCTGTTTTAATCACCATTGGTATTATGGTGACATCCATAATACCATAACAGCAGTTTCCTTACTCTCCGGCAGCTCATTTATAAATGACGGTTAGATCTAGTGTCTGGGTGATGTGATACAACATCCACAGTTTAGCTTGACCATTTTGTTCTTGCAATTCTACACATTTTGCCATTGGCAGAGAAAAAGATGTGCAGTTTAAACTGTGGGTTTGCACAACTGAAGAATTTCTGCACAAACTATCAGAAACCGTCTCAGGGAAGCTCATCTGCGTGCCCTTCGTCCTCACCAAGGTCTTGGCCTGACTGCAGTTTGGCGTCGTCACGGATTTCAGTGGGTAAATGCTCACCTTCGATTTGCTATTGACACGCTGGAGAATTGTGCTTTTCACAGGTGAATCCCAGTTTCAACTGTACTGTGTATGGCGTCGCGTGAGTGAGCGGTTTGCTGATGTCAGCATTGTGTGTGCCACATGTTGGTGGTGGGGTTATGGTATGGGCAGGCATAAGTTTTGGACAACAAACACAATTGCTTTCTATCGATGGCATTTTAATGAGATACAGTGATAAGATCCTGAGACCCATTGTCGTGCCGTTCATTCGCCGCCATCCTCTCATTTTTCAGCATGATAATGCACGGCCCCATGTCGCAAGGATCTGTACACAATTCCCGGAATTCCCAGTAATTCCATGGCCTGCATACTCACCAGACATTTCACCCATTGAGAATGTTTGGGATGCTCTGGATTGATATGTACGTCTGTGTGTTCCAGTTCCCGCTAATATCCAGCAACTTTGCACAGCCATTGAAGAGGAGTGGGACAACATTCCACAGGCCACAATCAACAGCCTGATCAACTCTATGCAAAGGAGATGTGTCGCGCTGGTTGAGGCAAATTGTGGTCCACCAGATTCTGACTGGTTTTCTGATCCAAGCCCCTCCCTTTTTGTTTTAAGGTATCTGTGACCAACAGATGCATATCTGTATTAACAGACATATGAAATCCATAGATTAGGGCGTAATGAATTCATTTAAATTGACTGATTTCCTTATTTGAACTGTAACAAAATCTTTGTAATTGTTGCATGTTGCATTAGTTTTTTTGTTCAGTGTATATATGCCTAAATCATATTGCAGGACATGTCTCTCCTCTTCTGACATAACTGGTTTATATTATTCCTGCTACACAAGAAGTAGTAGGCAACGTTTGATCAATCGCTCATTCAATAGCCAAGCATTCTCAAAAGTAAATAGACCAGTAGCTTCAACAGTATTTAACAGTATGGGTAGGCTACAGTATTGCTGTGCGATAGGATTAGGAGCGCAACAGCACAGCCTATTTCATTTCAGAGCCTGTACCAAGGCAGGAGATAGCAACACAATAATGTATTGATAAACAAAATATTGAACAACAATTTGGGCTGTAGCATTTGCTTTTAAATTGTTCGAAAGGACAATCAATCTGGCAAAATGTGCAGCTAGAGTTTGGCACTCGCTAGGCAGCATGCATATTTTGTTTGGGAAAGTCTCTGCAACATTCTGCCCAGACCTCTCCAGAAATATGATCAATTTTGTCATTGCGCTTTCTTTTAGGAACCACTATGGCCCAGTTCCAACATATCCAAATTATACAGGAAATGAGGGCGTTTTTATGTTACCATAAAAGGTGAATGGAAGGCGCTTTGCAGGCGGGGTTGTGGGGCTCATTCACAACGCACAAATATAATATGACTCTGATTTATCAATGAAAACATGCGTATATGTTGCATGCTACAGTTTGATAAATCCCAATAAATTGTGGCGCACGCATGGCCGAACACCATTCCCACGTAGGCCACGAGGGCAGACAGTAGGTTATACACGATGGCCTGTTTCACCAACATGCCAGCCTTCAGCAGCACCACAAAGTAATCTGCAGCCAGGCGAGCACAAGGAGGATAAGGATACATGGGCAGGCAAATACACATGATGTAATAATACTCACTCAGACACCTGCCTCACCTCACACTTACTGTCCACAAACGTACACATTTTGTTACTCATTGATACCCACAATTTGTATTTATTTATTTGTAAAAAGAAAGAAAGAAAGTCACATACTCTATGTATGCTCCAAAAACGTAAATGGTTAAACTTTCTTTCATTTTAAACTGTGTACTATTCCGTTAGTCAAACCATATATTATTTTTGGGTCTGCGTTATTTTGGGGTCTTATTTTGCAGCCAATACTCTATAGCTCATACCCCTAAATGTCAGCACAGATGTGGAAAGAAAGCCCAACTCTTGGCGGAAACACCCTCGATTCAGAGATAAATAAATAGAGACGCTGGCCTACATTTCCACCACGCCATAATGATTGTCCTCTTTTACCTGCAAATTATCACAATTAATATATTATCACTCCAAGCATCCATCAATCAAATAAAAAGAGAGGAGCCGTAGTCTCACACCACTACTGGATTGCAACTATCCAGTATTCACTTTTACTTTGCTTCCTCTGGTGTTTCCTGAGGACAGAGTCTCGTTGGTTCTGATCTGTAGTCATGCGCTCAAAGCCGCCCATCATGACAGTGTTGCCAGGTGCAATTAACACACCCATCACTGCCAATTACCTTCTCTTCGGGGTGTTAAAGAGCCCTCATCATAGTCATCTCTGATGCCTGCAGCTGCCACCCCGGGAGGTTTTTGTCTTTGGAGAACTGGTAGAGAGGCGTAATTTGTTAAGAGGAGATGACTGGTCCCAGTGTCAGTAGGGTGGGGTGGAGTGAGGGGGTGGATGGGAGGTGAGGGAAATGCTCCCATAGGGTTGGAAATGGTCAATGAAGAATTGGAAATTAAATGAAGACAATGTACACTACATGACCAAAAGTATGTGGACACCTGCTTGTCAAACATCTCATTACAAAATCATGGGCATTTTAATATAACTTTTGGTCACCAATTTGCTTCCATTAAGCCACATGAGCATTAGTGAGGTCGGGCACTGAAGTTTGAGCAATTAGGCCTGGCTCGCAGTCGGTGTTCCAAAGGTGTTCGATGGGGTTGAGGTCAGGGCTCAGTACATGCCCGTCAAGTTCTTCCACACCGATCTCGACAAACCATTTCTGTATGGACCTCACTTTGTGCATGGGGGCATTGTCATGCTGAAACAGGAAAGGGCCTTCCCCAAACTGTTGTCACAAAGTTGGAAGCACAGAATCATGTAGAATGTCATCCACCAAACTTTAGAGTTGGCACTATGCATTGGGGCAGGTATCGTTTTCCTGGCATCCGCCAAACCCAGATTAGTCTGTTGGACTGCCAGATTGTGAAGCGTGATTCATCACTCCAGAGAATGCATTTCCATTGCTCCAGAGTCCAATGGCGGTGAATTTTACACCCCCCCAGCCAACGCTTGGTATAGCGCA
The DNA here is from genome assembly GCA_003317085.1 of Hucho hucho. Lineage (NCBI taxonomy): Eukaryota > Metazoa > Chordata > Actinopteri > Salmoniformes > Salmonidae > Hucho > Hucho hucho. The sequence continues at coordinate 264,607 of QNTS01000689.1, forward strand.
TGGTGATCTTAGGCTTGTGTGCGCCTGCTCGGCCATGGAAACCCATTTCATGAGGCTCCCAACGATTAGTTGAATAGAGTGTTTATTCGTGCTCTCTCAAAAATGGGCTTGGCTCTAGTAAATGGGTTTGTCTTCATTAGTGTGTCGAGGCACTGTCGACACTGTCAGCCTGTTCATTCTGTTTGCTAATAACACACACAAATAAACAAAAGAAGGCCCTGCTGCACAGGCACAGCACAAGCGGGGCACGGAGAATCGAAGTTGTGTCAGTGGGGATTCTTCATTCGTTACACCTATGTGCCACAGAGTCTCTTGATAACTAGTGGAGTTTAATCTGTCAGTCATCTCTACCTCAATAACTAGCAGAGGTTATGTGACTGGTCTGGAGTGTCATGAATGTCAGTAAGCAGCCATTTCAATCAATTGCAAGCGAAATCTCATTGTGAGTTCAATCACAATGTCTACACTGTAACTGAGGTGTTAAAACAGATATCCCTGCGACCCGTTCCTTTGGTGTACATTGTCATTGGATATTGATGCAAAGCACACATTTACAGCATAAATATATTTATTCATCCCACACCATTGTCATGACTCTTTCTCCTTGGTGAGGATCAAAGGTGCCCGATCAGCTCGGCACATGGCTGACAAATAGCCAGACCCCCCTCTCTCCCACCAGAGGGGGGAGTTGGGCTGGTTTTATGACTTAACAGCCTGTCGTAAACCTTTCTTACACAAAGAGACCAATGACGAGAGGTGAAGGTCAGATCCCTCTCTCCACTGTGTGGTAAACCTGAAGTATCCATTCTAAGAACACTCCAAGTCAAAGAGACCTATAACTAAGAAGGACATTGTGACCTCTGATGGATAACCAGAGACTTACATCAAACCACTTCCCATAGACGGATCGAGTGGTTTCAACAGAAAGATGACAGAGAAAAACATCTATGCGTAAATATATGTTCCATTTCTAAACCGAATGAGACGTTGTTAGGGTGCTAAGTATTCTGGTTACGGTGTGCGTAGTTTCCAAATGTATGTACAAGAAGTTGACTCTTCATCTCTCCCCTCCCCTTTCCATTGCATAACCAAACAGTCATGCTTTTATTAGTCCACTAGGGACCTGTCTTCAATGCATTATGTTAGTAATCAATAACCTATATCGTGTGTGTTTATGTAATTATGTGTGATGATTTAATTAGTTGGTTTGTAAATTAATAATTAAGCCAATTTGTGTATCACTGATTCATCACTTAAGTTTGGGTTCGTGCAGATATCCAAGGATTATACAATGTTCAGAAGGAGACTGATGAGGTAATAATTAATAATTGACTGTTATTGATGTAAGAGATACAGTATTTAGATAAACTCTAAAGATTAAGTCAGGAGATAACTCTGTAATCCACTTTCCCGTGGTGCCCCAAATTCCAAATTTGTTAATTATTACATTATCAATTTAATTGAGTAATAATTAAACGTAGTAGGTGATTATTTTATAAATAGCAGTCATCACATTAATGATAGTCACGTCCCGACATATTAGAGCCCCTTACGAGGAATCTAAGATAGAATGAGGCCTTCTTGTTGAATTCAGGCTATATGACATTGAGGAGCAGATTACGTTATACACCCAGATTACGTTATACACCCTTAGAGCTGTAGCAGGAATTGTTGAGGTGTGTGTGTTTCCATTTGAACAAGATACATAGAGGTTGCCTCCGGTGATGTTTCTCTGACACAGTCAGTTTGTAGGGCCAATTACGGAATGCTACGAGCCAGGTCATACTGTATGGGCCAGCAGACATAGGTATTCTGAGAAATAAACTAGTTGGGCCAAACGTAGTACTATTTCTGTCTCTCACGTTTCAGGAGCAAGTAGACTCAGTCATTATTAATTTCTTAAACCAAGACATTTTAGTTTTAACAAGTAATTATCTCTCCATCTCTCGCATTTCAGTAGCGTGGGTAGACAAACAGTGTATTTCTTTGTTACCGCGCTTTCCGGTAAACATTGCGAAAAATAATGCAGAAAGGGTTTGAATGTAAGACGTCACTGGTAAACCCATTCCCTTGTTGAAGGGGACCCTATTTTACTCGGAAGTGAGATTCCGGTACAAGGAGGGTTAGCTTTGCACTAGGCGCTAAGCTAAACTTTTTTCCTTTGTTCACAGGGCAACCCCTGTGCCGGGGGAAATGGAAGTTCCGCCTCCTTTGGACTCCCGTTTGATTTCAGCTTTCTGCGACCCCTGGTGATGAAGAATCATCAGTAAAAAAGAAATTGAACATAATGTAATTCCACGTGACAGTATGCTCACGTCTGTTACAACGGGGTACAGTTATGATATCCAGCCAATCTCAACTGATTGGAGATCATTGTCTCATTCTAGGAAGGAAAATTGTCAAAACGTACCTTTTTAGGTGGATCATTTGGATAGATACAGCAACGTTTTCAGGTTAATTAAAGTTTAAATTCTCAGATAGCCTATTAGTATGCTTAATCATTAACATTGATTAATCAATCAAATTTGCTTTTGCAAATTAATTCACGTCCAACTCCCACATTACTGATGCAGTATTGATGGTTCATTAAATATATTTAAATCGTTTTTTCAGCTTCCAACGACTCAACCTAAACTTATTTTTAATAATGTGCAAGCTATCAGAGGGGGTGGTCCCCAGTCCCCCGCTAATTAGTGGATGCTCATCCATAAAAGGATTGCTGACCTCGGCAGCGATACAAACCCTAACTTTGACATTAGCGGAAAAACAGCATAAATTGCGACAAAAGTTCTCAAATCAACCATTGGGCGCAGGCCTTGTAAAAGTTCTCTCCAGTTTAGCCCTGATGTATCGCCATCAGAGATTGGCATCGGTCCAGTACCGCAGTGCACAACTGAAGCACGAGCAAGAAATGGTTGATATGAAGGGACAGGTGGAGAGAACCGGGAAATTAATGACAAAAGCAGAAAAGGAAAACATTCTGCTAGCCATATAAATGCGGTTGAAAACTGAACAATTAAAAGTAATTGTAAAAACCTATCACGATGAAAGAGCATGAACTCTTCAACAAAATCGTCTTCTACAGGAACAACTCAATTTAGCCAAAACAAAATACGATGTCCATGATAAATCTGTTGAGTTATCTGCAAACAGGAGCGTAAAACTTGATTACATGCATGCAGTTCTGATGAACGTTACTCAAAGCGATAATGTTCTAGTCCAAATGCTGCAAACCAAAGACGATCAGTTAATGAACACAATGACCAAGTTGGATGACAAATCAGCAGAACTCATTGAAGTCGCTGACCAAATGAATAATAAGAGAACTCGGGTGATATAGATTGGAAATATTGATTCCTAGGCTAAGCAAGTGGAGGAAATCTTATAACTAAATCTCTCGCTCCGTACTCAATCTCTCTACCGGCAAACCATGACAGATAAGTTTGAGGATAAACGGAGCTAGTGCGACACTCACGTGTCTGAAATAAGTACTCTAAGCGCCCACGTGGACTCTGCTATGCAGCAGAATGCCACCCTTATGTACCAACTTGAGGAATTCCAGAACAGTCATGAGCTACAGCCTGACTACCCAACCACGCAACCTAGCTTGCAACCGGAGCTTGATACACAAAGGAGTGAAGACTAAAGAAGGTTTCACACTTTGCCTCTCTCAGGTGTCCCTCAGTCTTCTCCTCTTGGCCATTTGGCACAGAGTAATATGGCGCCTCCTCGCCAACAAAGCTAAAACCTTGGCTTCTCCTCTTGGCCTTTCGGCCCCAATTTCCCCACAGGATGAAGCCAACCCTCTACGCCCACTTGGCACGGAACGCCTTGACAAACTTTCAAAACCTTCTGCACCTTTGACCGTGTTCCAGGTAAGCCAAATGACACTGAGACGTTCCTAGGAGACATAGAGGATGTCTTGGATGGCTACCCAAACACTACGAGTTCTGACAAGCTTTACCTGTTAAAGCAAACAAATAGACACGTGACGAGGTTCATTCATCTACAATAGCAACACATGAAAAACGACTACCCTAAACTTGCCACAGCTTTGAAAATAGAATTCAGTGGTTCTGCCACTGACAAACATGACAGATCGCTGGCTAACACCCTCAAGCTTATTCTCATAGGCTTCGTTCAGCTTACTATGGCCTACTCACTGAATCAGAAATGGAAGAGCTGTTACCATTCCTACAAATGTTTCTGTCGAACATGTATCCAGACATCATTACCTACTTGGGCCCTACAGCCCACGTTGGCTTGCCAATCTTACAACTCAGAGAGCTTGCGACCACAGCTTTTGAGGCATCAAAAGTACGCAACGCTAAGTGCCCTGACATCTTGGTTTTGAAGTTTGACCATCAGCACTCACTCCAGTTAGAGGGTGCATTTTCAGGTATTGTAGCGTTGAGCAATGACGCACAACAACAGTTTCTTCCACGAAACCACGAGCCCGATTCCCACCGCGGTCGAAATAACTGTAAAGAGTGTTGCCATCGAAATGACTACCGCTACAGTCGACCTGATCACTACGTTCCTGCACCCAACCCACACAAAGCGTCAGAGCACAAGGGTAACAAAGGGTTCAAAGACGATCAAATCGTAGACCGATGTAATCTAGAAGTTCTACTACGTGAAGTACTAAAGCGAGAAAGATTTCGAGACCCAATCCAGGGCCCGCTCGATCAAGAAACAAGCCCACAGGCTTTGTCTATAGACTCTGATACAAAGGTTATGAAGAAAAAGGTAAAAAACTTCACAAGAGCCAATTACACTCAAAACCCGAGAAGTCGATCTGTTTTCACCATGAACACAAATGACACATCTCAAAGTTGCGATCAACCAACTCCACTTTGTGGGGAATATGACCACAAAACGCAACTCAAACAGCCCATACCTGGAAAGAGTCCTGGAGGACTGCTTAACCTGTCATGCGCTAATTAATTCGGGCTTGACAATGTCTCAAACGTTGTTCAAAGATCTCAAAAGGGCTTTGAAGCCAGCTAAATGTTGGTTAAAAAACGGAAAGATGTAACACTACACTTTGAGGTTTCACTCAGACTACCTCGCCTCTCACATTGAGACTCATGCTGAAACTACATTTACAGGATGTATCGCTTGTTCACGCTGTGTATGTTACGAGCCTCGAATCTGAACCCATGCTACTCGGAGCAGACTTGATGGATCGTTTACTCCCACTGATGGATTGGAAAACCAACCAAGTATGGTCACAGGTCACAGTGCTGTCTCCACTGACCACATTGTCTTCTCCTAACGCTAGCTGCAATGCAGTCATCCACGAGGGGTATCTGTCGACAGCACCCCTTGGTGCAGAATCCCATCCAAGGAGATATTACGATATCTCGACACATTCGATCAGCAAACCTGAATGACATTCTTTTCATGATTTCGAGACAGCAGTCTCTGTGAATGAGCAACTTCCCTCCTCCTTGAAGTCGTGCAGTACTGTAGCTTAACCTTTTAGGCCTAGGTTGCAGTGTTTGGAAGTACGGAGAGTCTGACGTGCCGAAAGTAAACTGCTTGTTACTCAGGCCCAGAAGCTAGGATATGCATATAATTGGTAGTATTGGATTGAAAACAATCTGAAACTGTTAAAATAATGTCTGTGAGTATAACAGAACTGATATGGCAGGCAGAAACCCAAGGAAATCGATCCAGAAAATGTTTGTTTTTTATGTCACAGTTTTTCCATTGACTTGCTATTGACTATAGAGGGAATTAGCTCCCAGATTGCAGTTCCTATGGCTTCCACTAGATGTCAACAGTCTTTAGACATGGTTTCAGGCTTGTTTTTAGAAAAATGAACAACAGTGTCTATTGAAACAGACACTACTGTTTTGTGCACGTGACTGAGTGCGCGCTCTTCGTTATTTTTCTTTCCTATTGAACATACTATTCTCCGTCTGAAATATTATCGTTTATTTAGATATTTGACAACCTGAGGATTAATTAGAAACATCGTTTGACTTGTTAGGACGAACTTTACCGGTACTTTTGGGATTTATTTGTCTGCTTGTTGTACAACTGGATTACAGAACTCCATGGCGCCAACTAAACTGACTTTTTGGGATATAAAAGAAGGACTTTATCGAACAAAACTACCATTCTTTGTGTTCCTGGGACCCTAGTGATTGCAAACAGAGGAAGATCTTCAAAGGTAAGTGATTTATTTTATCGCTATATTTGATTTTGTAACGCCCTGTGCTGGTTTGAATAATATTTTGTTGTGGGGCGCTGTCCTCAGATAATCGAATGTTCTGCTTTCGCCGTAAAGCCTATTGTAAACCCAACAATGCGGTTCGTTTACCAAGATTCTAAGCTTTTGAATGGTGTACAACACTTGTATTTTCATGAATGTTTAATATGACTATTTTTGTAATTTGAATTTGGCGCTCTGCATTTCACCGGATGTCGTCCCACCGATCTGAGCGGCTGCCGAGGAGACGGTTTTGGAGAGTCTGGCGTGCCCAAAGTAAAATGCCTGCCATTCAGGCCCAGAAAATAGGATATACACATAATTAGTACTATTGGATAGAAAACACTCTGAAGTTTCTAAAAGTGTTAAAATAATGTATGTGAGTATAACAGAAGTGATATAGCAGGCGAAAACCCAAGGAAAATCCATACGGATTTGCAGTTTTTTTTTGTAAATGACCTTTTTCTCCATTGTGCCTATTCATTTCTCTGTTATGTAGGACTGAGACTGCAGTACCTATGGCCTCCACAGGATGTCAACAGTCTTTAGACAAGGTTTCAAAACAATAGGGCTAAAGGGAATCGTATAAAAGAAGATTTACTGAAGGAAGTGGAAATGAGAAATACTTTTTTCGGTCACAAGAACGAGAGCGCGCCTCACTTTATTTTCCTTTCTTATCAGTCAGGCTACAATCCGGTTGAAATATTATAGTAAATATACATAAAATGATACCTAAGGAAACATTAAAAATGATGTTTGATTTGTTTGGAGAAATATGATAGGTATAATTTGAACGCGTTCTCTTCACGGTTCTATGGGCGACTCGACGGTGGATTTTATGAACATAACGCGCCAACCAAACTTAGATTTATGGATATAATAAATTACTTTTTCTAACAAAAGAAGCATGGATTGTCTTCGTTGGACACTTGGGAAGCCCTCAGCAGAAGTTCATCAAAGGTAAGCGATTTTATATTAGTGATTTTATGCGTTTTATGAGACCCGCGTTGGTTATGGATTTATGCTAATGCATAAAATATGAGAGGGGCTATCCTCAAACAATCAAATGTTGTGCTTTCGCCGTGAAGCCTTTTTGAAATCTGACAATGCCGTGATATTGCCAAGAATCAGAGCTTTTGATGACTATGCAACACTTGTATATTGATGAATGTTTAATAATTCAACTTTTGGATTTTGAATTTGGCGCCTTACATTTCACCGGGTAGTGTCAGGAGTGGCGCTAGCGCCCCACTGCTTCCTAAGTAGTTAATGAACTTCTATTGTCCTTAGGACACTTCCACAAGCACTGCGGCCGTATCAGGAATAAAAGCATCAACAAGTAGAGTGTACTCTGCTTCCGATGATACATTTTCCGCTTTGTGGGGGACTGTCACCCCTTTCAATGACACTAATGGCGTTAGTCCCACAACTGACCCGATGACTCCCACTGGAAATGAAGTCTCCTCCTTCCCTCTAAACATTACATCTTTATTGCTTGGCAAGAAGTTAAGTGATGCGGGTAAGAAACTGTTCCTTCTCCCTTAATGTGACCTGACCTGACCTCGGCCCCCATTCCTCACTAATCCACAGCTCTCCACCCTTATCAGTGACCGCAACCATGTGATTGCCTTTCCTTTACTCAGTACATTCCAAGGCCCTGGCTCATATCCAACCTTAATTGACTCCACCATATACATTCCTCCTACAGATAACCATTACATTCTGGTGTAGAAACTGTGGCCCTTCTCACGTAGATTAAGTGTTTGTCCTTATCGGAGAAGATCTGTCACGAAGATACTAAGGCACTGTTGATTTTCTTAGCTGAAAATGGTCACAAAATGTCCCCCTCTAAGATGCAGTTGTGTTTAAGTTTGGTTAAGTATTTGGGTCATGACATTACTTCTAAGGGTCACGCCATCTCCAAAGATTGGCTTGAGTTGATAATGTCCCTAACTAAACGTGTTACTAAACACCACCTGATGTCACTGATGAGGGTGGCTGGTTACTGCCACCCATGGTTGAAAGATTACGTGGAGACAGTACAGCCTCTGCAAGATTGTGTTCATGGCAGAAAGATGGAAATGTCTGAAGTGTTGGAATGAATCAGCCTTGATTAAGTTAAAGCAGGCTTTACTGTTGACCCCCTGTTTGGGTTTGCCTGACCACACCAAACCTGAGAATCATGGATTTATGTCTGCTATGTTGACACAGTACCACGGAGTTGGCTATAGGCCTGTGGGGTACTATTCTAAGCATTTAGACACTGTTATTTGAGGTATGGTTTCCTGCCTCCGCTTTGTTACTGAGGCGGTTTTGGCATGTACATATAATGTAGCAATGACTGAGTTGTTCATGCCATTATTACACAGACTAAAACTGCCCATTTTACGCCTGCCAGATTACTGGATTATCAGAACATTCTGTTGACAATGTCTCATGTTACCCTGAAAAGATGTACTGTGGTTGCTCCACTAAACGTTTTGTGATTATGCTGCAGGACTTAGTGGTAATTTGTGGTTTAGTACGGTACCCTGCATCACTAGATTACTTGTTAGATATTACTGCATGGATGGAACTAGAAGCACAAGCATTTCACTACACTCACTTTAGCATCTGCTAACCATGTGTATGTGACAAATAAAATATGATTTCATTTGATACTTCATTGCTCCAGACCAGCGCAAGGGGGAGTTAGAGCACTGATTATGCTTTTGGGTCCTACTGTGTCTCTATCTGACAATGAATGGGCAACATAAACCTAAATAGAAACTGACAATTGTGCGCAACTTCAGTATTACTTACTAAAACTAAGGTTTTTATTATTTTATTTTGTTAGGATTATTTTGCTCTTACTGTAGTACTGTTGGCCACTCTTGACCAGTCACATTGTAGAGCGCCTGAGTGGCGCAACTACCTTTTTTGGATTTATTTCACCTTTATTTAACAAGTTCTCATTTACAACTGTGACCTGGCCAAGATAAAGCAAAGCAGTGTGACACAAACAACAACACAGAGTTACACATGTAATAAACAAGCGTACAGTCAATAACACAATAGAAAACAATTAAGTCTATATACAATGTGTGCAAATGGTGTGAGGAGGTAAGGCAATAAACAGGCCATAGTAGCGAAGTAATTACAATTTAGCAAATTAACACTGGAGTGATAGATGAGCAGATGATGATGTGCAAGTAGAAATACTGGTGTGCAAAAGAGCAGAAAAGTAAATAAAAACAATATGGGGATGAGGTAGGTAGATTGGGTGGGCTATTTACAGATGGACTATGTACAGCTGCAGCGATCGGTTAGCTGCTCAGACAGCTGATGTTTAAAGTTAGTAGGGGATCTATAAGTCTCCAGCTTCAGCGATTTCTGCAATTTTTTCCATTCATTGGCAGCAGAGAACTGGAAGGAAAGGCGGCCAAAGGAGGAGTTGGCTTTGGGGATTACCAGTGAGATATTCCTGCTGGAGCGCGTGCTACGGGTGGGTGTTGTTATCGTGACCAGTGAGCTGAGATAAGGCGGAGCTTTACCTATCATAGACTTATAGATGACCTGGAGCCAGAGGGTCTGGCGACGAATATGTAGTGAGGGCCAGCCGACTAGAGCAAACAGGTCGCAGTGGTGGGTGGTATAAGGGGTTTTGGTGACAAAACGGATGGCACTGTGATAGACTGCGTCCAGTTTGCTGAGTAGATTATTGGAAGCATCACCGAAGTCGATGATCGGTAGGATAGTCAGTTTTATGAGGGTATGTTTGGCGGCCTGAGTGAAGGAGGCTTTTTGTGAAATAGTAAGCCGATTCTAGATTTAATTTTGGATTGGAGATGTTTAACATGAGTCTAGAAGGAGAGTTTACAGTCTAGCCAGACTCCTAGGTATTTGTAGTAGTCCACATATTCTAAGTCAGAACCAGAGTAGTGATGCTGGTCGGGCGGGTGGGTGTGGGCAGCGAACGGTTGAAAAGCATGCATTTGGTTTTACTAGCGTTTAAGAGCAGTTGGAGGCCACGGAAGGAGTGTTGTATGACATTGAAGCTCGTTTGGAGGTTAGTTAACACAGTGTCCAAAGAAGGGCCAGATGTATACAGAATGGTGTCATCTGCGTAGAGGTGGATCAGGGAATCCCCCGCAGCAAGAGCGACATCGTTGATATATACAGAAAAGAGTCGGCCCGAGAATTGAACCCTGTGGTACCCCCATAGACTGCCAAAGGTCCGGACAACAGGCCCTCCGATTTGACACACTGAACTCTGTCTGAGAAGTAGTTGGTGAACCAGGCGAGGCAGTCATTTGAGACACCAAGGCTGCTGAGTCTGTTGATAAGAATACAGTGATTGACAGAGTCGAAAGCCTTGGACAGGTCAATGAATGCGGCTGCACAATACTGTCTTTTATCGATGACGATTATGATATCGTTTAGTACCTTGAGTGTGGCTGGGGTGCACCTGTGACCAGCTCGGAACCGGATTGCACAGCGGAGAAGTTACGGTGGGATTCGAAATGGTCAGTAATTTGTTTGTTAACTTCTTAGGGAGCAGCGCACGAGGTGACCGTTTTGGAGACCTGGCGTGCCCAAAGTAAAATGCCTCCCATTCAGGCCCAGAAAATAGGATATGCACATATTTAGTACCATTGGATAGGAAACACTCAAAGTGTTAACCATTTGTCTGTGAGTAAAACAGAACGGATATGGCAGGCGAAACCCCGAGGAATTTCTGTCCTGGAAAAAGTGGTTTTGACAGAGTGCCTCATTTGGAACCCCTCCCTTATGAAAATGCCCATAAAAGGGCATATGAATGCAGTACCTATCGCTTCCTCTAGATGTCAACAGTCTCGAGACAGTGTTCAGAATTTTTTGGGATGCATTAGAGCAGAGAAGAAGAGAAAACAGGAAGAGTCCCCTTGAATGTCAACAGAAGAGAGCGCGCGCTCCCGACAAGGCACGCTCTGTGTTTTTTTCCGTTCTTATCGCTCAGTTTATATTCCGGTTGATTTATAATAGTAAATATACGTAAAAGTGTTCCTAAGGATACATTTAAAATGATTTTTGATTGTTCTTGGACAAGTTTATAGGNTTGAACGAGTTCTCGTCACGTTTCAATGGAGGAGTGGAGGCTGTAGTTTCTGATTATAACGCGCGAACCAAATGGAGATTTATGGATATAATACATTACTTTTTCTAACAAAAGAACCATGGATTGTCTTCGTTGGACACTTAGGAAGACCTCAGCAGAAGTTCTTCAACAGGTAATTGATTTGTTTTCGCTGTGAAATGTGTTATGTGTGAACCGTGAAGGCTTATGAATTCATGGTAATGGGAAAAATATGTGAGGTGCTACCCTCAAACAATCAAATGTGGTGCTTTCGCCGTAAAGCCTTTTTGAAATCTGACAACGCCCCACCACTCCCCAAGAGGTTAACTTGGCTTTCGAAGACTTTAGAAAGGCAGGGCAGGATGGATATAGGTCTTTAACAGTTTGGTTCTAGAGTGTCACCCCCTTTGAAGAAGGGGATGACCGCTGCAGCTTTCCAATCTTTAGGGATCTCAGACGATACGAAAGAGAGGTTGAACAGACTGGTAATAGGGGTTGCAACAATGGCGGCAGATCATTTTAGAAAGAGAGGATCCAGATTGTCTAGCCCAGCTGGTTTGTACGGGTCCAGGCTTTGCAGCTCTTTCAGAACATCTGCCATCTGGATTTGGGTGAAGGAGAAGCTGGGGAGGCTTGGGCAAGTTGCTGCGGGGGTGCGGAGCTGTTGGCCTGGGTTGGGGTAGCCAGGAGGAAAGCATGGCAAGCCGATGAGAAATGCTTATTGAAATTCTCGATTATCGTGGATTTATCGGTGGTGACAGTGGTTCCTAGCCTCAGTGCAGTGGGCAGCTGGGAGGAGGTGCTCTTATTCTCCATGGACTTTAGTGTCCCAAAACTTTTTGGAGTTAGAGCTACAGGATGCAAATTTCCTGACTGACTGCGTGTATTAGTTCCTGACATTTCCCTGAAAAGTGCCATATCGCGGGGACTATTTGATGCTAGTGTAGTCCGCAACAGGATGTTTTTGTGCTGGTCGAGGGCAGTCAGGTCTGTAGTGAACCAAGGGCTATATCTGTTCTTAGTTTGAATTTTGAATCCTCTTCTGTTTACTTCTTGTGACCACTTCCTAATTCTTCTTCTATTACCATCCAGACCAACTAAACATAATCAAAACACTGTCTAGAGACTGTTGACATCCAGTGGAAGCAATAGGTACTGAAATCTATTTTCTGGGCCTGAGTGGGAGGCATTTTACTTTGGGCACGCCAGACTCTCCAAAACCGTCACCTCGGGAGCTGCTCCCTAAGTAGTTAAAGTTAGCAGGCCGGGGTTCGTAGAAGCGTCTGCTCCGACGTCTGGCAAAGGCCGGCTGAGGGCACAGCGGTTGGAGTTATTGTGAAAGAGGTATTGTAGTTGTAGTAATTTTGTTTGCTAGCCGGGAGATGCGCCTGGCTCGCGGCTAACTGGTGCTAGCTTCAGGGAAGGGGCGTTAGCTGCTAAAGCCAATCGGTAGCAGCGATGATCCGATGCAAAGGTCCAGAGCTTACGGCAAGGATCCGGTGGAGTAGTGAATTCTAGCCGTATTGGGGTCGAGTCCGGGAGGCATCAGCTGTGTAGCCGAGTGATCACTGAGTAGGCCGGGAGGTGGGCCTGGCTCAGGGCTAGCTTCGTCCCTGGGTCACTCGGTGGCAGTTAACTAGCTGTGATGATCAGGAGTAATGGTCCAGGGCTTACGGCAGGAATACGGCGTTGTAGTGGAGAAAACAGTCCGATACCGGCAGGCTGGCAAGTATTATCCAGGCTAAAAAACGTCTGGTGTCTGTGCAGAAGGTAAAGGCCGCTAGCAGTGGCTGACAATGACTAAATACCTAGTAGCTAAGTAGCTGGTTAGCCTCTGATGGCTAGCTTCTGATGGAGGTTCTGGCTATAAGGTCTAAAAAAGACCGGATTCGTATCACATTGGGTGAGTCGGGTTACCGGAAGGTATATTTAATAAAAAAAATGGAAAAGAGATAAATTGAAAATAAATTGAAATATATACATAAAAAGACGAAAAATACAAAAAGTACACGAGAGGACGACAAACCACGACTGCACTGCTACGCCATCGTGGAAATCTACAGTCTAAGACACTGCATAGCTGTGTTGCTACAGATTCTGGTTCAATAACCGTGCCGGCCTTGACTGGGAGACCCATGAGATGTCTGTAGGTTTTTGGTTCTCTCCCTCTAAAAACAGAAATAAATCATTCTAAATAACAAACTGGCTTTATTTACGAATTAGTAACAATGTCTTACCCCATGTTCAAGAATGGCCTTTTTCCTCGCTCATTTTATTTGAAAGCGAAATAATCTCCAAAATATTGTTATTTTGTAAACAAAGCGATTATTATTATTATTATTGTTATTATTACTATTCATTTAGAATGATATAAAAGCCCCTTGGATATTCTCACAGATATATTATTAACCCTGTTATCAGCAGGACAATATATATTGGTCATTGTGTGGTGCACAATGGGATTGCCTTGCAGTTCTTCAGCTGTATCCACTGAAACAGCGGTGGGCGCGTGAGGTTCAAGGCACGAGGGTAGGGGGCATGGGATGGGCCTAGCCCATGGGGAAGGCAGGAAGGGGGGTGGACCCCCACCCCGCCCCACTGGGTAGAAGAGAGCAACACTTTAAGGGCCATTGCACTAATAATGACGCTGACTAGGGAAATGTTCCTGCTGTTCTTAGTGCCAGTCTGCACATTCAAACTAAAACAATGTAACTAATAATGGTGTCATAAATGCCCCTTAGACATGAATTCGGAGGGCAGATATTATTAAATATTAAAGCATTCGACCTCTCACTAAAGGCTTCACTCAAAAGTTATACTTCAATCCGAACTGGATTTAACGAAAAATGACATGAAAAGCACACATTTGTAAATCCCAAACTCTAAAAGTAATTGGAAAGGTAGGGGAGATACAAATTATTTGTGACATTGTGGTTACAATAAAGAATGTTTTTTTATTTACAGTAGTGATGCTGTTTTTTTATTTACAGTAGTGATGGACAGCTGGTGGCATTTTGAAAACATGTTTTCAAACACGTGTAGCCCGGTTAGCAGGACAATAGACTCTTTATAGCCCGGCTACTGTAGATGTGAACATCCCCCTACCTGCAAAAAATGACATTGCGACCAAAGAGAACAGACAAAACGGACATTGCTGTCATCAAGCCAGATTCTTTCTATGGTGTAACCTGGTCCAGGGTTTGGACCGTAAACACGAGAGAACTTGAAAATGAGCCGGAGCTGAGAGAATCACCAAAACTAAAAGGTATTTTGGTTTCAGTGCATCCCCCCCCCCCCTAAAATGCACATAGCCTATCAATGTGTACGTATACTGTGTAATAAAATCGATAATTAAATAAAGGTTAAATAAAATAGAAAAAGTGTGCACTAAAAAGGTGAATGTGTTTTTGCAGAGCGTACAAATATGCCAACAACCATCCATGGAGATCAGTGGACAACGGGCCGCACTGAAAAAATACTTGGTTGCCAAGAAAGCGGTTAGTTTAGCTAGATTCTTAAAATGTGCACGCAGCATATGTGTGTTGGAGTCACTTTTCATTCTTAATTGATCTACCGTTTCTATCATAGGCCACTGTAATCGATGGGGGCTCAGGGCGTTACCATTCCGCTCATCTGATGAAGGTACACATGGATCAGATTCAAACTTTGAAAACCGAGATCGAGTCATTGAAGGCAGACCAGCAGAAAGAGAAACATTATCGGAGGGCAGAGATACGGCCGACAGCTGATGCATTGGTCCAGAGCCATGCGGCGTTGGAGGAGAGACAGGCGGAGAATGACGCATTGAAGAGGGTGAGGAATGAGATGGAGTCACAATCTTTGCAGGCACACCTGTGAGCTCTGGAACTCCACCTCCGACAGGCAGAGTCAACATACCTGGCTGATTCATCAGGTTGTCGGTTCACACTGACATTTCCATTCCTCTTCTGACAACAGAACTCGACCAACTGCTCACCAGGCACAGCATGAGCCGTCCGGACCGTTATGCTGTTCTGCTATAGACTAATAAACAAATGCAGGTGGCTTAAATCATCAAAATCCTTTAAATTATGTATTATCCAAATGTAAAAGAATATACTGTACAGTACTGTATTTCATCATCAGCATCTTTATGCTTTCATTCATAAAATAATGATAAAAATACTCTTTCAAAATGCAGATGTTTATTTAGTTATGGATCCATAACGAATTACTATGGGAATAAATATCACTGAATTACAGAAATATTGGAACAAAGTTGTCTAATGAAGGATAACAAATTGTTGCTTACTGGAAAATACTCTTTCAAACACACACGGTCACTTTGTACAGCACCATTATGGCTATTGGCAGGGCTATATTTTGGCCTTTATGAGCGGCGCACGTTTCTCTCCCTCTCCCTTTACAAATATTATTTTGGCCATAATTCAGATTACAATCGCTCACTTTCATTTTTTGAAAATGAAATAACCTCCAAAATATTGTTAAATATTATCAAGTTGATGGCAGAGTCCTATAGCTCGGCACCTACATAAAGCTGAGTGACTCATTCATGGCTTTGGATCAAAATAAATAAGTACCAACATTCTTTCTGATAGTCTTTAATAAAAAATTGCTTTGGTTATCCTGACCTGGACACCATGTACAGTATTATTATAGCCGATTCTGGGCTATTAGCAGGACAATATACCTTTACCAACACCTCTCTCTATTTTGATACTTTGTGGATGGGGGCTCCCGAGTGGATGGGGGCTCCCACAGTGCAAAATGCATTGCTACAGATGCAGGTTCAATACCTTGCCGCCTGCCACAGAAAGACCCATGAGGCGGCTTTTGGTTTTAATTTAGAATCCTCCAATCCTCTATATGTAATGATTGGAAGAGAGTCACGTCATATTTTTCGATATACTGTTGGCCTACCGTAGGTGACATGAGTCTCACTAGTGTTGAGTAATGTACTGTTAACTTCTCAGGGCTAGGGGGCAGTATTTTGAAGTTCGGATGAAAAACGTGCCCAAAGTAAACTGCCTGTTACTCAGGTCCAGAAGCTAGGATATGCATATAATTAGTAGCTTTGGATAGACAACACTCTAAAGTTTCTAAAACTGTTAACTTCTTAAGGAGCAGCAAGGTGCGCTGGAGCGCTAGCGCCCCACTCCCGACACTACCAGGTGAAATGCAAGGCGCCAAATTCAAAATCCAAAAGTTTAATTATTAAACATGCATCAATATACAAGTGTTTCATAGTCATCAAAAGCTCTGCTTCTTGGCAATATCACAGCGTTGTCAGATTTCAAAAAGGCTTTACGGCGAAAGCACCACATTTGATTGTTTGAGGGTAGCACCTTCAATAATTTTCCATTAACATGAATTCATAAGCTATCACGGTTCACACAAAACACATTTCACAGCGAAAACAAATCAATTACCTGTTGAAGAACTTCTGCTGAGGGCTTCCCAAGTGTCCAACGAAGACAATCCATGGTTCTTTTGTTAGAAAAAGTAATGTATTATATCCATAAATCTCTGTTTGGTTGGCGCATTAGAATGAGAAAATAGAGTCCATTGAAACGTGAAGAGAACTCGTTCAACTTATACCTATAAACTTGTCCAAGAAGAATCAAACATAATTGCTAATGTATCCTTAGGAACACTTTAATGTATATGTTGTATAATATTTCAACCGGAATATAAACTGGGCGATAAGAAAGGAAAAAAACAAAGAACGCGCCAGCCGGGAGCGCGCATTTTCTTGTAA
>QNTS01000689.1:281826-294590 GCA_003317085.1 Hucho hucho
TTCATTTTAGGGTATCTGAGTATTGATTACAAATGTACTTTTAGGATATCGTTTGTCTGCATGGATGAAAGCCTTTGGGCAGGTGGATTACTGAACAAAACGCGCCAACCAAACGGAGCTATATGGATATAAAGAGGAACTTTATCGAACAAAAGGACCTTTTATTGTGTAACCTGGACGCTTTTATATGCCATCAGAGGAAGATCATCAAAGGTAAGTGATTTATTTTATGCTATTATGCTGAGTTTTGTGACACCTCTGCTGGTTATGTTATTATGCTAATTGAGTTTTTGAGTGGGGGTGCTGTCCTCAGACAATCAAATGTTCTGCTTTCGCCGTAAAGCCTTTTTGAAATCTGACAATGCTGTTAGATTAACAAGAGTCTAAGCTTTTGAAGGGTGTGCAGCATTTGTATTTTCATGAATGTTTGAAATGAGTATTTTTGTAATTTGAATTTGGCGCTCTGCATTTCACCGGATGTTGTCAAAATCGATCCCGCTCATGGGATTGGATCCGTAACAGGTTAAAAGTGGTGTAGTTCTTATTTATTTAAAGAGCATGTTAACTTCTTAGGGAGCAGCTCCCGAGGTGACGGTTTTGGAGAGTCTGGCGTGCCCAAAGTAAAATGCCTCCCACTCAGGCCCAGAAAATAGGATATGCACACAATTAGTACTATTGGATAGGAAACACTCTGAAGTTTCTAAGAGTGTTAAAATATTGTCTGTGAGTATAACAGAACGGATATGGCAGGCAAAAACCCGAGGAATTTCTGTCCTGGAAAAAGTGATTTTGACACATTGCCTCATTTTGAACCCCTCCCTTATGAAAATGCCCATATAAGGGCATATGAATGCAGTACCTATCGCTTCCTCTGGATGTCAACAGTCTCGAGAAAGTGTTTTGATTCTGTTTAGATGCTTTATATGGCAGAAGAAGAAGAATTAGGAAGTGGTCACACAGAATGTCAATAGAGGAAAAGGCTCGTTCCCGGCTGGCGCGATCTGTGGTTTTTTTCTTTCTTATCGCCCAGTTTATACTCCGGTTGAAATATTATACTATTTATACATAAAAGTGTTCCTAAGGATACATTATCAATTATGTTTGATTGTTCTTGGACAAGTTTATAGGTATAAGTTGAACGAGTTCTCTTCACGTTTCAATGGACGAGTGGAGGCTGTATTTTCTCATTATAACGTGCCAACCAAACAGAGATTTATGGATATAATACATTACTTTTTCTAACAAAAGAACCTGTCTTCGTTGGACACTTGGGAAGCCCTCAGCAGAAGTTCTTCTTCAAAAGGTAATTGATTTGTTTTCGCTGTGAAATGTGTTATGTGTGAACCGTGATGGCTTATGAATTCATGGTAATGGGAAAAATATGTGAGGTGCTATCCTCAAACAATCAAATGTGGTGCTTTCGCCGTAAAGCCTTTTTGAAATCTGACAACGCTGTGATATTGCCAAGAAGCAGAGCTTTTGATGACTATGCAACACTTGTATATTGATGCATGTTTAATAATTAAACTTTTGGATTTTGAATTTGGCGCCTTGCATTTCACTGGGTAGTGTCGGGAGCGCCCCACCGTTCCCTAAGAAGTTAACAATGTTCTTAAGACTCTCTTCCCACGGGTGAAGGTTTCTCTGCCCAACCTATAAGGAGGAACTGAGCATTGTATGCGCCCTGGAGACTTTGTGGTGGACTACAGAAGGAAGAGCTGGAAGGATCCTCGTTGGAGTGGACCATATCAGGTTTTGCTGACCATCCCGACTGCGGTAAAGGTAGCTGAGAGGGACACCTGGATTTACGTCTCGCACTGCAGACAAGTTCCTGTCCCCGAGCAGGAGTCCCATCCCTTAGGCTGTGTGGCCTGCCTTTCTAGATCTGCACCATTGTGTTGATTTTACCAGTTGGTTGCCCTCCAGTGGGTGAAAATTCAGGTGAAGATGAAAGTCCCGAGCCAAAGGGACCACCGCAGACCCGGAGGGTGGTCCAGAAGGAGAAGTCAGCCGAAGGAAGAGAAGTAAGAGGTCAAGATGAGGGAGGGAATCTGTTCCTCTCTCAAGCTGAAATGGTGGCAAATGTCACCTCATATACTTGATTTTGGGTATGTGGGTGGGGTCCTGGGGGAGTAGGTAAGGGTCTCCCATATGTAAGGGTTCCCTTGAGGGTGAACTTAACTATTCAACTGTCCTCAATATTGTCATTGGCCAATTACCTCCAAAATAAATCTGACCCCATTACTTATACTGTGATGGAAAATGTTATTGTCAGCCTTGTATATCCTAGACCAAACAATTGCAGTGACGCACCCATCACTATAGTAGGATCCCTGGTAACTGCTCTCATGTATTCTGATTCTGTTACAGGAGTACAAGGAAATGTGAGTTATACAATTTCTGTCTACAATAAGACTATCGCACTGAAAGGAGCCCCATATGGTACCTTTTGGTTGTGTGGCCGATTTTCTCATTATAGTTTACCAAATAATTGGGGAGGGACGTGTACTGGTTTATTTTCTGCCGGGCATGAGAGTCCTTGGAAACACAGAAACAGAATTGGGGATTCTCTTCTGGGACTATCATCAGCCAACCTCTCATTTTAATAAGCAATCCCTTGCAGATGCCACTCAGGTGCAGACCTTCTTCTCCCGATTTGCTGGTGTTTTGCTGCCCCAATATGGAGTTGCATGTGCTCTGAATGAGGAAGTGGTAGCACTCCGCAAGGTGGCCCTGCAAAACAGAAGGCATTGGCTGGTCTAGGGGGTGGCGACGAATGCTGCAGTTTTGTCCCGGATGTGTCATCAAATGTGAATGATCTTGCTACTACATTGCCACTGTGGAAAAGTCTCATTCCAGGGAATCAGAGTGGGTGTTTACTGGTTTGCTGAAAGGCCTCTTTGGAGCTTGGGGCTCCCAGATAGCTCAGTGGGTGATAGCTGAAATCTTTTGTTTAATGAGTGTGATTTTTCTTTCTTGTTGTAAGGCCATTTGTACTTCCCTGGAAACTCGAATCTCAGCAACCACAATGTTCAATGCTACTAAAGAAGGTGATACTAATAACTTGCTGTCTCTCCAGGAACTCCCCTTTCCCCCTATAATGGATGATAATATACAAGAATGAGTTAGTATCCATGTTTGATTAAGTACCTGAAAGTTTTAAGTTGGGTTGTTAAACGACAGCAACCTTAAAATGTAAAGGGTAATGGATTGTTTTTTAATATTGTTATGCCTCTTGTATGTAATAATCAGTATTTACTAAATGCCCTCCTGTTGATAGACTGGATGTATGTTAAGAAGTAAGATGTGAGGGTCATGTGGAAATTTTTTGTGTCCTCTGTGTCTCTGCAAATGGGTGACTACATGTAGCGTGTTGTTTCCTGATTATTGTGTTAGGATGTTCTGTGACTGCTCTCAGGGAGGGGACTGATGGAAGAACAGAAAGAAGGGAACACATTGTTACTTTGGCCCAATGCCTAGAAACTATGTGTGCAAGGTCATGATCAGCTTATTCCACCCTGAGAGCAGAGACACATAGTTTGTGCATGAGTATAAAGAGTGCTGAAGGGAGAGCACCCTTTCAGAGTTTCTGACAGACTTGTACTTTGAGTATTTCGTTTGTTGTAACCTCCCCGGCCCATATCAATAAAGGTCTGTTCATTTAACTTTGATTTGGAGATCTTAGTGGTAATTTCCACAACACTATAATTAAGACATTTGAGAGTGCCCATCCCTGAAAGTTAAAAGCCTGTACAGTTAAAATTCTGCATAATGGTACAGCATTTCATAAACTTTACTGTGGGAAAGTTGATATGTTGATATGCTTCAGTGTGTTGCCATATGACTGGCTTCACATTTGTCTCCAGCGATTATAAGGTAAAATGTACAGTATCTAAAATAAGTGTAATTTACATTTACAATTCCCTTATCCAAACGGATTACTCATTTACCTAGCTCTTATCAAGTTGTAAATTACAGAGAATGGAGAATGGTATTATTTCTATCAAAAAAAATAAGATGGGGCACCAGCATCCTTCTCCTGAATCCTCCTCATGATGGCTACAAAAGCTGGGGACCTTGGGATTTGTTGCCGCCTATGGATTTGAGGTCTTATCAATGCCTTGCCCAGGACTTGAGAAAGAGTCGTCTCCTCTGGAGCTTCGCTCTGTTCCAATCTGGGTTCAACGCCATCCAGATGAAAAACACGCTGTACGCTAAGATGTCCAAGAATATCACAAGTGGCTAGTGTAGGGTTCTTCTTTTGCAGATGTAGCCAGTCACCAGCGTGTCTAAATTGTCCACCCCTCCTTTAAGTGGCATTGTAATCCATTATGATATCTGGATTTTGATGTTCCTGGCCACAGATTCTCCCATTCCTATTAACCGTACTCATGATTACCACATTTTTGCCTTTCTTTGTAAAGTAGGACACTAGGGACGTGTCGGCAGTGAACACAAACTGATAGATCTGTTCTGTGTATTCAACAGCTGAGGTCGAAGCTCTTGGTTGTTTTTTCGTACTCTTCCTACCATTGTCAGCTTCCTCTTGAGGAGCTCCTGTCCCAGCTTGTGCAAAGCAAAAAAGTTGTTGCATGTAATGTTGTGGCCACAGAGTCCCTCTGTCCCGTCCAAGACAACCCGCATCCCTTGGTTCTTCTCAGGCGCTCCTACATTTTGCTTGCCCGTATACTCTTGCAAGTTCCACGCATATGATGAAGCAGCATCACAAATCTTGATTCCATATTTTGCGGTTTAGACGGTATATACAGTACTACCTGAAGGGGCACCGGCCCCTAAATGGCATGAGCTGCTCATCAACAGTAACGTTGGGTCCAGGGTTGTAAAACAGGGGAAAGCAGTCCACCCACTTGTCCCACACTGATCTGATTGCAGCTAGCTTGTCTCTCTGCCGCCAAGCTGGTCTGATGTTTCGGTTATCGAAGCAGATAATACGGATAATACGTTTTCCAGAGACATTGTTCCACAGAAAAATACTCTGCCAGTTTCTGCATCCCACAGGGATGAAAACACCAGCAAGGATAAGAACCCCAAAGTATGCATGTAGATGAGTTTGGTCCACCCAAAAACACACCTTCCCTTCAAATTAGTGCAGTTCAGAATGATTTTCTGGATGGTGTCTGGGATGAACAGTTCAAAAGAAGACTTTATGTCCTGCACATGAGTAACCGCCATCTGCGTCGGCCCTGGTTGCATCCTTATCACATTGGCAGCGATGCAGGGTGGCTCATTCCTTGGGCAAGAAGTAAAACTTTTCAAATCCATATTTCTCCTCCTGCAGGTTGATGATGAGCTGGATGCTGATGGGAGGATCCTGGGGCTAGCTGAGGGTCAATCTCTGCTCCCGAGTGGCACAGCGGTCTAAGGCACTGCATCTCAGTGCTAGAGGCAGTCATTACAGACCCTGGTGCGATCACAATCGGCCATGATTAGGAGTCCCATATGGCGGCACACAATTGGCCCAGCGTCGTCCGGGTTAGGGTTTGGCCGGGGTAGGCCGTCATTGTAAACAAGAATTTGTTCTTAACCGACTCGCCTAGTTAAATAATGGTTAACTACTTAGGGAGTGGTGGGGCGCTAGCCAAATTCAAAATCCAAAAGTTGAATTATTAAACATTCATCAATATACAAGTGTTGCATAGTCATCAAAAGCTCTGCTTCTTGGCAATATCACAGCGTTGTCAGATTTCAAAAAGGCTTAACGGCAAAAGCACAACATTTGATTGTTTGAGGGTAGCACGTCCAATATTTCTGCATTAGCATAAATTCATAAACGTCATCAAACCCTGTCTAAAGACTGTTGACATCCAGTGGAAGCCATAGGTACTGCAGTCTCAGTCCTACATAACATTGAATCCAATAGGCAGACAGGAGAAAAAGGTAAAAAAAAAAAAATGCAAATCCGAATGGATTTTCCTCGGGTTTTCGCCTGCTATATCAGTTCTGTTCTACTCACAGACATTAGGTTAACGGTTTTAGAAACTTCAGAATGTTTTCTATCCAATAGTACTAATTATGTGCATATCCTAGTTTCTGGGCCTGAGTGGCAGGCATTTTACTCTGGGCACGTCAGACTCTCCAAAACCGAAACCTCTGCTGCTGATCCCTAAGTAGTTAATCAGCTCTCCGGGTGGCTTGTCTCAGACGATCCCGCAGGTGAATAAGTCCAATGTGGAGGTCCTGGGCTGGTGTGGTTTCACGTGGTCTGCTGTTGTAAGGCCGGTTGGACGTACTGTCAAATTCTCTAAAATGACATTGGAGGCGGATTTCTGACAGCAGCTCTGGTGGACATTCCTGCAGTCAGCATGCCAATTGCACGCTCCCTCAAATCTTGAGGCATCTGTGGATTTGTGTTGTGTGACAAAACTGCACATTTTAGAATGGCCTTTTAGTGTCCCCAGCACAAGGTGCACCTGTGTAATGATCATACTGTTTAATCAGCTTCTTGATAAGCCACACCTGTCAGGTGGATGGATTATCTTGGCAAAGGATAAATGCACACTAACAGGGATGTAAACAAATTTGTGCACAGAATTCTAGCTTTTTGTTCATATGGAACATTTCTGGAATATTTTATTTCAGCTCATGACACATGGGACCAACACTTTACATGTTACGTTTATATTTTTGTTCAATGTAATAAAAGTAAAATGAACATATCAGACGACATGTTACTATGCAATCTCTTTACCAAGGGTAAATACATCTGTTTTATCATTAGGCCTAGATTTTTTTTTTTTTTAGGCTACCAATATACTTCCTGTGCATCAAACACCCATTACCCCCAAATTTGCTTGCAATACAGTTGATCAACCTTCTAGAAATTGTGCACATGCACACTTTCCCATCAAGTTCAAAATTGATAAATACCAACCTTTGCGGGAAAATTAGCGTGTGCAATGTTTTGTACTTTTTTTGAGCACGCACATTTGATAAATGAGGAACCAGATGCTGCTAGAAGGGCCAGTACAAGGCACTCTTTCATCTGAAATATATACATAAAAATAGGGGTCATTGCCCTGTGTAGGGTGCAGTCTTTCGATTGGGATGTTAAACGGGTGTGTCACGTCCAGGCCTGGGTTAGCAGGCTGGCGTGTTATTTTGTGTTTTTGTTTAGTAGGGGTATGTTCTAGGGCTTATATTTCTATGTTGGGTTTAATCAGCTGCCCAATTAGAGGCAGCTGATTGTCGTTACCTCTAATTGGGAACCATATATATGTTTGTGCTTTTCACTGGGGTTTTGTGGGTCACTGATTATATTTGGTATGTTGTATTTGTATTATGTGTGTGCCTGTTTTGAGCCACACCGGAGTTACGATCTTTGTTTGTTTATTGTTTTGTCAGTTATATGCGTAATAAAAGTATGTACACTGGAAACCTCGCTGCATCTTGGTCCGTACATTATGAAGATCAGGACAGAATGACCCACCAAACAAGGACCAAGCAGCAAGATAACCGGGAGTTCTGGACATGGGAGGAAATCCTGGCTGGAAAAGGACCCTGGAGGAAGGCTGGGGAGTATCGCCGTCCCAGGGAAGGTTTGGAGTTAGCGATGGCAGAGTGGCAGAAGTTTGCTGGAACACGGCTGGCGAGGAAGCCCGAGAGGCAGCCCCCGGGGGGGCACACGGGGAGGTTGGCTGAGCCAGGTTGGAGACCTGAGCCAACTCCCCGTGCTTACCGGAGTGAGCGTTGCACTGGTCAGGCACCGGGTTATGCAGTAAAGCGCACGGTGTCTCCAGTGCTCGTTCAGAGACCGGTACGGACTGTTCCTGCTCCGCGCACCAGGCCCCCTGTGCGCATCGTGAGCCCGGCACGTCCTGTCCCTGCTCCACGCATCAGGCCCCCTGTGCGCATCGAGAGCCCGGCACGTCCTGTCCCTGCTCCACGCATCAGGCCCCCTGTGCGCCTCGAGAGCCCGGCACGTCCTGTCCCTGCTCCACACATCAGGCCCCCTGTGCGCATCGAGAGCCCGGCACGTCCTGTCCCTGCTCCACGCATCAGGCCCCCTGTGCGCATCGAGAGCCCGGCACGTCCTGTCCCTGCTCCACGCATCAGGCCCGCACCGGAGCCGCCACCGACAAAGGCCCACCCGAGTTCCCCCCCATTGATTATTGGTTGCGTCGGAGTCCGCACCTTTGGGGGGGGTAATGTCACGCCCTGGCCATAGAGAGCTCTCTAGATTTCTCTATGGTATGTTGGGTCAGGGCGTGACTTAAGTATTCTAGGGAACTCTGTTTGTTTTGAGTTGGTTCCCAATTAGAGGCAGCTGGTTGTCGTTGCCTCTAATTGGGAATCCTATTTAAGTTGGGTCTCTTTCCCACCTGTTTGTGGGTTATTGTATTTGATTATATTTAGTATGTTGTCTTTGTATTATGTGTGTGCCTGTTTTTGAGCCACACCGAAGTTACAGTTATATACGCAATAAAAGTATGTACACTGGAACCCTCGCTGCATCTTGGTCCGCTCTATACAAAGATCATGACAGAATGACCCACCACAAAAGGACCAAGCAGCGGGGTCAGCAGGAGTCCTGGACTTGGGAGGAGATTTTGGATGGCAACGGACCCTGGAGCCAGGTTGGGGAGTATCGCCGTCCCAGGGAGGAGCTGGAAGCAGCGAAGGCAGAGCGGCGCTATTATGAAGAAAAGTATGGAGCATGGAAGTCCGAGAGGCAGCCCCAAAATGTTTTTTGGGGGGGGCACACGGGGAAGTTGGTTGAGCCAGGTTGGAGACCTGAGCCAACTCCCCGTGCTTACCGGAGGGAGCGTCGCACTGGTAAGGCACCATGTTATGCGGTGAAGCGCACGGTGTCTCCAGTGCGCGTTCACAGCCTGGTGCGCGACATGCCAGCTCCCCGCATCTGTCGAGCTAGGGTGAGCGACCAGCCTGGAAGGAGGGTGCCGGCTCAGCGCTCTTGGTCTCCAGTGCGCCTCCTTGGACCAGGATATCCTGCACTGGCTCTGCGCACTGTGTCTCCGGTTCGTCTCCACAGCCCAGTACGGCCTGTCCCTGTTCCACGCATCAGGTCCCCTGTGCGCATCGAGTGCCCAGCACGTCCTGTCCCTGCTCCGCGCACCAGGCCCCCTGTGCACATCACGAGCCCAGAGCGTCCTGTTCCTGTTCCACGCACCAGGCCTCTAGGGTGTCGTCCCAGCCTGGCACGTAATGTTCCTGTTCCACGCACCAGGCCTCTAGGGTGTCGTCCCAGCCTGGCACGTAATGTTCCTGTTCCACGCACCAGGCCTCTAGGATGTCGTCCCAGCCTGGCACGGACTGTTCCTGTTCCACGCACCAGGTCTCTAGGATGTCGTCCCAGCCTGGTACGTACTGTTCCTGCTTCACGCACCAGGCCTCTAGAGTGTCGTTCCAGTCTGGTACGTACTGTTCCTGTTCCATGCACCAGGCCTCTAGGGTGTCGTCCCAGCCTGGTACGTACTGTTCCGGCTCCAAGCCCCGGGCGTCATCTCGGGCCAGCACGGCCTGCACCGGAGCCGCCACCAAGGAAACATAGACCCACCCGAGGACCCTCCCCATGGACTGTTTGTCGCGGTCGGAGTCCGCGCCTTTGGGGGGGGGTACTGTCACGTCCAGGCCTGGGTTAGCAGGCTGGCGTGTTTTGTGTTTTTGTTTAGTAGGGGGTTTATGTTCTAGGGGTTATATTTCTATGTTGGGTTTATGGTTCCCAATTAGAGGCAGCTGATTGTCATTACCTCTAATTGGGAACCATATATATGTTTGTGCTTTTCACTGGGGTTTTGTGGGTCATTGATTATATTTGGTATGTTGTATTTGTATTATGTGTGTGCCTGTTTTGAGCCACACCAGAGTTACGATCTTTGTTTGTTTATTGTTTTGTCAGTTATATACGTAATAAAAGTATGTACACTGGAAACCTCGCTGCATCTTGGTCTGTCCTGTACGAAGATCATGACAGGGTGTCCTGACTCTCTGGTCACTAAAGAACTAATGGCACTTATTGTAGAAGTAGGGGTGTTAAGTGTTAACCCCGGTGTTCTAGAGCGTGGAGCAGGTGTCGGCTGGAGTGGCGTACGCATTGGACTCTTGAGCAGTGGAAATGCGTTCACTGGAGTGATGAATCACGCTTCACCATCTGGCAGTCCGACGGATGAATCTGGGTTTGGCGGATGCCAGGAGAACGCTACCTGCCCGACTGCATAGTGAGTTGTTAGATATTAGTTTGACCAATCATATACATTTTGAAAAAGATCTGATGTGAAAAGATCTAATTTGATTGGTCAAAAGACTAATTAGTCGAAAAAAATATCAGAATTGGGCTGCCTGTGTAAATGCAACCTTAGAGACATAACATGGGCAGTTTGAGCTACCAGGAAGTGACGTTGCAAACTAGCTCATTGCTGCCACCTCTCAAGTTGAAGGCCGAATGGGGTATTGCAGGCTGCCATTAACTTTCTCAGTGTGCGATTTTAAAATAATCAGTTCAAGGACATACAGCACATCTGGTGTATTACAAGCAATTATTGGTACCATGATTGTTTTGACCACGATTGACCACGAAGATTGCAATTTTTCCATTCACTGTAATGGGGGGATCCTATTTTCTGCTAACAATTCCTGCCGTACCGAGGTCGGCTTTAAACCTTTTAGTCCCAGGGTCCTTAGCTTAGTGATAAGCTTTGTGGGCACTATGGTGTTGAACGCTGGGCTGTAGTCAATGAACAGCATTGGTGTTCCTTTTGTCCAGGTGGGAAAGGGCAGTGTGGATTTCGATTGAGTAGTGTCATCTGTGGATCTGTTGGGGCAGTATGCGAATTGGAGTGGGTCTAGGGTTTCCGGCATGATGGTGTTGATGTGAGCCAAGTCATTTTTTAAGATTATTACTTATTTCACGTGATTAGTGATTAATTTATGTTTGTCCCTCATTTGAATAGACAGACTAGAAACGTTTTAACAATTTAATTTTTAATGTGAAGTTGTATTGCCCCATCCCTGTTGTACACAACAATCTTACCTTCCCCCTTGTCACAAGGGGAGTTATGGCTGATTTAAGATAAAAAATTCAACCCGATTACTTTAATTGACACCTACTATAGTATTTTTTTCTTTTAATTTAAACTCTTGAGATGGGAAAATGTTTTTTATGAAGTTAAACAGTTTTTTTTTTTTACCAAATTACCTACAGGCAGAGCTGCCCTCAGAACAAGATAGAATAAGAACAATCAGCATTTTGTATTTGTCATTGGAGAATTTGAAACAAAATTTGATGAGTTTAAAGAAAGTATTGTTGCTCTATAATGTTGCTCTATGTACAGATACATCAAGAATTATTGTGAAAATGTCATGGGAATCATTGTTGGCAGACTACTCAAAATGTTGAAACACTCAGTTGTTGTGCAATCAGCTGTGTCGAATTTTAAGATTTTAAGGATGATGTTGAATTATGTAACACAAGGCTACGGAAACATGCAAAAGTTCAATGTCCAGTGCTTGTGGGTATAGAGGCGTTGCATCTATGAGGTTTTGGGCTCATCCTCATCACTTGTGCTTTTGTGTATGCTTCCGTAGCCCATCAAAGTCAAATATCATTACAAAATATTCTCAGCAATACATTCGTGAAGCACTGTGTGAAAAAAAAACAAGCCAGAGACCATTCTTTTCATAACTCTTCTTACATAGAACTGGATAAATAGTAGGTGCAAAACAGAGCATAGGGGAAGTCTATGCATTGAGCTGACAAAGCAGCGCCACCCCTCGTCTGATCCAGTGCTCGGCGGGCACGTCCGAGTTGAGCGCCATGGCGATTACGTAGTTGGTGGAGTGGCCAGTGGTGGAGAGTGTGCCGCGGCGCTCGCCGGTCTTGTAGACGGGGGAGAGGTAGCACATACGCTGGGGGATGTCTTGCCTTTTGATGGGTTTCAGCCACATCTGGGGAGCAGGAGAGGGAAGAATGGATGGAGGATGGAGGACAAGAATGGAGAGAGGGGGTACAGGCAAAGAGGGGGGTGATGTCCACATGAGGAGTAGGCAGGAAGACAATGATGAGGAGAAAAGAAAAGGTGGGATAATGATTTTAGGAAATGGAATGGAGAATGGATGTGAGGAAGATATTTGGGACAACATCAGAGAATGAAACAATTAAACCAGCTGTAAATTTGGTACAATAGTAGTGAGATAGTGAGTCCCTGGGGTACATTAGCAGGTCTGGTAAAACAAAAGTGATAAACTGGAACACTCAACTTCTCACAAAAGCGAGTTTGTGAAATCCTCATTCAATTTGATAGCGGGAGCTGCTGGTTAGATTTGCATTTCAAATCTGACAGTGTTGCGTTTTCCCCCACAAATAATAAACACATTTTTAATAAAGTTCTGCTCTTGTCAAGAACTAATTTTGTTAATATTGCCCTGAGATGTCTGAACATTAAAAAGAGAATGCTTGTGCATTATTCAACAGCCGGCATTGTGAGGGCAAAGAAGAAGAGGGGGGGTAAAAACAACTGAGAAAACGTACAAAGCAATCAGTTATGCTTTGTCTGGGAGCTTCTTGCAGGAATCTGCCACTAGCAATCTATTTTAATGTCTTACTTAATACACTATTCATACACCATACCAAGTTGTAATTAAGAAGCCCGCTAGAAAACTAAGGGAGGATAAGAGAGGACAAACTTTGTTATTGCGCTTGCCATGTTTGGGCTGAAATTGATGCAGCTGGGTGAGGCCCTGAGATAGAGCTTTGAACACAAAGCTGGGAACAATCTCCTGGGTTGAAC
>QNTS01000689.1:297258-378752 GCA_003317085.1 Hucho hucho
AACGGAGCATCATTTTTTAGTCTGCCGTTTGTTGTTGTTTGTACTCTCCTTGGCGCCTACAGGGTATTGTAGTCTGATAAAAAGAGCTGCCTCGTAGGAGTTAAGACACAGAATATAGATAGAATCTGCTCAGTTTAACTACAGTTGGGTCCACTGATACATGGGAAGATATTATCCCTCTCTCTCTATGCCCGGTGGAATTAATGGGAAAATAATACATTCATCTTTATCCCCTGAAACCACTGTGATGCTTATGTAAGTATAACGTTATGCATCGAGGGAAGATGGAGACATTGTCCTGAAATGCAATGGGAACTCAGTAGATACTGAATCATTTGCAACAAACATCATCAGGATCTTAAAACTTAGGCCAGGATTCAAACACACCGCACTGCACCGCAAAAGCTATTTAGTGTTAGTTTTACTTAGACCTTACTTATAAGACTGATATTTACATATACAGTCCCACTTTAAACAAACTACAACTTGTAATGGCTTCATATAGCATACATAAAGTCTTCATAAGCACAATATTAATGCTTAAAAAATCTTCTATAAGCTTATGTCATACTGTATAAATGGTGTAGCACATGTAACATATCAGCTCCCTATGTATGTTGCATTACAGCTCCCTATGTAGGGTGCATTACCAGATGTGACATAACACACTATGTCAATTCCCCAAAAAGCCTGTGCTGGAGCGGGCAGAGATGCGTTCAACAAGGAAAATAGTTTGTGAATGTTAGCTAACTGTCTAAGAAGGTAGTGTGAGGCGAGCGTGTCTGTTTCGGGTCTAAACTGCCACTACAAATAATAAAGTGGCCATGTAGGCTGTCCATTACATGTAGTAGTAATATAATAATAATAATAATAATCATATTAATTAGGTGCCTATACAGTCCTGTTTCACTGTATGTACAAGGGGGTAACCTGTACAGGTGTGAAATGTGTTTTCTGCATTTCCCACTCATCCCACTCCCCCTAAGACACCCTCACAGAGTAGGGTCACAGCCAGGGGATCAGCTATTATTGACGGCAACCCTGTAGCAATTATTCGGGTTAATTGCCTTAATCAAGGGCGGACAACATAGTTTACCTTGTCGGCTCGAGGATTCAATCCAGCAACCTTTCGGTTACTGGCCCAACGCTCCTACTGGCCTCACTTAATAATGTCTCATAGTGATTTTCTTGAAGGTCTATGTGATAGCAATGGCAGCATTCTCTGTGTTATCGCTCTTTCTTTCATGCCTCCATCCCATACATTTCTGCCATATGTATTTTAACCTATGACAATGTCAGTATTCAACAAATTATTGCTCACGTATACCCTTTAATCATAAATCATTGGAAAGCTTAGATTCACAGCTATCCATCAGACACATGTTCAGGTCAACAGAAGTAAGTTGGCGTCGGAAGACATGGCAGCTCTGCTTCTAGCTCCTAAGCAACCTAGCAGTATTTAAAATTTTATTTTGTGTTATTTCTTACATTATTAGCCCAGAACGTTTTTTTGGTGTTATTACATACAGCCGGGAAATAACTTGAGGATATCAGAGCGGCAGTAACTCACTATGATTCTGACCAGAAATACGACCTTCCCAAATTGGATCCTTTGTTCGTACCTCCCAAGGCAATTGAACTTATCCCAGAGGCTGCTCCAGGACGGCGCCGGCTGAGAAGAGATATTTGGAGTGGACTTTAAGTTTGACTCAGGAGGCGTGCACACCATCCACCACTTCCGAGTATATTACTCGCTAAAGTTCAGTCCCTGGACAATAAGGTAGACAAGCTCAGGGCGAGGATCTTCTTCCATAGAGACATCAGGAACTGTAGCATACTCTGTTTCACAGAATCATGGCTCTCTCTGGATATACTGTCCCTATCCATACAGCCAGCTGGGTACCCAGTAGTACATAGCGCAGACAAGAATAAAGAACTCTCTGGGAAAAATAAAGGCGTGGTGTATGTTTCATGATTAACTACTCATGGTGTGATTGTGATAATGTACAGGAACGCAAGTCCTTTTTTTCACCCGATCTAGAAGACCTCACAATCAAATACCGACCGTATTACCTCCCAGGGGAATTCTCTTCGGTTATAGTCACAGCCGTGTATATTCCCCCTCAAGCCGATACCGCAACGGCCCTCAAGAAACTACACTGGACTTTGTGCAAACTGGAAACCACACATCCTGAGGCCAAATGTATTATATCTAGGGACATTAACAAAGCAAATATGAGGACAAAGCTACCCAAATTCTATCAACACATTGCCTGCAGTACTCCCACTTCAAAAACTCTTGAACACTGTTACTCTCCCTTCCCGGGATGACTACAAGGCCCACCCCCGCCCTCCCTTCGGCAATAACATCACGACTCCATTCTGCTCCTCCCTTCCTATAGGCAAAAACTCAAACAGGAAGTACCTGCGCTAAGGTCTATTCAACATCGGTCCGACCAATCATACTCCATGCTTCAAGATTGTTTTGATCAAGCGGACTGGAATATGTTCCGGGTTGTCTCTGAGAATAACATTTACGTATACACTGACAAAGTGACTGAGTTCATCAGGAAGTGAATATGGGACGTTGTTCCCACTGTGACAAAAAACGTGGATAGATGGCAGCATTCGCAAAAAGCTGAAAGCACAATCCACCGCAAGGTGACTGGGAATATGGTTGAATACAATCAGTGCAGTTATACCCTCCGTAAGGCAATCAAACAAGCAAAACGCAAGTACAGAGACAAAAATGTGTGCAATTCAATTGCTCAGACACGAGAAGTATGTGGCAGGGACTCCAGACAATCACGGATTACAAAGGGAAAGACAGCCACGTTGCGGAAAAAGTAGTCTTACTGAGTCTTATTATCCCGGACAAGCTAAACACCTTCTTCGCCCACTTTGAGGATAACTCAGTGCCACCGACACGGGCCACTCCCGAGGACTGTAGGCTCTTGTTCTCCGTGGCCGATGTGAGTAAGGCATTTAAGCATGTTAACCCGCGCAAGGCTGCCGGCCCAGACGGCATACCTAGCCACGTCCTCAGAGCATACGCAGATCAGCTGGCTATCCCAGTCTGCTGTCCCCACTTGCTTCAAGAAGTCTACCATTGTTCCTGTACCCAAGAAACCAAAGGTACTGAACTAAATCTCTCTGTAGCACTCACTTCTGTCACCATGAAGTGCTTTGAGAGGCTAGTTAAGGATCATATCACCTACACCTTACCTGACACCCTAGACCCACTTCAATTTGCATACCGCCTCAATAGATCCACAGACGATGCAATTGCCATCGCACTGCACACTGCCCTATCCCACCTGGACAAGAGGAATACCTACAGTTGAAGTCGGATGTTTACATACACTTAGGTTGGAGTCTTGTTTTTGAACCACTCCACAAATGTCTTTTTAACAAACTATAGTTTTAGCAAGTCGGTTAGGACATCTACTTTGTGCATGTCACAAGTACATTTTCCAACAATTGTTTACAGACAGATTATTTAACTTATAATTCACTGTATCACAGTTCCAGTGGGTCAGAAGATTACATACACTAAGTTGACTGTGCCTTTAAACAGCTTGGAAAATTCCAGAAAATGATGTCATGGCTTTAGCAGCTTCTGATGGGCTAATTTACATAACTGGAGTTAATTGGAGGTGTACCTGTGGACGTATTTCAAGGCCTACCTTAAAACTCAGTGCCTCTTTGCTTGACATCATGGGAAAATCTAAAGAAATCACCCAAGACCTCAGAAAAGAATTGTAGACCTCCACAAGTCTGGTTCATCCTTCGGAGCAATTTCCAAACACCTGAAGGTACCACGTTCATCTGTACAAACAATAGTACGCAAGTATAAACACCATGGGACCACGCAGCCGTCATACCGCTCAGGAAAGAGACGCGTTCTGTCTCCTAGAGATGAACGTACTTTGGTGCAAAAGATGCAAATCAATCCCAGAACAACAGCAAAGGACCTTGTGAAGATGCTGGAGGAAACAGGTACAAAAGTATCTATATCCACAGTAAAACTATTCCTATATCGACATAACCTGAAAGGCCGCTCAGCAAGGAAGAAGCCACTGCTCCAAAACCGCCATAAAAAAGCCAGACTACGGTTTGCAACTGCACATGGGGACAAAGATCGTACTTTTTTGGAGAAATATCCTCTGGTCTCATGAAACAAAAATAGAACTGTTTGGCCATAATGACCATTGTTATGTTTGGAGGAAAAAGGGGGAGGCTTGCAAGCCGAAGAACACCATCCCAACCGTGAAACACGGGGTGGCAGCATCATGTTGTGGGGGAGCTTTGCTGCAGAAGGGACTGGAGTACTTCACAAAATAGATGGCATCATGAGGGGGAAATTATGTGGATATATTGAAGCAACATCTCAAGACATCAGTCAGGAAGTTAAAGCTTGGTCACAAATGGGTCTTCCAAATGAAAAATGACCCCAAGCATACTTCCAAAGTTGTGGCAAAAGGGCTTAAGGACAACAAAGTCAAGGTATTGGAGTGGCCATCACAAAGCATTGACCTCAATCCTATAGAAAATGTGTTTAAATGTATTTGGCTAAGGTGTATGTAAACTTCCGACTTCAACTGTAAATCACAGCTTTTTGGGAATTGGCATTGGTTTATTCACCCTACATAGGGAGCTATTAAAGTTAATAAACAGTCCAAATCATCATGACACCAGATCAAAGTATGAAAAATGACTGTTGCTTCTACATTGATACATTTTTATCATAAAGTTACTGGTCCCCACTCCCATGTCAAACACTTATTAAGTGTTTGAATTATTAAGGGGATAGGGTGACATCACCAGGCATTTTAATACACCAATGGTAACATTATAGTCGCTTACCTAATCTAAATATGTATCGCCTTCTAACGTCGGAGAAGGCATCTATGCAGAGGGGCGTAGTTTATATAGCTAGATAGCTACTCTACTGGTGACAAAATGTTACTGTGTCAGCAAATATAATTAAATGTTTACAATATTAATCTATGGAAAAGGTACGTATATGTTTCTCCTTCAATCTGGGTCTGGTGTTACTGGTTAGCTAGGTCTTCAGCCAGGTCTTCAGCCAGCATGGAACAAAAAGGGGGGAAGGGTCATTTTAAATAATTTCACTATTCAAATAATATAAAAAGTAGCCACTGAATAGCGCTAGTTAGACAAACTTGTAATGCCATAGGTTACCTATCATCCCATCTGGCAGCGCCTGTCTTTACAGCATCAAATCGATGTAACCAAAGCTAACATAGCCAGCCAGCTATGTTAGCCAGCCAGCTATGTTAGCTAGCCAGATAGCTAGGCTAGTTGAGAGTATTTTGCTGCGTTCCCTGTCCTTGTCTACAACAACTCCATTCAGATTAAACAACAGCCTACCACTTTTGTTGGTCAATAATAACAACAAATAACATGAAATAAACATGTGCAGGCAAAACGGAATGTCTTTTATGTGGCACACGTCATAAAAACTACATTCAAAGTTTGTTGTTTTATTAAATTAAGAATTTATAACGTCATGGTATATCCTTGTGTGCAGCAATGTCACACAGATCATTCATTTAATTGAGAGAAAGCCTTTTCATTGTTAAAATAGGCCTATGATTTCTTCTCCTAAAAAATCTATACTCTTCCAAGTATTTGAATATTAAATATCCTTTCGGATATTCAAATAACCGTGCCCATCCCTAATGCATTTACAGTAGTATAAAAGGATACGTGAAATCAGATTTTTTATTTGTCATTATGGTTCATCATGGTAATGTCTTTGATGGCCCTAAACGTTTCAAGTTATTAGGCCATTGTGAAGTGGATTTACAAAGGATTTAAATGGACACGTAAAATCTGAAATCCTTGAGGCAAATTTGTTCAGCATGAAGAAAGACACCTACATACAAAGTTTCTCTAGGTCAAACGGGGCAGTAGATATGAGGGTTTACGTTAGACTGCTTATAACACTGAACCTATAGGCCAATCGGCGCCATTATTTTTGACCAAGTTACTCATGGCCTCTAGTTTCTGTGTGCCAAATTAGAAAAAAGTTACCAGTATATGCTTGAGTTATTTGACTATGTCAAAGAAAAAAAAATCTAAGAATAACAATAGGTTTTGCTTCGCTGTGAACCCCTAAAAATAGTTAAGAAGTTCTTTCACCTATGAATGACAAATAATTTCCTGATAATGTTTGTTGCAAATTTGTATGTGTAATGCTTAAGGTGTAATTTGTGAGCTTGTGATGAGTCACTCACCACAGGCATGGCGTCGTGTAGCACTTTGGGGTAGGACTCAGCCAAGAGCTTGGTCTTTCTGTCCCAACGTGCACAGTCAAGGTAGAGCCCATAAATGTACACACCTGAGAAACACACACACAATCAGATACATAATACCTAGCATGACACCTAGCACACCATCTGTTGACACACGCACACACACACAAACAACAGAGTACAATTTCAATATGATGCACAGAGTACAATTTGAATATTGTACTCGAGTGTGACTGTGGCCTCCACTCTTGGAGCGAGCAGCATCATGGCAAGCTGATGAAAGAGCAGCAGGGGACTGATGGAGAGGTTGCAGTACAACATGATACATTTTTTTTTAACACATTTCTAACAAATTTTATGGTTTATTTCGTGTGAATTGAAATAATTTCCTTTGAGAGGGTGATGCAGGGCTGGGGACAGAGGAGGGGAGCGTCCCTCTTTCTCTCTCCGTATCGAATTATTTTCTCTCTTATTCTCCAATCATTACCTCCCTACCTACCTTTCTTTCCATACTCTCTCTCTAGTCTCTTGCTACCCACCATTCGCACTAACCCTTACCTTTCAGACTCTCTCTGTCATCTTTCTCTCTCTCTTCCCACTTGCCCTCTCTAAAACTGCTCTGGATGTGTTTAGGACAAACAAAAACTAGAAAAGCAGGATTTGGGCTCAGGAATAGGTCAGTTTCAATGAATGGAGGATTGTGTCAGAAAAGCAGGAAATCCTGATTAATCAGGAGAAATCACATCCCTCATCTCTTTCTCTACTTCACCCTTTTACTTCTCCCCGCCCTCTCTCACCCTTCCAACCCTCCACCCTCTGTCTGTCTCACCGTCTTCGGGGGGTTGGCGATACTCCTTGTCATCCAGCACCTCAAAGTCGAAGCCCAGCAAGTCGATGGGGATGGTGTGTTTGCGGGCATAGTTCTGCTGGCCTCCTGTCAGGAAGGCCTGGGTGAAGAAGAAGCCTGACATCCAGAATACTGCCGGCGTCCCATGTTCATACCAGTCCTGCAGAGGGACGAATGGAGCACAGCACAACGGCTTAGCGCAAAGGCAAACTAAGGTCGAAAGGTGGCAATATTAGCGCAATTAAAGGGTGATACTTTGCAAGTGCAGTATGAACGTTTACATACCCCCTCATGAGGTAAAGGTTTTCTGTAAAAAAACAATAAAGGCAGACTGAAGGTCAGAAACAGCCTTGTCAACAGAAGGAGCAACACAACATCCAACAGTAGCCCCCGGCTAATCGTCAAAGTTTAAAATACACTACTTGACCTAAAAGTATGTGGACACGTGCTCGTCGAAATCTTATTCTATCGCCCTGATCTGTTTCACCTGTCCTTGTGCTTGTCTCCACCCCCCTCCAGGTGTTGCCCATCTTCCCCATTATCCCATGTGTATTTATACCTGTGTTTTCTGTCTCTGTTGCCAGTAAGTCTTGTTCGTTCAACCCGACCAGCGTTTTGTCTCAGCTCCTAATTTTCCCTAGTCTCTCTTTTTCGTCCTCCTGGTTTTTGACCTTTGCCTGTCCTGACTCTGTACCCGCCCGCCTGACCTGACACTGAGCCTACCTGCCGTCCTGTAACTTTGCTCCACCTCTGGATTACCAACCTCTACCTGACCTGACCCCAAGCCTGCCTGCTGTCCTGTACCTTGGCCTCTGCTCTGGATTATTGACCCCTGCCTGCTTTGACCTGTCGTTTGCCTGCCCCTGTGGTTACAATAAACATTGTTACTTCACACAGTCTGCACTTGGGCCTTACCTTTAACTTCTTAGGGATCACTGCACAACTTGACCGTTTTGGAGAGCCTGGCGTGCCCAAAGTAAAATGCCTCCCATTCAGGCCCAGAAAATAGGATATGCACATATATTTGGTACCATTGGATAGGAAACACTCTGAATTTTGTAAAACTGTTAACCATTTGTCTGTGAGTAAAACAGAACAGATATGGCAGGCAAAACCCCGAGGAATTTCTGTCCTGGAGAAAGTGGTTTTCACAGAGTGCCTCATTTGGAACCCCTCCCTCATGAAAATGCCCATAAAAGGGCATATGAATGCAGTACCTATCGCTTCCTCTGGATGTCCTTTGTCTCTAGAAAGTGGTTTCATGCTGTTCAGATGAGTTAGAACAGAGAAGAAGAGAGAATCAGGAAGTGCCTCTTTGGAACTCTGTAGGACTGGGCACGCGCTCTCGCCANAGGATGACCTCAGCAGAAGTTCTTCAACAGGTAATTGATTTGTTTTCGCTGTGAAATGTGTTATGTGTGTGCCACGCTGGCTAATGAATTCATGGCTATGAGAAAGTATGTGAGGTGATACCCTCAAACAATCAAATGTAGAGCTTTCGCCGTAAAGCCTTTTTGAAATCTGACAACGCTGTGATATTGCCAAGAAACAGAGCTTTTGATGAGTATGAAACACTTGTATATTGGTGGATTTTTAATAATTCAACTTTGGGATTTTGAATTTGGCGCTTTACATTTTACCTGGTGGTGTCGCTAGCGACCCACCGCTCCCTGTCTAGTTAACCTCTTCTTTAGCTAAATAGCCAAGTACTTAGCCTACTCCCGACCGTCATGTTGTACAGCGCCATATTTTCAGTTTCATCCTAACGGAAACCCAAAGGGTTTTTTGTTTTTCTCTAGTACAGCCACTATTGAAGGCTACCAAATGCTTCTCAAAATGCCCTCTGGTGGTCAAACTAGCACTAACTAGCATTAATGTTACCAGTGGTTGGCACTTAAAAAAAACTGGTATATATTTTAATTTGTCACAATTTTCTTGAACCAATTTTGGTCTTTAATGCAGGGCCAACAGACAAGTTCCTTATTTGTTTATTTTTTTAACCTCTAAGGGATCCAATCCCGTAAACAGGTTTGATTTTGCCAACAGCCGGTGAAATGCAGAGCTCCAAATTCAAATTACAGAAATACTAATTTCAAACATTCATGAAAATACAAGTGTTGCACACCATTCGAAAGCTTAGAATCTTGTTAATCTAACAGCGTTGTCAGATTTCAAAAAGGCTTTACGGCAAAAGCTGAACATTTGATTGTCTGAGGACAGCGCCCCACCACACATATTCAATTAGTATAATAACATAACCAGCAGAAGTGTCACAAAACTCAAAAATAGCATAAAATAAATCGCTTACATTTGAAGAGTTTCATCTGATGGCAAACCCAAGCGTCCCATTTACACAATAAAAGGTCCTTTAGTTCGATAAAGTCCCTCTTTATATCCATAAATCTCAGTTTGGTTGGTGCGTTTTGTTCAGTAATCCACCTGCCCAAAGGCGTTCATCCATGCAGACAAACACTATCCCAAAAGTACCGGTAAAGTTCGTCGAAAAAAGTCAAACAGCATTTGTAATCAATACTCAGATATCCTAAAATGAATATAAACTATAACATTTCAGACTGAATATAACCTGCTGAATAGAAGAGAAAAAGAGCTAAGCGTGCACTCCCTGTTACGCCCGACATTCATAATAGGACACTAGACGTGACCTCAGGAAGAACTTGTCTTACTCCCTTGATTTTCAAGATAAAAGCTTCACACCTTTTTCTAAAGACTGTTGACATCTAGTGGAAGCCATAGGAACTGCAATCTGGGAGCTATTCCCCTATATAACCAATAGGCCTTGAAATGAAAATGAAAACTGGTCACCTCAAAAAATCCCACTCCCTGGATGAATTTTGCTTGGGTTTTTGCCTGCCATATCAGTTCTGTTATAATCACAGACATTATTTTAGAACCTTCAGAGTGTTTTCTATCCAAAGCTACTAATTATATGCATATCCTAGCTTCTGGGCCTGAGTAACAGGCAGTTTACTTTGGGCACGTTTTTCATCCGAACTTCAACTGAAATCGCAACCAACTTTCTATGGCTGGTTTAAAAAATAATATTTTGGAGACGATTTCGTTTCAAATAACCGAAAATGAGCAATTGTAATAAAGGGAAAAAGGCCATTTTTGAACATGGGGTGAGACATTCTTACTAATATGTAAATAAAGCCAGTTTGTTATTTTGAATGATTTATTTCTGTTTTTAGACGGAGAGAAACCAAAAGCCCACTATGCCTATTTTTCGAAAATCATCAGTCCATATGTCAAGTGAAATTCCCCCATTGTATTTACCCAAGTTCTCTCTTAACTCCAGGACCACCAACAGTTTTTGTTGTTGTTGCCTGATGCATTACTCTAGTACCAGAGGAGAGACTCTCAGACTGAAAACACATTCATTAATTGCCACAGTTTAGACTACCAATAGATCAGCGTTCTAACTCCCCCTTGTGATAGTGTGGTGCAATGACTGAATGCCACCATCTACCACTAATGGTCGCGGCATAAGCTCATAACTTTTAAAGGAAGAACCACTGTATGTAAATGTGATATTTTGTTATAAATTTGCAAAACAAAAACAAAAAACTGTTTTTCCTTTGTCATTATGGGGTATTATGTGTAGATTGATGAGGTATACTTTCCAAATGCACTGTATATGCAATTACAAATATTACATTTCATAACACTTTTCACAACACATTAAGTGTGTGCCCTCAGGCCACTACTCTACTACCACATACCTACAATCCAAAATCCATGTGTACGTGTGTGTAGATTTCATGTGTTAGCATGTGTGTGTGTGTCTGTGCCTGTGTGTGTGTGTCTCTTCACAGTCCCCGCTGTTCCATAAGGTGTATTTGTATCTGTTTTTTTTCAATCTGATTCTACTGCTTGCATCAGTTACCACATCAGGTAACTGATACAAGCAGTAGAACATCAATATTGTGCGCCTCCCATAGTCTGTTCTGGACTTGGGGATTGTGAAGAGAACTCTGGTGGCATGTCTTGTGGGGTATACATGGGTGTCCAAGTTGTGTGCTAGTTGTTTAAACAGACAGCTCGGTGCATTCAGCGTGTCCAAAACAAGTAGTGTAGAAGTCAATCTCTCTTTTACTTTGAGCCAAGAGAGATTGACATGCATATGTTTTATGTTAGCTCTCAGTGTACATTTACAGTCCCTCTGTGGCACCTGATCAGGCCTGCAGGACCTGCCTTGTTGAAAGTGTTGTTAAGAAGGCAGAACAGCGCTTTATTATGGACAGACTTCTCCCAATCTTAGCTACTGTTGCATCAACATGTTTTGACCATGACAGTTTACAATCCAGGGTTACACCAAGCAGTTTAGTCACCTCAAACTTGCAAAATGTTCACATTATTAATTACAAGATTTAGGCCAGTTTTAGGGTTTAGTGAATGATTTGTCCCAAATACAATGCTTTCAGTTTTTGAAATACTAACTTATTTCTTGCTACCCATTCTGAAACTGACTGCAGCTCTTTGTTAAGTGTTGCAGTAATTTCACTCGCTGTAGTATCAGACGTGTATAGTCATGTTGTGACGTGTTTAGTCATCCGCATAGATAGACACACTGGCTTTACTCAAAGACAGTGGCAGGTCATTAGTAAAGATTGAATGTTAAATGTTAACTGCAAAGTAGGCTTACCTGATAGAAAGACATCATGATTATTTGTATCAATTGGGTGGTCATTGTTTTACAGACTCTGCCATGACATAGGCTGCAGCAGTAGGCCTAACAGAAACATCACAAGACTGACACATTGCGCAATTAAAAGGGAATTACACCAACAAATCAAAATGTTAGTTTCTTTTCCAGACCTAAAAAACCCCCAAAACATCTAAAACCATAACATTTTTTACAGAGAACAGAATTCTGCAATATAAATTTATGGAGCCCCTTAGAGTTCTTTAGTAATCATTATTTCACTAGGTATATTGACAACATATACACTACCGTTCAAAAGTTTGGGGTCACTTAGAAATTGCCTTGTTGTTGAAAGAAAAGCAAATTTTTTTGTCTATTAAAATAACATCAAATTGATAAGAAATACAGTGTAGACACTGTTAATGTGAAGAGGCGACTCCGGGATGCTGGCCTTCTAGGCAGAGTTCCTCTGTCCAGTGTCTGTGTTATTTTTCCCATCTTAATCTTTTATTTTTATTGGCCAGTCTGAGATATGGCTTTAAAAAAAAAAAAAAACTCCTCTTTCTATACTGGTTAGAGACAGTTTCCACTGTTCTGTGAAGGAAGTAGTACACAGCGTTGTACGAGATCTTCAGTTTCTTGGCAATTTCTCACATGGAATAGCCTTAATTTCTCAGAACAAGAATTGACGAGTTCCAGAAGAAAGCTTTTTGAGCCTGTAATCGAACCAAAAAATGCTGATGCTCCAGATACTCGTCTAAAGAAGGCCAGTTTTATTGCTTCTTTAATCAGGACAACAATTTTAAGCTGTGCTAACATAATTGCAAAAGGGTTTTCTAATGATCAATTAGCCTTTTAAAATGATAAACTTGGATTAACTAACACAACGTGCCATTGGAACACAGGAGTGATGGTTGCTGATAATGGGCCTCGTTACACCTATGTAGATATTCCATAAAATAATCTGCCGTTTCCAGCTACAATAGTAATTTACAACATTAACAATGTCTACAGTGTATTTCTGTATTTTTGAATGGTAGTGTATATTGTACATCAATAACCCGGGGAAGAGTTGCAGGGTAGAGGAGAAGAGAAGAATGTGCCTATTTGACAGTATAAATAAAAAAAATTGTAGCTCGTGTTTCATTTTTTAAAAGGAACTCTCATGCTACAAAAGAGTGGAGACCCATGCTCTAATACATGCAATAGGACAGTGGTCGCTGAGATAATTTGCAAAGACACCACTGGACAAATACTTGTTGGGGCAATATGTCATAATCAGGTCAATCAGGGAGGAGTTTTCTGTTTTTTTTACATGAATACATGTTGGTTTCGAAATCTGAAACTACCCAGAAATCTAAATAGCAGATTTGGTTATTGATAAGCGCCTCAATTGGAACGCAGTGACTGTATCGTAACAAGCTATATATGATGTCAGAACTCAGGCTGTCTGCTTTACAGTGTAGTATGGGTTTTAACTGACAGCTGTTCTAAATGTGTGTACCAAGTGTAACAAAAAGATGCCCCCATCCCTCCTGCTGATTGGGTTACTTTTTGTTGTCTGAGTGAATACAAATGTGCATTTCACATTTCCATGTCATTTACACCAAGGCAGCAGGGACAACAAGAAACGAGCATTTCAAATTTCTTAGGAACAGAAATATTTAGAGAACATGATGCCATGAATGTTGATTTTACATAAATAGCCACTGCTCCCCATTTTTTCTATCTATCACACCTGAAGATATTGTAACCACAAATTTGAAGGTCCTTATCTGAGACCGAGTCCTTCAGGCAAGTCTTTGTGAGAACCAGAATATCAGGGCTCGTGTCCTGCACCCAGATATCAAGAAGTGCATTTTTTAAATCAAACTCTGCACGCTGGGAGCAACGACGGCCTCAGTTGGCTCGGCGGCCCACTGAGGGTAGAGCATGGTGCAGCGCTGTTGCAGAGAGCGCAGCTGTCTTGGAGAGGGGTGGAGGGTCTGTTGCAGGGAGCGGCGAGAGCCTCTGTTGGCTCAATGGTCTGATGTAGCCCGGTGGTGTGGTGGTACCCTGTTGGGGAAAGAGGAAACTGCCTGGTTGCCAGCTGAAGGCGAACCGGACGGTTGGGCATGGGTAGAGGGACTGACATTTTTTCGCTTGGTTGTTTGATGGTAGCGACCGCTTGCCTGGCATCATCTGCTGGAGTGTTGCCCCTAGGACCAGGACCAGAAGCAAGCTCCTGGGGCCGGACAGTCCACTTCCAGGGGTGCAAACCTGCTTGAAATGTGTCGCTGGGTGTGTGTGTGCGGTCTTTGATTTGGGATTTAATGTCTAGTTGATCCTGTGGAGTAATGAACAACTACTGCCTTTATTAACACATGACCGAGCAGCACCATTAAGGGAATTTCTACAGTAGTACTGAGAGATTGGGAAGTCCTCAGCAGAAGTTCTTCGAAAGGTAAGGGATTTTATATTAG
This sequence comes from Hucho hucho, assembly GCA_003317085.1. Classification (NCBI taxonomy): domain Eukaryota; kingdom Metazoa; phylum Chordata; class Actinopteri; order Salmoniformes; family Salmonidae; genus Hucho; species Hucho hucho. The sequence goes on from QNTS01000689.1 coordinate 311,512, forward strand.
CGATTTTATGCGTTTTTTGAGACCCGCGTTGGTTATGGATTTATGCTAATGCATAAAATATGAGAGGGGCTATCCTCGAACAATCAAATGTTGTGCTTTCGCCGTGAAGCCTTTTTGAAATCTGACAACGCTGTGATATTGCCAAGAATCAGAGCTTTTGATGACTATGCAACACTTGTATATTGATGAATGTTTAACGCCCCACTGCTCCCTAAGTAGTTAATGGCTTGGGGGTAGAAGCTGTTAAGGAGCCTTTTGGACCTAGACTTGGAGCTCCGGTACCGCTTGCGGTGCGGTAGCAGAGAGAACAGTCTATGACTTGGGTGACTGGAGTCTTTGACAATTTTTTGGGGCCTTCTTCTGACACTGCCTAGTATATAGGTCCTGGATGGATGGAAGCTTGGCCCCAGTGATGCACTGGGCTGTACGCACATACCCTCTGTAGCGCCTTACGGTCGGATGCCGAGTAGTTGCCATATCAGGCGGTGATGTAACCGGTCAGTATGCTCGATGGTGCGGATCTGGGGACCTACGCCAAATCTTTTCATTCTCCTGACGTGTAAAAGGCATTTTTGTGCCATCTTTAAAACTTTTTGATGTGTTTGGACCATGATAGTTTGTTGGTGATGTGGACACCAAGGAACTTAAAACTCTCGACCCGCTCCACTACAGCCCCGTCGATGTGAATGGAGGCGTGTTCGGCCCTCCTTTTCCTGTAGGCCACAAGTCTCCTTTGTGTTGCTCACGCTGAGGGAGAGGTTGTTGTCCTGGTACCACACTGCCAGATCTCTGACCTCCTCCCTATAGGCTGTCTCATCGTTGTCGATGATCAGACCCATCACTGTTGTGTCATCGGCAAACTTAATGATGATGTTGGAGTCGTGCCTGGGCATGCAGTCATGAGTGAACAGGGAGTACAGGAGGGGACTGAGCACGCACCCCTGAGGGGCTACCTTGTTGAGGATCAGCATGGCAGATGTGTTGGTACCTACCCTTACCACCTGGGGTCAGCCTGTCAGGAAATCCAAGATTCAGTTGCAGAGGGAGGTGTTTAGTCCCAGGGTGATTAGCTTAGTGATGAGCTTTGTGGGCACTATGGTGTTGAACGCTGAGCTGTAGTCAATGAACAGCATTCTCACATAAGTGTTCCTTTTATCCAGGTGGGAAAGGGCAGCGTGGAGTATAATTGAGATTGCGTCATCTGTGGATCTGTTGGGGCGGTATGCGAACTGGAGTAGGTTTAGGGTTTCTGGGATGATGATGTTGATGTGAGTCATGACCAGCTATTCAAAGCACTTCATGGCTACCGACGTGAGTGCTACGGGTTGGTAGTCATTTAAGTAGGTTATCTTCTCTCTCTTGGGCACAGGGACTATGGTGGGCTGTTTGAAACATGTAGGTATTACAGACTCAATCAGGGAGAGGTTGACAATGTCAGTGAAGACACTTGCCAATTGGTCAGGGCATGCTCTGAGTACACATCCTGGTAATCCTTCTGGCCCCACAGCATTGTGAATGTTGACATGTTTAAAGGTCTTGCTCACAAAAGACACTTCAAAAAGGTCTGCAGGCTCTAGTTTTGTCTAATCTTTATTTTTGTCCAATCGTGTGGTCCAGTGCTGCACGGAAAGACCTAATTACGCTGCAGCAGGCCCAGAACAGGTTTTGCTCTTCATTGTAATCAGAGGGCTGATATAAATACTATGCATGCCAGTCTCTCTTGGCTAAGAGTTGAAAGACTGTCTGCATCACTTATTTTTATAAGAAACATTAATCTGTTGGAAATCCCAAATTGTTTGCATAGTCAACTTACACACAGCTCTGACACACACACTTACCACACCAGACATCCCACCAGGGGTCTTTTCACAGTCCCCAAATCAAGAACAAGTTCAAGAAAGCGTACAGTATTATATAGAGCCCTTATTGCATGGAACTTTCTTCCAACTCATATTGCTCAAATAAACAGCAAAACTGGTTAAAAAAAAAACTGATAAAGAAACGTCATGGCACGCCTCTCCCCTACATGACCTAAATAGTTTGTGTGTGTGCATTGATATGAAGGCTATGTGTGCCTCTAGAAAATGTTTTTGTCCTTGAGCTGTTCTTGTCTGTTGATGTATTAAGTTTCATGTTTTGTGTGGACCCCAGGATGAGTTGCTGCGGCTTTTGCAACAGCTAATGGGGATCCTAATAAAATACCAAAAAAATACAAAAATACATTGGCTACGGAGAGCGTGATCACACAGTCGTCCGGAACAGCTGGTGCTCTCATGCATGTTTCAGTGTTGCTTGCCTTGCGAGCATAACGGCATTTAGCCCATCTGGTAGGCTCGCGTCACTGGGCAGCCAGCGGCTGGGCTTCCTTTTGTAGTCCGTAATAGTTTGCAAGCCCTGCCACATCCAACAAGCATCAGAGCCGATGTAGTAGGATTCGATCTTAGTCCTGTATTGACACTTTGAGTGTTCGATGGATTGTCTGAGGGCATAGCGGGATTTCTTATAAGTGTCCGGATTAGTGTCCCGCTCCTTGAAAGCGGCAGTTCGGTGCAGATGTTGCCTGTAATCCATGGCTTCTGGTTGGGATATGTACGTAAAGTCACTGTGGGGACAGCGTCGTCGATGCACTTATTGATGAAGCCGGTGACTGAGGTGGTATACTCCCCAATGACATTTGATGAATCCCGGAACATATTCCACTCTGTTCTAGCAAAACAGTCCTGTAGCGTAGCATTCACGTCATTTGACCACTTCTGTATTGAGCAAGTCACTGGTACTTCCTGCTTTAGTTTTAGCTTGTAAGCAGGAATCAGGAGGATATAATTATGGTAAGATTTGCCAAATGGAGGCTGAGGGAGAGCTTTGCACGTGTCTCTGTGTGAGGAGTAAAGGTTAGAGTTTGTAGAAATTAGGTAAAACGGATTTAAGTTTTCCTGCATTAAATTCCCCGGCCACTAGGAGCGCCGCTTCTTGTTTGCTCATGGCCTTATACAGCTCGCTGAGTGCGGTCTTAGTGCCAGCGTCGGTTTGTGGTGGTAAATAGACGGCTACAAAAAATATAGATGAAAAATCTCTTGGTAGATAGTGTGGTCTACAACTTATCATGAGGTACTCTACCTCAGGCGAGTAATACCTCGAGACTACCTTAATATTAGACAGAGACCAGCTGTTATTGAGAAATAACAGACACACACACCCACCCCTCGTCTTACCGGACGTAAATGTTCTGTCGTGCAGATGCACGGAAAACCCAGCCAACTGTATATTATCTGTGTCGTCGTTCAGCCACGAATCGTGAAACACAAGATATTACACTTTTTAATGTCCCGTTGGTAGGATAGTCTCAAATGGAGCTCATCCAGAAGCTATTTTCGGTCATAAGAGACGGTAGCATCAACATTATGTACAACATAAGTTACAAACAATGCAGAAAAAAAACACACAAAATAGCACAAGTGGTTAGGAGCCCGTAAAATGGCATCCATCCCCTCCGCCACCATTCTTCACTACCTAGGGGAAACTTCACATGTACCTGTAGGAACTTGAGCCTATCCAGGAAGTCATTGACATAGCTGCCCAGGGGTTTGAGGCTGGGGTACGACTTCTTTATCCACATTCCAGGGATACGACCTTTTAGAATGCTGTTCACCACCTCCTCCAGCTCACCAGACATCACCACCAGGCCCTGACACACACACGCACACACACACAGACAGACATGTGCACGCACCACACATGCAAAAACAGACACGCACATGCACGCACGCAGACAGATAAACACAGTTAAGACAAGAGGTATGGCAATACACTGCAGTTATTTTATTTTTTATTTAACTAGGCAAGTCAGTTAAGAACAAATTCTTATTTACAATGATGGCCTACACTGGCCAAACCAGGAAGACGCTGGTCTAATTGTGCGCCGCCCTATGGGACTCCCAATCACGGCCGGCTGTGATACAGTTTGGATTCGACCAGGGTGTCTATAGTGAGGCCTCGAGCACTGAGATGCATTGCCTTAGACCGCTGCACCACTCGGGAGTTATAGTGGGCTAGCCTAAATAATACATAAATCATAATACCCATACATACTGTATACACAAAGCGAAACACTAATTTCTTTTAAAGTCCTATGTACAGTAGGTATGCTGAACAGTGAACACTACAGCCCATCTCAGATCTAGGAAGAAGTGAGTCCCAGACTCTGGAGTGTAGCAGCCAGGAAGAGATCCAGGCTTGTCCGTTTAGAACATCCCTCCGGAGATGTGACAGCCAAATAACGGGTACTTGATAAAGGCTACGCAAGAGGCTCCACTCCACTCAAATCACTGTCACCTCCCGATAACCCTACTCATCATCCCATTCCTGCTTTAATCCCACAGGACTGGAGCTTCATCTGAATAGCCGACTCGCTAAAACAGGGACTTAGTTCAAAACCCCTACCAAACAGATTTAAGGGTAACACACTCAGTGTGGGAGCTCTACAGTGACAGTACCCTAGGGAGGCTCCCTAGAGCTAGTGTCTGTCTTTGAAAGGATTACTAGGGCCCACTTAGACACAGAGGGTGCCCTCTCGAGTACAACCTCAGCGCTGAGGCATTCACACGGAGTAGGATCTAGGCAGAGACCTAGGCAGAGATTAGTCCAGCGCTTGAATAGAAGACTGAATAACACTAAGTGTGTTCTCTCATGGGATGTATTGGCTCCATTGTTTATATCTTTCTTGTTTACATTTATGTTGGTGGACTAGGCTTTGAGGTTATACATCACGGATTATGAGAGTTGCTATAATCTAGTGAATTTACCACTTGAACAACTTTAGTCGACAGGAATCGAATGCTTTTGAGCCCAGCTCTGCTTTTCAGTGGGATAGAACAGTGGCTAGCCCTTTGCATTCAACATAAACTTCTCATCAAGTCCATTTGAACAAGTACACTTAGAACAAGCCCTATTAATGTGTTGCACCTCCATCACTCAGTCGCGTTATGAACATTCTAAATTCTGACGTCTCAGCCATTGTGACTCCAAAAATTTTAGTGGTGCCCAGTCATTCTTAACAGGGGCTAAAATGATTGTTTAGTCTAAATTAGTGTCTTGAAAATACGATGGCATTGCTAAAGTAGACAAATAATTAATAGGAAACAACTTTGTCATGATTATGATGTCGCCAAATCTACTTTAGACAGATGTTGCCATTAGCTAGCAATGCTAACATCGTTAACTAATGTTAAGTAATTAGCTAGCAATGCTAACGTTAACTTATGTTAAGTCCAGTGCTCTCCTCTCACTCTTAGCTAGTTAGCTAACGTTAAACTACATCTAAAAGCTCTTTCTCACAAGTCATTTTTTTCGTCCAAATAATTCAAAAGCAAGAGAATGGCCGCTGCAGCAGCGTTTGTGACGTTATGCAAATTTTCCGGAAAAGTGGGGGGAAAATGCATCAGAATTGGTGTGAATGGCTTTGTGCATCAAAATCTATATTTTTTTCGGAATTCTGAATAAAAGTCAGGTTGCAAGTCACATCTCAGTCAAATTGAAGCAGCTTTTGTCATATGTTAGAGAATTCTAAACTCACCCTATGTCATCTGCTGCGTTAGATGAATTCATTAATTATTTGTCTATCCAATCATTTAGTTATTGTCAGGGGCGCAACTATCACTGGGGCCGGGGAGGTCATGTCCCCACCACACCCTGAAATTGCATTTTTGTCCCCCGAGTTTTATCATTGCAATGTGATACAAAAAGAGTCAACGGTGTGCTTTAGGACCATGCGGACACCACAGAGCGGGCAGACAGGCTGTGTGAAAGGCAAAGCTTCTGTAAGGCTGGCTGGACCAGCACAGGAGAGTAGAACTGATGAAGCTGCTATCAGTGTGTTGTGCTCTTTTTCTGAGTTGTAAAAAGAAAGCAGAGCATAAACTGGCTATTCTTTAGTTGACTGATGTAGCTGGCAAGGTAACTGCTGTTTATCTTGAGGAAAAAGAAACGCACACCTATTTAGGCAAGGTGCTGGCTGGCGGAGTGGAAAACTTGAAAATAAAGGAGAGCCGCACACTCTAGGAGCTCAGATGCAAAAATGTAATGTCCAACGTTTCGACAGGCAAACTGTCTTCATCAGGGTATAATCACAAACACTGCGAGGTGACTCGTTTACATAGTGTCAAAAGACACACACACAGGTGTCTGTAATCATGGCAAAGTGTGGCCTAATATCATTGGTTAATTCTCAAATATTAAAATGGCATACAAAGAACAACATACAAAAAACTGCTGTTTATCTTGACAGAAAAAAAACCTAAACTAGTGTTTATTCCCAGTGTTGAGCTATTAGCTAGTATAACTGACATGTAACGTTAGCTACTGTTTCATCCCCTCTCGACTGAGGTGAATGAATTAGCTAGCTAGTAGCTACCACAGCCAGTTCAGCTCTAGCCTCTAGCTATCTGTCAGATAGTAATAATAGCCACCTTATATCGCTTTCTAACAGCTGTTGTTTGTATGGAAATGTTTGGTAGCCATTGTTTTGCCCCGTTTCAACAGAAGTAAATGAGCCTGGCTAGCTTTCGCAAGTTGATATACCGTTAGAAAGAGAGCTGGCCAAAAATTAGCTATTCATTTTGCCTCAATCCCACTGGACCTGAATCAAACGATGAAACCAGCAGCCAAAAGATTGACATTTTTTCAGGGCAATGTGAGTTTGTATTAGTCAATATAGCAATGTAACATTATTGAACTGTCAGCTTCTCTAGCTAATTCCCTACTTTTCACACAAACACAGAAATAAACAACTATTCAGGCTTCACTGTCATGGTGCACAGTCAGTACACAACACATTATGCTCATCATGCCTTAGCAGGATCAGATGGTGACAGGTGTCTTAAAGCTACAGTCTGGGACCTGGGACTATTGGTAATTTCAATTATTGAACCATTGATTCTATTCTTTGATAATATAATGTATAAATGCACACCAAGGTCATTTTTTGTCATGCCTCATCTTAGGAGGATCAGATGGTGACAGGGGTCTCAGCAGGGCCAGGCAGCCAAGAAAAACAATTCTGTGACGAAGCTGAGGTGACTTTTTGCAGATACAACACTATATTCTCTGTGCAGCAAACACTGGACAAGCCAGATGATTCAAGATTGAAACTATTTTAAAGGTAGTCTGACAAACTTCCAAAGTTGATTTCCAAACTGTATCAAGATAGAGGCTTTTCCCAATATCTCAAAACATGTCAAACTAAAATGTGAGGAAGACCTTGTAGAAGCTATTGATGACGATGAATGGATACAGATACTGTATGTTTGAATGCCCAGTCATGTTCATATAATCTCAGACATAAATTACTGCAGTTTAAGGCCATCCATACAACGTACTATATGCCAGTGAAACTGAATTACATGCACTCAGAAATGTAATTCCTCTGCTGGAGGTGTAAAACACAAACAGGGACATATTTGCATTTGTTATGGTCTTGTGAAGGCTGGCTGAATTCTGGCAAAGAGGATGTTCTTTTATCTCAGCATGTCTACAGATTCTCCCTTCTCCCTGTTTTTGTTTGCTTGAAAATGTTGATACTGGAGACTGATCAGAAGAAACTGTGTAACCTAACATTTATAGGGGCTAAGAAATGCATTGCCATTAATTGGAAGGTTGGTTATCCTACCACAATGTCACCATGGATGGCAGAAATGTCAAGTTATAAAGTATATTTGATTTATTACAAGATTAAGGCTATACTGTAACTTTCATATGGTCTGGATGCCTTATATGGAATACTGTACGACAAAAGGAGTCTGTATTGAAAACATGGCCATTTCAGGGGAGATACCTATTTAGGCAATCCCTAGGTGCTGGGCTGCTCAGTCCTGGCCCTGGGTTTCTGACAAACACTGGCTATCACTCTGGCCTTAGCCTAACACACCTGAAACCAATAATGAATGTTTCACTAAGATCCTGAAGCTGAATGGGGTGTGTTGGTTTGGGGCGCTGCAGGGCGGTGGACCCCTAGAGGCAGGACAGGGCGATCCAGCTATATTGTGTGCAAGTAAAAAGGGCTCAACGGTACTATTACGCCTATGACATGAATTACAGTGCCCTCAGTAATATTGGGAAAGATAAGCATTTTCTCTTCTTTTGGCTCTATACTCCAAAAGTTTGGATTTTAAAACAAACATTGACTATGAAGTTAAAGTTTAGAGCGCCAGCTTTCATTTGAGGGTATTCATCCATATCGGGTGAACCGTTTAGAATTTACAGCACTTTTTGAACACTGTCCTCCATTTTAGGTGAGCAAAAGTATTGGGACAAATTCACTTGTATGTGTATTAAGTAGTAGAAAGTTGAGTATTTGGTACACATTCATAGCATGCAATGACTACATCAATCTAGTAACTACAAATTTGTTGGATGCATTTGCTGTTTGTTTTGGTTATGTTTCAGATTATTTTGTGACCAATAGAAATTAATAGTAAATAATGTATTGTGTCCTTTTGGAGTAACTTTTATTGTGAATAAGAGTATAATATGTTTCTAAAAACTTCTACATTAATGTGGATGCTACCATGATTACAGATAATCCTGAATGAATCCTGTATAATTATGAGTTAGAAAGTCATAGGAAATTATGCTGGAGACAATATGTAAAAAAAAAAGTTAAGATCAGCGTAAAAAACACAACAAATATGAGAATTGGTCAGAAGCCCGTAAAACATCCAATGCAGCACCCTCTCTCATTAGTGCCATTGAGAATGCATGGAGTAAAACGTTCAGTTGGGCACCAGACCTCAAGAGAACATTAATTATATTTGAACGCAATGTGCAACCCAAGAATAGTCTCATTGGGTGATTCTCAAAATGCATACTACTGTGCTCTGAGCACACAAATTGGAGCACAGGAGGGTAAGAGTATGAGTCCAAATCAAAGTATGCGAAACGGAGCAAGGAGGGCACTTCTCAAATGCATACTCCGTTTGTACATACAGTACCTACTCATTCAAGGGGTTTTCTTTATTTTTACTATTTATTTAAACAAATCAAAATATATTTTATATTTTAGAATCTTCAAAGTATCCACCCTTTGCCTTGATGACAGCTTTGCACACTTAACCAGTTTCACCTGGAATGCTTTTCTAACAGTCTTGAAAGAGTTCCCATATATGCTGAGCATTTGATGGATGCTTGTCCTTAACATGCTATGATGGCTCCCGAGTGGCACAGCGGCACTGCATCTCAGTGCTAGAGGTGTCACTACAGACACCCTGGTTCAAATCCAGGCTGTATCACAACAATTGGCCCAGCGTTGTCCGGGTTTGGCCGGTGTAAGCCGTCGTTGTAAATATGAATTTGTTCTTAACTGACTTGCCTAGTTAAATAATGGTTACATTTTTTTTTTAATCCTTCAATCTGCTGTCCAACTCATCCCAAACCATCTCAATTGGGTTGAGGTTGGGTGAGTGTGGAGGTCAGGTCATCTGATGCATCACTCCATCACTCTCCTTCTTGGTCAAATAGCCCTTACACAGCCTGGAGGTACGGAAGGTCATTAAAAAACAAAAAGATAGTCTCACTAAGCGCAAACCAGATGGGATGGCTTATCGCTTCAGAATGCTGTGGTAGCCATGCTGGTTAAGTGTGCCTTGAATTCTAAATAAATCACAGACACTGTCACCAGCAAAGCACCCCCACACCATCACAGCTCCTCCTCCATGCTTCACGGTGGGAACCACGCATGCGGAGATCATCCATTCACCTACCCTGCATCTCACAAAGACACAGCGGTTGCAACCAAAAATCTCAAATTTGGACTCATCAGACCAAAGGACAGATTTACAATGGTCTAATGTCCATTGCTCATGTTTCTTGGCCCAAGCAAGTCTTTTCTTCTTATTTGTGTCCTTTAGTAGTGGTTTCTTTGCAGCAATTCGACCATGAAGGCCTGATTCACGCAGTCTCCTCTGAACAGTTGATGTTGAGATGTGTCTGTTATTTGAACTCTGAAGCATTTATTTGGGCTGCAATTTCTGAGGCTGGTAACTCTAGTGAACTTATCCTCTACAGCAGAGGTAACTCTGGGTCTTCCTTTCCTGTGGCGGTCCTCATGAGAGCCAGTTTCATCTTAGCGCTTCATGGATTTTGCGACTGCACTTGAAGAAAATGTCAAAGTTCTTGAAATTTTCCGGATTGACTGACATTCATGTGTTAAAGTAATGATGGACTGTCGTTTCTCTTTGCTTATTTGATGTGTTCTTGCCAGAATTGTTAGCTAGATACCCACAAATAATTGACATCTACTGTACCTTGCATAACATAACAACAGCTGGCTAGCTAGATTACAACGATTCACATATATCTACAGTTGAAGTTGTAAGTTTACATACACTTTAGCCAAATACATTTAAACTCAGTTTTTTTCACAATTCCTGACATTTAATCCTGGTAAAAATTCCCTGTCTTAGGTCAGTTAGGATCACCACTTTATTTTAAGAATGTGAAATGTCAGAATAATAATAAGAGAGAATTATATATTTCAGCTTTTATTTCTTTCATCACATTCCCAGTGGGTCAGAAGTTTACATACATACAATTAGTATTTGGTAGCATTGCCTTTAAATTGTTAACTTGGGTCAAACGTTTCAGGAAGCCTTCCACAAGCTTCCCATAATAAGTTGGGTGAATTTTGGCCATTCCTCCTGACAGAGCTGGTGTAACTGAATCAAGTTTGTAGGCCTCTTTGCTCACACACGCTTTTTCAGTTCTGCCCACAAATTTTCTATAGGATTGAGGTCAGGGCTTTGTGATGTCCACTCCAATACCTTGACTTTGTTGTCCTTAAGCTATTTTGCCATAACTTCGGAAGAAGGCTTGGGGTCATTGTCCATTTGGAAGACCCATTTGCGACCAAGCTTTAACTTCTTGACTGATGTCTTGAGATGTTGCTTCAATATATCCACATAATTTTCCTCCCTCATGATGCCATCTATTTTGTAAAGTGCACCAGTCCCTCCTGCAGCAAAGCAGACCAACAACATGATGCTGCCACCCCCATGCTGCACGGTTGGGATGGTGTTCTTCAGCTTGCAAGCCTCCCCCTTTTTCCTCCAAACATAATGATGGTCATTATGGCCAAACAGTTCTATTTTTGTTTCATCAGACCAGAGGACATTTCTCCAAAAAGTACGACCTTTGTCCCCATATGCAGTTGCAAACCGTAGTCTGGCTTTTTTATGGCGATTTGGGAGCAGTGGCATCTTGAATGCTGAGCGGCCTTCAGGTTATGTCGATATATGACTCGTTTTACTGTGGATATAGATACGTTTGTACCTGTTTCATCCAGCATCTTCACAAGGTGTTGTTCTGGGATTGAGTTGCACTTTTCGCACCAAAGTACGTTCATCTCTAGGAGACAGAACCAGTCTTCTTCCTGAGCGGTATGATGGCTGAGTGGTTCCATGGTGTTTATACTTGCGTACTATTGTTTGTACAGATGAACGTGGTACCTTCAGGCATTTGGAACCAGACTTGTGGAGGTCTACAATTCTTTTCTGAGGTCTTGGCTGTTTTCTTTTGATTTTCCCATGATGTCAAGCAAAGAGGCACTGACTTTGAAGGTAAACCTAGAAATACATCCACAGGTACACCTCCAATTGACTCAAATGATGTCAATTAGCCTAACAGAAGCTTCTAAAGCCATGACATCATTTTCTGGAATTTTCCAAGCTGTTTAACTACTTAGGGAGCAGTCCCACGCCTCCTGAGAGAAGTTACAGACTACATCAGGGGTCTTAAAGGCCACAGTCAACTTAGTGTATGTAAACTTATGACCCACCGGAATTGTGATACAGTGAATTATAAGTGAAATAATCTGTCTGTAAACAATTGTTGGAAAAATGATTTGTGTCATGCACTAAGTAGATGTCCTAACCGACTTGCCAAAACTATAGTTTGTTATCAAGACATTTGTGGAGTGGTTGAAAAACTAGTTTTAATGACTCCAACCTGAAAGTATGTAAACTTCCTACTTCAACTGTAGCTGATAATTATGAAGTAAAACATTTGCTTCGTGTATATCTTGTTTAGTCTCTATTGTTGCCATTGTCCTGCCTGGAAGAAGGTTCAGTGAATACAGAGATGCAGCGTGAGGTAATACAGTAGGGGGGAGTGCGAGTGCTTCTCAATGTTTTATGCATTCTCCATATTTTCATTCTCACAAGAACGTACTCAAGAGAACGTCCTCCGAGAATGCACATGGAGCACGAGAGTGTGGAGCATGGTAGTATGCATATTGAGAAACAACCATTCTCTCTGGCTACATCTCGATTCTCTACCCTTCTCTCGAAGTGTGCACTCATTTACTCCACTGATGGATTGAAAATGAATGGACTGGTGTAAGAAATATGGTGGAAACTCCTTCCAGCCATGCTTGCACCAATCCAATACTTTTAAATGCATTAGGGCAAGTGAATGAGTGCACCCTTCTGGAGAAGGGTAGTGAATTGGAATGCAGTCTATGTCCTCCCACCGTCAGTGTGTCGGAGAAAAATGGAAGCATCTGGTTTAGAGGAAAAGCATAGAGGCAAAGCCTGAAAACCGGATGCTTCCGGTTTCTATTGACCTCTCTCAGGCGTTTCTTTTGCGCCTGTACATTAGGTTAATGTTCTCCTTACTTTGATGGCTTTCTGGATGTTGATGCAGGAGTCTCGGATGATCCTGAGCAGGTTGTTGAAGCGGCCCATCTCCTGCACCAGCACCGTGTTCATGCTCTGGTTGTAGCTGGTGGGGAAGCGGCGCATGGATGCCTCAATATCAAAGTCGGGCGGCAGCTTGCTGAGGACATCTGCTGCCACGTCATACACCATATCGTCTGATGACTTGGCGTCACCGCCTGAGGAACGTGACTGACAGGAGACAGAGAAGTTAGTGTGTGTGAGTTTGGACGACAAATACAATTATGTGCTACTTAGTGGTATGTTGAAGGTGAAAAAAAATGTTGGTTGGATATTTAAATGTTTATTTTACCAGTGTTAGTCTCTTCCAAGGCCCTATCATGAAAATCCAACTATAACCTTCAACAACTCAAGATTCTTCTGACTACACACAGGTACTGCATCAATTTATCTGTACTTACTCTTGTTTCTCCCTTGAGTCTAAGCCCTGTGCTTTACTTACAGCTATCTGTAACGCTCACTGAGGTCCAAGGCCTCAGCGGTACTTACTGTTAACTCTCCCTGCAAATACACACACACACAAACAAAAACACACACACACAAAAGAGGACTGGTTACCAACAAGTGTCATCATGAACTTTCAAATCCTTTTCTTGCATAAGTCTGGAGTGCGAAAAAAAAAAAAAAAAAAGCCCTCTACTTTTCAAAATCATTCATTCTAAAGAATGGTTCTTTCCCGGCTTGCCATATTTACTCACTGGTAGCTCTGTCACGACCCAGCGGTAATGGATAATCATTAGATGATAGTTGGGGTTACAGTAGGAATGACAAATAGCTGCTTCATTCCACATGGAGCATCTTCCTGTTTATCGGTTATTCAGAGTAATGGTCCCGTATTAGCTGCTAATAAAGTTCACACTTGACTGCAACTATTATTAATCTTAGTGAAGACGATAAGTATGAATCAAGATTAGGCTTCATTGAGTCCTAATTGTACTAGCAAAATCTTTTTTTTTTTAAGTAGCGGAGCCTCGGCTGAGACCATTTTTCTAATATTTGAGTTGCACTCCAACACTTTTGCCCTCAGAACAGCCTCAATTCGTTGGGCATGGACTCTACATGGTGTCGAAAGAATTCTGGCCCATGTCGACTCCAATGCTTTCCACAGTTGTGTCAACTTGTCTTGCCCATTCACCCTCTGAATGGCACACATAACACAATCCATGTCTCAATTGTCTCAAGGCTTAAAAATCCTTCTTTAACCTGTCTCCTCCCCTTAATCTACACTGATTGAAGTGGATTTAACAATAAATAAGGGATCATAGCTTTCACCTGTATTCACCTCCTCAGTCTATGTCATTGAAAGGGCAGGTGTTCTTAATGTTTTGTATACTCAGTGTATGTGTGCATGTGTGGTGTGTGTTTATGTGTCTGCGTGTGTCTATTTGTGCGCCATTATGCCTGAGCAGTTAGCCATAAACTTTTGGCTGCCTAATTTTCAGCAAAGCTATAAAAAAGTTTTAACTCCAGCTGTAGATTCTAGAAATATCTCAATTTCTGTCACCCCATTGGGTTTGATATTCACTCCTTTAGAGTTCAACTGCGAGTGGTTGTGATTGATGTAAGTAAGCTAAGGTTCTACGAGCTAGTAACCTGGGCCGACTCAAAGAAGAGAGCTTTAATGGAGTATGAGAAGTGGGTGTCACGCCCTGATCTGTTTCACCTGTCCTTGTGATTGTCTCCACCACCTCCAGGTGTCGCTGATTTTCCCCAGTGTATTTATCCCTGTGTTTCCTGTCAGTCTGTGCCAGTTCGTCTTGTATGTTTCCAAGTCAAACAGCGGTTTTCCCGTTCTCCTGCTTTTTGCATTTATCCTTTTTCCTAGTCCTCCCGGTTTTGACCCTTGCCTGTTTCTGGACTTTGTACCCTCCTGCCTGACCATTCTGCCTGTCTTGACCACAGGCCTGTTTGCCACTCTGTACCTCCTGGACACTGATCTGGTTTTGACCTTTTGCCTGTCCACGACCATTCTCTTGCTTACTCCTCCTGGATTAATAAACATTGTAAGACTCCAACCATCTGCCTCCTGTGTCTGCATCTGGGTCTCGCCTTGTGTCATGATAGTGGGATCACAGAGTTTCTCCAAAGCCAGTGATAGTCACACCATGTTATCATGCTCCATCAAAGGTAGACAATGCAGCGCATTTACACTAAAGGGAGTTTAGTTTTTTGGAGGGAGATATCTCTGTACAAAACGTTTTTTCCTAATTAATGTTGCATGGTACATTTTAATGGAAGGTAATCAAATATTAATGTCTGGCAAAGATACTGATAAAATAGGTAAGACGTGTGTGTGTGTGCATATGCATGTGTACATGCACCGCACCACACACACGGGTTTGCTCTGAGTTTGGAGACATGCCATGAGAATAAATGACGTACAAAGATTTGGCACATCTGGGATAGGGGACAAGAGGGGGTGCTTTGCTTTGGTTCATGATGTACCCCCAAATTCACTGCCAATGGAAATAAAGGGCTGTGCTAACTATAGCCACTGTTTCAATAGATCCCGAGCCAAAACACACTGCTATTGAGCGTCACTCTACAAATGACTTGAG
Source organism: Hucho hucho (assembly GCA_003317085.1). NCBI lineage: Eukaryota > Metazoa > Chordata > Actinopteri > Salmoniformes > Salmonidae > Hucho > Hucho hucho. The sequence goes on from QNTS01000689.1 coordinate 326,792, forward strand.
TGAGTTCACAGTTGTATGGATGTGGACCATATATATATATATTTTTTTTACTAGGCAAGTCAGTTAAGAACAAATTCTTATTTTCAATGACGGCCTAGGAACAGTGGGTTAACTGCCTGTTCAGTGGCACTTCTGACAACTGGGTTTCACTGTGCTAAAATGTTGGTGAGCTTACTTTGTATTCCATATCTTTGCATGTCTATAGTACAAATCAAGTGTGTGTGTTCAGTGTGTGTATAATAAGTATGTGTGTGTGTGTTTAAGTAAAGGCACTACAATGGACTATTGTGGTGAGTGTGCTGGCCATACCTGTGTGAGCAGAATGCTATCGAAGAGCAGCTGCGTCTCGGACTGGTCCTTGGTGATATCAGCGTTGGCGTTCATACCAAAAATCTCAGGAGACGGATTCAGAGGCAGAGCCTTGGTGTAGTCTATGTAACTGTTATACTGCAGAAGGGGGGGGGGATTGGTGACATTTAGAATAATGACGATGTAAATGAAAGTTCATGAATAAAATATGGGGTTTAGGAAAATGCCAAATAAAATTGTGCATATATTATAATTGTTCTCACAAATAAATTAAATGGCACGATTGGCAGTGGCCGCGGTGCCTCGTTAATAACTTTTTAAAGGTACCTCCAAAAGTGAACTTTGCTTGAACAAGTTAATGTACTACTTAAATCACCTCAACTGACTTTCTTAACTTCTCGGTCTCTTTAAGTCTATAGTTTGCCAAAGCTAGACCATTTAAAGTGTAGATCTATAGTATTTATGATGCCTTCATGTTGACTGTTCCTCATTCTCACTTCATAATCTTTGTTCATTATTCATTATTCGTTTTTACCCCCAAGCCATAAGATTCCTGAACAGGTAATCAAATGGCTACCTGGACTATTTGCACTGTGTGCCCCCCCAACCCCTCTTTTACATTGATGCTACTTTCTTTTTATCATATATGCATAGTCACTTTAACTATACATTCATGTACATACTACCTCAATTGGCCCGACCAACCAGTGCCCCCGCACATTGGCTAACCGGGCTATCTGCATTGTGTCCCGCCAACCCCTCTTTTACGCTACTGCTACTCTCTGTTCATCATATATTCATAGTCACTTTAACCATATTTACATATACATACTACCTCAATCAGCCCGACTAACCGGTGCCTGTATCTAGCCTCGCTACTGTTATAGCCTCACTACTGTTATTTTCACTGTCTTTTTACTTTTTATTTCTTTACTTACCTATTGTTAACCAAATACCTTTTTTGCACTGTTGGTTAGAGCCTGTAAGTAAGCATTTCACTGTAAGGTCTACACCTGTTGTATTCGGCACACGTGACAAATAAACTTTGATTTGATGAACAAATATCATTTTTACTTATTTAACTAGGCAAATCAGTTAAGAACAAATTCTTATTTTCAATGACGGCCTAGGAACAGTGCTTTGTAACTGCCTTGTTCAGGAGCAGAACAACAGATTTTTACCTTGTTATCTCTGGAATTCGATCTTGCAACCTTTTGGTTACTAGTCCAATGCTCTAATCACTAGGCTACCTGCCACCCCAATGGACAAATATCAAATTTAATAAGGGAAGACAAAATACATCATGAATACGTAACTGAAATGAATGAATACGTAATGTGTCTTCGCATTATGTTAAGTGGGAGCAATGTACATGTTTCATGCACAGATGGGCATTAATAATACATATGAACATGCCTGTGTTGATTAATCCCAGGGTTATATCCGATCTTTCTCGGATCTTAAAGGTACAGTTCACTCACCTCTACTTCAGGGCTCTCCAACCTTGTTCCTGGATGCTACCCTCATGTAGGTTTTCAATCCAACCTAGTTGTAACTAACCTGATTCAGATTATCAACCAGTTAATTATTAGAATCAGGTGCACTAGATTACGGTTGGAAAACCTACAGGATGGTAGCTCTCCAGGAACAGGGTTGGAGAACCCTGCTCTACTTTGAAGTACATTTTTTAATATCGGGGTGCAACATCCCTTTAGTTTTAACCATAGAATAAACAGCTTTGTGATTTAGGTGAACAGTCCATTTCATTTGACCAGGGCTCCCTCGAGAAAGTGATTCCAATCTCAATGGGACTCACCTGGATAAATAAAGGATAAACTAGAAAATGACATTTCCTAAAGAAAATGTGACATTTAAAGCTTAAAACGTTTTGGAGCTAGAGCGATTGGAATAATGGGAATAATAAGTATGTGGGATTTTTTGTGTTCTTGCTTTCACAAAGCACACATACATTTCAACCATATGAGAAGTTGTTCCTTACGTCTCCCTCTGGTGGTGAGTAATACAGGCCACTGGTGTCAAACTTGTAGTCAGGGTCTTGAATCTTGGGGGTGTAGAAGATCGTCAGGATGGTGCGCAGCGTCCGCCGGTCCCAGTCATCCGTCACTCGGCCACCGTAGTTACATTCACCAGTCATGTAGTGGATTGCTTCAAAGGGCACTTCCTGTGTAGGGTGGACAGAGGGAGTCATGAGCTGTGTCTGAAATGTAACCGTATTCCCTACATTGTGCACTACTTTTGACCAGGGCCCACATAGGGACAAAAGTTGTGTTCTATTTATGGAATAGGGTGCCATTTCGGATGCTAACATGCATTCACAATAGGATGACATTTAGATATGGCCATGTTGTCAGTGTCAGCTCAATGCAGTGTGTTTGAAGGTATTTAAAGAAGCACTGCCCTTCAAGAATGCAAATAGATGTGTAGGTGAATTATTGAAATTCAGTCCCTCAATGATAACATCTCCTTTCAGCTGGTGACAAAACAGCAATTTTTCAATAAGTGATATAGTTGCACAAGTGACAGTAGAGGTCGAATAGAACTTTAAAGTTTGGGAGAAATGTAAAGTTAGACAGGTGGAAACCCCTGTCCATGGCATTGTGGATGAAAATGTCCCTTGCAAATGGTTATGAGGGAAAATGTCAGCATATTCAAAGATGCCTCTTGATCAGTTTCTTCACAACTTGTTTTGTAGGGAAGGGGGTTGAGAAGGGCAACGGAGTACTCTCTGTGGTTTTGAAATGTCAAGGGGTTTTTGAATCGGGCTGATGAAAGAGACTCGAGTGCAGCAAAAGCACTTGTAAATGTCAGTTGGTACCCACATGTACACTTACTGTAGATGTAGATCATATTGGAGCGAGTGAGAGAACGAGCCTTATTCTAAAATTGATCAAATTGTTTTTTCCCGCTCATCAATCTACACACAATACCCCATAATGAAGAGCAAAAACAGGTTTTTAGATTTATTTAGCCAAAAAGAAAAGAGAAAAGGAAATATCACATTTACATTTAGTATTCAGACCCTTCCTAAGTACTTTGTTGAAGCACTTTTGGCAGCAATTACAGCCTAGAGTCTTCTTGGGTATGACGCTACAAGCTTGGCACACCTGTATTTGGGGAGCTTCTCCCATTATTCTCTGCAGATCCTCTCAAGCTCTGTAAGGTTGGATAGGGAGCGTCACTGCACAGCCACTTACAGGTCTCTCCAGAGATGTTCGATAAGGTTCAAGTCCGCGCTCTGGCTGGGCCACTCAAGGACATTCAAAGACTTTTCCCAAAGTCACTCCTGCGTTGTCTTGGCTATGTGCCTGCCTCAACACAATCCTGTTTCGGAGCTCTAAATAAAAAAATCTATTAAAATCAAATTTGATTTGTCACATGCAACGAATACAACAGGTGTACCCTTACAGTGAAATGCTTACTTACAAGCCCTTAACCAACAAAGTGATAAGAAAGTATTTACTAAATAAACTGAAGTAAACAATGAATGAATGAAAATAAGAAATAAAAAAAATAACAAATAATCAAACAAAACAACAAAATAAAAGTAACGAGGCTATATACAGGGGGTATCGGTACAAAGTCAATGTCCGGGGGCACAGGTTAGTCAAGGTAATTGAGGTAATAAGTACATGTTGGTAGAGGTAAAGTGACTATGCATAGATAATAAACACAGAGTAGCAGCAGTGTAAAAATGTAAATAGTCCAGGTAGCCATTTGGTTAGCTGTTCAGGAGTCTTATGGCTTGGGGGTAGAAGCTGTTTAGAAGTCTCTTGGACCTAGACATGGCGCTCCGGTACTGCTTGCCATGCGGTAGAAGAGAGAACAGTCTATGACTAGGGTGGCTGGAGTCTTTGACAATTTCTTGGGCCTTTTTCTGACACCGCCTGGTATAGAGGTCCTGGATGCAAGAAGCTTGGCCCCGGTGACGTACTGGGCTGTATGCACTACCCTCTGTAGTGCCTTGCGGTTGCAGGCCAAACAATTGCCATACCAGGCGGTGACGCAACCAGTCAGGATGCTCTCGATGGTGCAGTTGTACAACTTTTTGAGGATCTGAGGACCCACGCCAAATCTTTTCAGTCTCCTGAGCAGGAATAGGCGTTGTCGTGACCTCTTCACGACTGTCTTTGTGTGTTTGGACCGTTTGTTGGTGATGTGGACACCAAGGAACTTGAAGCTCTCAACCTGCTCTACTACAGCCCAGTTGATGAGAATGGGGGCATGCTCGGCCCTCATTTTCCTGTAGTCCACGATCATTTCCTTTGTCTTAATCACGTTGAGGGAGAGGTTGCACCACACTGTCAGGTCTCTGGCCTCCTCCTTATAGGCTGCCTCATTGTTGTCGGTGATCAGGCCCACTACTGTTGTGTCGTCTGCAAACTTAATGATGTTGTTTTTTGCCATGCAGTCATGGGTGAACAGGGAATACAGGAGGGGACTGAGCATGCACCCCTGAGGGGCCCCCATGTTGAGGATCAGCGTGGCAGATGTGTTGTTACTCTTACCACCTGGGGGCGGCCTGTCAGGAAGTCCAGGATCCAGTTACAGAGGGAGGAGTTTAGTCCCAGGGTCCTTAGCTTAGTGATGAGCTTTGAGAGCACTATGGTGTTGAACCCGAAGCTGTAGTCAATGAACAGCATTCTCAAGTAGGTGTTCTTTTTGTCCAGGTGGGAAAGTGCAGTGTGGAGTGCAATAGAGATTGTGTCATCTGTGGATGTGTTGGGGCGGTATGCAAATTGGAGTGGTCTAGGGTTTCTGGGATAATGGTGTTGATGTGAGCCATGACCAGCCTTTCAAAGCAATTCATGGCTACAGAGTGCTATGGTTCGGTAGTCATTTAAGGCAGGTTACCTTGGTGTTCTTGGGCACAGGGACTATGGTGGTCTGTTTGAAACATGTTGGTATTACAGACTCAGTCAGGGACAGGTTGAAAATGTTAGTGAAGACACTTGTCAGTTGGTCAGCGTATGCTCGGAGTACACGTCCTGGTAATCCATCTGGCCCTTTGGCCTTCTGAATGTTGACCTGTTTAAAGGTCTTACTCACATCGGCTATGGAGAGCGTGATCACGCAGTCGTGCATGCATCTCATGCATGCTTCAGTGTTGCTTGCCTCAAAGCACGCATATAAGTAATTTAGCTCGTCTGGTAGGCTTGTGTCACTGGGCAGCTCGCGGCTGTGCTTCCCTTTGTAGTCCGTAGTAGTTTGCAAGCCCTGCCACATCCGACGAGCGTCAGAGCCGGTGTAGTAGGATTCAATCTTAGTCCTGTATTGACGCTTTGCCTGTTTGATGGTTCAACGGAAGGCATAGCGGGATTTATTACAAGCGTCCGTTTAGAGTCCCGCTCCTTGAAAGCGGCAGCTCTACCCTTTATCTCAGTGCGGATGTTTCCTGTAATCTATGGCTGCTGGTTGGGGTATGAATGTACGGTCACTGTGGGGATGACGTCATCGATGAAGTCAGTGACTGATGTGGTGTACTCGGAAGAATCCCGGAACATATTCCAGACTGTTCTAGCAAAACAGTCCTGTAGCTTAAAATCTGCATCATCTGACCACTTCCGTATTGAATGAGTCACTGGTATTTCCTGCTTTAGGTTTTGCTTGTAAGCAGGAATCAGGAGGATAGAGATATGGTCAGATTTGCCAAATGGAGGGCGAGGGAGAGCTTTGTATGCCTCTGTGTGTGGAGTAAAGGTGGTCTAGAGTTTTTTTCCCTCTGGTTGCACATGTACCATGCTGGTAAAAATAAGGTAAAACTGATTTAAGTTTCCCTGCATTAAAGTCCCCGGGCCACTAGGAGCACCGCCTCTGGATGAGCATTTTCTTGTTTGCTTATGGCCTTATACAGCTCGTTGAGTGCGGTCTTAGTGCCAGCATCGGTTTGTGGTGGTAAATAGACAGCTACGAAATATATAGATGTAAAATCTCTTGGTAGATAAAGTGGTCTATAGATTATTATGAGGTACTCTACCTCAGGCAAGCAAAACCTTGAGACTTCATTAATATTAGATTTTGTGCACCAGCTGTTACTGACAAATAGACACAGACCGCGACCCCTTGTATTACCCGGAGGCAGCTGTTCTGTCTTGCTGATGCACGGAAAACCCAGCCAGCTGTATATTATCCATGTCGTCGTTCAGCCACGACTTGTGAAACATAAGATATTACAGTTTTTAATGTCCCGTTGGTAGGATAGTCTTGACCGGAGCTCATCCAGTTAATTATCCAAAGATTGCACGTTGGCTAATAGGACTGATGGTAGATTCTAACAATCTGTCGGATTCTTACAAGGCACTCTGACCTACGACCCCTATATTTCTGTCTCTGCTTCTTATGCGAATGGCAGAGATTTGAGTCTTGTCTGGTGTCTGAAGTAAATCCTTTGCGTCCGACTCGTTATATAACAAAAATCTTCATCCAGTACGAGGTGAGTAATCACTGTTCTGATATCCAGAAGCTTTTTTCGGTCATAAGAGACGGTGGCAGAAACATTATGTACAGTCAAGGGGTCTGAATAATTTCCAAAGAGGGAATAGTAGTGACGTAGTCGAGTCACTAAACCTTGAGTCCGAGTCGAGTCCCAAGTACCTTGTGCTCCAGTCTGAGTCAACATCCAAGTCCCCAATGGTCGAGTCACAAGTCCCTATGGCTGAAGTCTGAGTCCCAGTGTTCGAGTCCTGGTCCAAGTGCTTAAGTCTGAGTCACAGGGTCCACATTAACTCAAAATGTAGTTATTTACCCAGTCAGATTTAGTGTAGTGGCAAGAGTAATTATTTAGTCAACATGGTTTATGAATGTAATGCAGACCGCCAATGCACGATACAAAGAACAAAATGTAGCACAGGTAATAAGGGTCATACCTTTTGAATGGTTAGGGCTAGAAACAACACTCAGTAGAAAAGAAAGAAACGTGTCAGAACCTGTCTATGGAATGCAATTGGGAAAGTAGGAGGGTTGAGCAAGACAACATACTCAAAGACAGCCTACTTTTCAATACTCAAGGGGAAGAGAGACAAACATAGCTATACTGTTGTTTTACTAGTAAACTCAATGCTATTGTTTTTAATTTAGTAAAGCAGCTTGTGTTTCTTAACCAGGCAAAGGTTAGGTAACTAAAGGCTGGTGACTGGTTAGCTACGGGTAAACAAAAGCGGCGCCTTTACCACATGTATGATCAGAGGCGGAGCCGGAGCGGAGCCTGCCTGCATGTCTGCCCACACTCATCGCTTGTTGCCCCGCAGCTCACCAGCTGATGTAGGCTGTGTTTGCGAGTCCAAGAATCCGAGTCCAAGTCCGCGTCACCAATGGTCAAGAAGGCAAGTATGAGTCCAAGTCCAAGTCACCAATGCTAAAGTCTTAAGTCGAGTCACAAGTCATGAAAATCGGGACTCGAGTCTGAGTCCTGGACACAAGTACTACAACACTGGGGAATAGGGTGCCATTTGGGAAGCAGCCAAAAATGTATATGAGAGAGAGAGAGAGAGAGAGAGAGAGAGACAAGAATCAAAACTCACACATTAGGTTGACACTGACTATTTAAATGTTGTTGACACTTTTTCCACAAATATTGTGCATTTTATCAGAATCTCCCACGTCTTCAAATGGGCAGAGATCTGGTAACTGAGACGGCCATGGCAAATGGTTTACATCATCCTCTGGGGACATAGCCATGGTAGCTAAATCAAATCAAATTTTATTTGTCACATACACATGGTTAGCAGATGTTAATGCGAAAATAGCGAAATGCTTGTGCTTCTAGTTCCGACCATGCAGTAGTATCTAACATGTAATCGAACAATTTCACAACAACTACCTTATACACACAAGTGTAAAGGAATGAATATGAGTATGTACATATAAATATATGGATGAGCGATGGCTGACCGGCATAGACAAGATGCAGTAGATGACATAGAGTACAGTATATACATATGAGATGAGTAATGTAGGATATGTAAACATTATATAAATGGCATAGTTTAAAGTGGCTAGTGATACATTTATTACATCCACTTTTTAATTTTTAAAGTGGCTAGAGATTTGAGTCGATGGCCGAACGACATAGGCAAGATTCAGTAGATGGTATAGACTACAGTGAATACATTTGATATGAATAATGTCGGATATGTAAACATTATATACAAAATTGTTTAAAGTGGCTAGTGATACATTTGTTACATTCCATTTTCTATTATTTAAAGTTGCTAGAGATTTAAGTCAGTATGTTGGCAGCAGCCACTCAATGTTAGTGATGGCTGTTTAACAGTCTGATGGCCTCGAGATAGAAGCTGTTTTTCAGTCTCTCGGTCCCAGCTTTGATGCACCTGTACTGACCTCGCCTTCTGGATGATAGCAGGGTGAACAGGCAGTGGCTTGAGTGGTTGTTGTCCTTGATGATCTTCTTGGCCTTCCTGTGACATCGGGTGGTGTAGGTGTCCTGGAGGGCAGGTAGTTTACCCCCGGTGATGCGTTGTGCAGTCCTCACTACCCTCTGGAGAGCCTTACGGTTGTGGGTGGAGCAGTTGCCGTACTAGGCGGTGATACAGCCCGACAGGATGCTCTCGATTGTGCATCTGTAGATTGTGCATCTGTTTGTGAGTGTTTTTGGTGACAAGCCGAATTTCTTCAGCCTCCTGAGGTTGAAGAAGCGCTGTTGCGCCTTCTTCACCACGCTGTCTGTGTGGGTGGACCATTTCAGTTTGTCCGTGATGTGTACGCCGAGGAACATAAAACTTTCCACCTTCTCCACTACTGTCCCGTCGATGTGGATAGGGGGGGTGCTCCCTCTGCTGTTTCCTGAAGTCCACGATCATCTCCTTAGTTTTGTTGACGTTGAGTGAGAGATTAATTTCCTGACACCACACTCCGAGGGCCCTCACCTCCTCCCTGTAGGCCGTCTCGTCAATGTTGGTAATCAAGCCTACCACTGTAGTGTTGTCAGCAAACTTGATGATTGAGTTGGAGGCGTGCTTGGCCACGCAGTCATGGGTGAACAGGGAGTACAGGAGAGGGCTGAGAACGCACCCTTGTGGGGCCCCAGTGTTGAGGATCAGCGGGGTGGAGATGCCACATTCCTCTCGTGTCTGAGCCATTGAATTCTGACTCTACTTTGTCTCTATACTGACGCTTAGCTTGTTTGATTGCCTTGCGGAGGGAATAGCTACACTGTTTGTATTCAGTCATGTTTCCGGTCGCCTTACCCTGGTTAAAAGCAGTGGTTTGCGCTTTCAGTTTTGCGCGAATGCTGCCATCAATCCACGGTTTCTGGTTGGGGAAGGTTTTAATAGTTGCTATGGGTACAACATCACCGATGCACTTGCTAAAAAATCAGCGTATACATCAATGTTGTTGTCTGATGCTGTCCGGAACATATCCAGTCCACGTGCTTGAAGCAATCTTGCAGCGTGGAATCAGATTGGTCGGACCAGCGTTGAACAGACCTGAGCACGGGCGTTTCCTGTTTTAGTTTCTGTCTGTAGGCTGGGAGCAACAAAATTGAGTCGTGGTCAGACTTGCCGAAAGGAGGGCGGAGAATGGCCTTGTATGCGTCATGGAAGTTAGAATAACAATGATCCAGGATTTTGCCAGCCCGGGTCGCACATTCGATATGCTGATAACATTTAGGGAGCCTTGTTTTCAGATTATCCCCAGCCACAATAAATGCAGCCTCAGGATATGTGGTTTCCAGTTTACATAGAGTCCAATGAATTTCTTTCAGTGCCGCCGATGTGTCAGCTTGAGGAGGGATATATGCAACTGTGAGTATAAATCGAGGAGAATTCTCTTGGTAGATAATGCGTTCGGCATTTGATTGTAAGGAATTCTATGTCAGGTGAACAAAAGGACTTGAGTTCCTGTATGTTGTTATGATCACACCACGACTCGTTAATCATAAGGCACACACCCCCGCCCTTCTTCTTACCATGACCTCAATCAAGCATGATGGGATGTTAATTGCTTATTTAACTCAGGAACCACACCTGTGTGGAAGCACCTGCTTTCAATATACTTTGTATCCATTATTTTAGCAGTTACCTGTAGACGGATGTCCGGAACTACAACAGGGAACTAACCAATATTTTAAAAAGTCATAAAAATACATGCCAGGGGGTCAGCTTGATAAATTTTTGCTCTTTCACAATAGAGGACAGTCGTTAAACGTATTGTTAAATTCAATTCGTAGAATTAATAAATTAGGGCCAATAACACAAAAGTATGTGTGTGTGTGCATAGCACACGTGCATGTGTGTGCATTTTTATTGGGAGTCAGGAAACTCAGGAAGTGTGTGTGTGTTTGTGTGTAGTATGTAGTGTATAGTATATACCTCATACTGCTCCAGGAACATATGGAGCTGTTGGACAGAGATCCTCAGGTCGGTCTCATTGAACTCATATGGAATGTTCCAGCCCATGGGACCAAACTTCTTCCTCTCCTGGATCAATGCGTGGAAGAAGCACAGGCCATACAGCAGCCTCTTAAACACACCCTGTGAGAAACACACAAACACGCACACATTTAGTCCACTATCTTACAAAGAGTGTAAAAGATGTGCAAACACCTGAGACACACAAACGTCACGACCATTATTTATTCCTTAAAATGGTTCTACCCACATTTATAACAGCCACGGTACCATTATTGATTGAAACATCTCGGGCGGTTAATGAAAAATCTTCCTATGTCATTATAGATTTAGAGGGACAATCTGACATACAAATATGTACTGTAGATTAATATATAAAGTGGGGAGAACAAGTATTTGATACACTGCCGATTTTGCAGGTTTTCCCACTTACAAAGCATGTAGAAGTCTGTAATTTTTAGTGACGGAATCTAAAACAAAAATCCAGAAAATCACATTGTATGATTTTTAAGTAATTAATTCGCATTTTATTGCATGACATAAGTATTTGATACATCAGAAAAGCAGAACTTAATATTTGGTACAGAAACCTTTGTTTGCAATTACAGAGATCATACGTTTCCTGTAGTTCTTGACCAGGTTTGCACACACTGCAGCAGGGATTTTGGCCCACTCCTCCATACAGACCTTCAGATCCTTCAGGTTTCGGGGCTGTCGCTGGGCAATACGGACTTTCAGCTCCCTCCAAAGATTTTCTATTGGGTTCAGGTCTGGAGACTGGCTAGGCCACTCCAGGACCTTGAGATGCTTCTTACGGAGCCACTCCTTAGTTGCCCTGGCTGTGTGTTTCGGGTCGTTGTCATGCTGGAAGACCCAGCCACGACCCATCTTCAATGCTCTTACTGAGGGAAGGAGGTTGTTGGCCAAGATCTCGCGATACATGGCCCCATCCATCCTCCCCTCAATACGGTACAGTCATCCAGTCCCCTTTGCAGAAAAGCATCCCTAAAGAATGATGTTTCCACCTCCATGCTTCACGGTTGGGATGGTGTTCTTGGGGTTGTACTCATCCTTCTTCTTCCTCCAAACACGGCGAGTGGAGTTTAGACCAAAAAGCTCTATTTTTGTCTCATCAGACCACATGACCTTCTCCCATTCCTCCTCTGGATCATCCAGATGGTCATTGGCAAACTTCAGACGGGCCTGGATATGCGCTGGCTTGAGCTGGGGGACCTTGCGTGCGCTGCAGGATTTTAATCCATGACGGCNAGGCCTGTAATTTTCATCATAGGTACACTTCAACTATGACAGACGAAATGAGAAAAAGAAATCCAGAAAATCACATTGTAGGATTTTTAATTTATTTATTTGCAAATTATGGTGGAAAATAAGTATTTGGTCAATAACAAAAGTTTATCTCAATACTTTGTTATATACCCTTTGTTGGCAATGACAGAGGTCAAACGTTTTCTGTAAGTCTTCACAAGGTTTTCACACACTGTTGCTGGTATTTTGGCCCATTCCTCCATGCAGATCTCCTCTAGAGCAGTGATGTTTTGGGGCTGTCGCTGGGCAACACGGACTTTCAACTCCCTCCAAAGATTTTCTATGGGGTTGAGATCTGGAGACTGGCTAGGCCACTCCAGGACCTTGAAATGCTTCTTACGAAGCCACTCCTTCGTTGCCCGGGCGGTGTGTTTGGGATCATTGTCATGCTGAAAGACCCAGCCACGTTTCATCTTCAATGCCCTTGCTGATGGAAGGAGGTTTTCACTCAAAATCTCACGATACATGGCCCCATTCATTCTTTCCTTTACACGGATCAGTCGTCCTGGTCCCTTTGCAGAAAAACAGCCCCAAAGCATGATGTTTCCACCCCCATGCTTCACAGTAGGTATGGTGTTCTTTGGATGCAACTCAGCATTCTTTGTCCTCCAAACACGACGAGTTGAGTTTTTACCAAAAAGTTCTATTTTGGTTTCATCTGACCATATGACATTCTCCCAATCCTCATCTGGATCATCCAAATGCTCTCTAGCAAACTTCAGACGGGCCTGAACATGTACTGGCTTAAGCAGGGGGACACGTCTGGCACTGCAGGATTTGAGTCCCTGGCGGCGTAGTGTGTTACTGATGGTAGGCTTTGTTACTTTGGTCCCAGCTCTCTGCAGGTCATTCACTAGGTCCCCCCGTGTGGTTCTGGGATTTTTGCTCACCGTTCTTGTGATCATTTTGACCCCACGGGGTGAGATCTTGCGTGGAGCCCCAGATCGAGGAAGATTATCAGTGGTCTTGTATGTCTTCCATTTCCTAATAATTGCTCCCACAGTTGATTTCTTCAAACCAAGCTGCTTACCTATTGCAGATTCAGTCTTCCCAACCTGGTGCAGGTCTACAATTTTGTTTCTGGTGTCCTTTGACAGCTCTTTGGTCTTGGCCATAGTGGAGTTTGGAGTGTGACTGTTTGAGGTTGTGGACAGGTGTCTTTTATACTGATAACAAGTTCAAACAGGTGCCATTAATACAGGTAACAAGTGGAGGACAGAGGAACCTCTTAAAGAAGAAGTTACAGGTCTGTGAGAGCCAGAAATCTTGCTTGTTTGTATGTGACCAAATACTTATTTTCCACCATAATTTGCAAATAAATTCATTAAAAATCCTACAATGTGATTTTCTGGATTTTTTTCCTCATTTTGTCTGTCATAGTTGAAGTGTACCTATGATGAAAATTACAGGCCTCTCTCATCTTTTTAAGTGAGAGAACTTGCGCAATTGGTGGCTGACTAAATACTTTTTTGCCCCACTGTAGGTGATCAAATACTTATGTCATGCAATAAAATGCTAATTAATTATTTAAAAATCATACAATGTGATTTTTTGGATTTTTGTTTTAGATTCCGCCTCTCACAGTTGAAGTGTACCTATGATAAAAATTACAAACCTCTCCATGCTTTGTAAGTAGGAAAACCTGCAAAATCGGCAGTGTATCAAATACTTGTTCTCCCCACTGCGTGTGTGTATGTATGTATGTATGTATGTATGTATGTATGTATGTATATACACACACACACACACACACACACACACACACACACACACACACACACACACACACACACACATCCACAGGCAGACACACACACCGGCTTGCTGCTGCTGGAGAAGAACTCGGGGTCGGAGATGGGGTCCATGAGGAAGGAGCGGGCGATGTTGGCGCGGAGGCCTTTTGGCGCCTCATTGGTCATCTTCACCCCGTTCTGAAGCACTGCCACAGGGAAGGTGGGCGAGGGGTAGCTGGTCAGCCACAGACGGAAGTCTGGATGGGTAGTGTCAGGGTTCAGCTCCTAACAGAGGCACACAGGGTAGAGACATTGGGGTATACTAACAGACAAATGTTTATCGTTGTATTATACCCCTTATACAGTAAAGGTATTATTGGGGGCTCTGACTTAAAGAGGCAATCAGCAGTTGCTACATCCATTTTTGTATGTACCCATTGATTCTTGAAGAATATAACTTAAAATGCCTCATGAGCTTAGTTCAACAGTCGTACCCATCAAAACCCCAAATATAAGCTTGTTTATAACAAACTATTTAGCCTCAAAACATGGTTAAAGCTATAATTTAGAAAATTACTACCTCTATAACTTCCGTCATACTGCATGCAGAAACATAACCCTCGCCTTCAACGACTAGATCTTCCAGACCTCCACTACACCTGCCACCACACACACCTTTTTCCAGTCCGGAACGGGAAGCTCCCTAGTACTGACTATGTGCACTCTTTTGCACACTTTTTACTTCCTTTTTCTCCCTGCCACCTGAAGAAGCCCAGCAGGCAGAAACACGTCGTGGCTGGGACCCTCTTAGATTCGTTGTGCAGCTGTAAGGAAGGCAGGATCCACAACAGACTTCGGGAGGGCCTCTTTTTGGTAACTTTTTTCTTAATTTGTACTTTATTCTCTCCTTAATTTGAGTTTTACACAGCTCTCACACACACTACACAAGACAGCGATGGACGAGACCCAAAGGAGAAAGATTTCCAGCACTCCAGCGACCTCCACACCCAACATGAAGAACACAGACACCCCCAAACCTACGGCGGAAAACGGAATCTCGCAGTATCCCTTTAGGATCGTTTCCCCCCGAAAGAAACAAACAAAAAACATTATATTTATTTATTTTTACTCAGACCACCTGTATATTTGACACCCCTGGGTTAGACAGTTGAATTAAGCTCATGAGGCATGACTGATCGGGGACTGATGATCAGGAACTGATTCCGACCTGGGACACCAAATGAGTGAAATTACAAGGTAGAAAAGACAACCAGAATTGTTTTGGCATTCCAGGACCAGAGTTGCCAGTAGCACAGGTAGTAGTACACCATTGTATTTGGTGAGTATCCCCCATTTTGATATTTCACAATCTAGTGAAGTTTCAAGTTTCAGTTTCAAGTTTTATTAGTTGTAAGTACAGGGTGCACACGGTATACACCGTCCAACGAAATGCTTACTTGAAGGTTCCTTCTCGACAATGCAACAGCAAAAATAAATAAAATATAATGTCAGCATGTCGACGAAACATAAGGCCAAAAACACGACTGAGAAAACCCGGCCTACAAGACCCATTTTTATCACCTCCCTCTCCTGAGTCTGAGGGCCGGAGACTTGCATTTTATCCAGGGGTGCGGCTTTACCTGGTGGCGCTGAAATGAACATTTTCGAGGCCATCAAGCTACTACGCTCTGAGATAGTTGAAAGGAAAAAGGAGGTAGTTGCTACGATTGAGGCCCGAATACAAGAGGTTTCTGATACTTTAAAAGCAGATATAACTATCCTCCGAAACGAGACAGTGCCAGTCATCACATCACTCAAAACAACAACAGAGTTACACACAATGACGATTGTAGCACTGGAGACCTCCGCTACCAGTGTCTCCGACCTGACTACCTCCCTGGAGGCTGACGTAAAACACCTGACTGTGGATCTGAAAAAGGTACTGGAGAGCTGTGTGAGCTTAGAGGGATTTTCTCGCCGCAATAGCCTGAGACTGGTATCAGTCCCAGAGTCAGCGGAAATGCCTAGCGGATTTCATCTCCGGGCTGCTGAAGGATGTTCTCGCCATGGATGAGAAGCCCCTGATTCATCATGCCGACCGGTCACTGCGCCCAAAGCCCCGGGACGGTGAGTGGCCCGTGACCTCATTCTTCAAGTGCACTTTTTCCATGAGAAGATGGAGATTCTCTGACGAGCCCGCAATACCACTCTGAGCTTTCAAGGGCAGAGCTACCAGGACTTCTCCCCCACTGTGTCCAGGCAGCGCACATCTTTCGGGCAGGCCAAATGACTACTATGGTACCATCCAGGTGTGAAGTACGGACTGCGATTCCCGGCCCGTCTATGGCTTTCTCCTGATGGAAAAGACTACACCATTGATTCTCCAGAGGAGGCTATGGCTCACATTCAACGCCACATCAAGAAGTCTTGAACTTGCTCATAGATCAGCAACTGTTGCTTGCTAACTGTGGATAGTAAGTAAGTAGCCCACCTGTGGTATAACTATCTTTAGTTACAACTGTACTATTCCTGTATAGTTCGGGAGTTGGCGAACCCACTCAGGCTTATTTGATGTGATCTAATGTTTTGGTCATCCAGTGTACTTGCCTTAAAAGCATTCAGTCATTTTTATTTCCTTTTATTAAGGGATTATGTAATTCCTTTGTTTCAATGCCATCTCATTGACCTATTGACTAATACACACACACACACACACACATCATCAATACACACACACACACACACACACACACACAAAAATTTTTGGTTATTTGTTTACCACATCCGTTTGTTACGACCCAGTAAACAGTAAATGTTCAGAGTTTTTGGGGAGTCTTCACTTCAATGTTGAACGCTTTTAACGTCATTTATAGCCAGCAAACTTTCAACGTTGCACAGACATAGTTTTGTGGTCTTGACTGTACATTGTCAAACTTTTTTTGGGTCGTTTTACCACGATTTGCTTACTTCAAATGAGAGGTTTTGGCTGAGCACCTTGATACATTTTCTCTCTCAATGCCTGTTACTGGGAATATCATTTTATACATGTGGTGCTTTCCTAATTTTGTTTGCACATGGGATTCACTTTGTATTTTTTCGTCAATTTTTTTTGCTGCTTGATTCACTAACACAGAACACTACTTTAAAGGGCGGGACTGTGGGTTTGGGTTTAACACCACAATCTCACAGACATACTGTGCGAAGAAAACATTTAAAACAGTTCAGGTATTTGGCAGGTATTGTCTGGGGTGGGGGGGGGAAGGAGGTTGAATTGTTCAGTTCTAAGTTAGTTTCTTTTTCCATACCATAAGTAAACATTGAATGCTGCAGTACGGGCTCTCAGCATGGTACGGATTTTTCCCTTCATCCATCGTTTTTGGTTGGGGTACTGTATGTTTGGGTTGTTATTGTGGGTACAACATCATCAACACATTTCCTAATGAAGCCTGTGACTGACAATGTATATTCCTCAATGTTGATGGATGAGTCCTGGGTGGATAAATCTTTGAACATATTCCAATCAGTGTTCTCAAAACAGTCCTGCAGCATTGAAGGGAAAAACTGGTTAAGTGCCTCTGTAACCCCCACACCAAACAAACTAACTAAATGATTATTAGAATATTAAGACTGAGGTGTGTCATCACAGTGCAAGCTGCCCTCTGACCTCACACACTCTCTCCATAGTGGACATCCATGAGGTGGCCAGGTGACAGTTCTGTAGGACCACCCAGGTGCCCTCCTTCACGCCCGTCTCAATCAAGCTCATGGCGATGGGGCCCTGGCCCTGGCCCAGAGACAGAGAGGTCAACTTGTTTCCACTGAAGCCCTGGGGAACACACAAACAGACACAGAGACACACGCACACACATACAGACACGCGTGCAGGCACGCATGCACACACACATGTCAACAGATTGAGTGACAAAAGTACCATTAATTGCTTAGCTATAGCATGATAATGACTTGAAATATTTAAGGATATTTTAACTTTGCATAAATCTTCCAACTTGAATCAATCTGTGATCTATCTACTCTGCCTGTCTACTATTGTCTTTTCTGTAAAACATCTATAGCAACAAGACCAGCTAGGGACAAGCAATGCAGGATGGTTGTTTTTCCCCAACAATTGTCATTTAGGCTAAACCTAGGTAGAAATGGGCCAATGGAGTGGCAAGGAGTGGCATGATGGCATAAACAGACTGGTACCCAGGCTAATCCATACCTGCTCATCACCAAACTTGAGTAAGGCGGCCATGGGGTCAGAGCCGGGGGAGAGGATGAAGATGAGGGGGGCGCAGCAGTGACTGTCCCCAAATGCTTTCCCCAGGTTGAAGGGGGGCGCCTCGATGAACTGACGCCCCAGACTGTCCGATACAAACTCCTGCACCATGGGAATGACCTGGGAGGCAGGGGGTGAAGAATGTGGATTTGACTGTGTGTGTGTGTGTGTCTGTGTGTGTGTGGTAACTCACCTTGTCTGGTCTAAGACAGCGTATAACCAGCATCTTCTGAAACTGTCCAAGGCTCTGCTGCCACTCTGCTGGGAAAGGTGTGTGGTGGGGGGTCTGCACATGAGCACACGCACACACATTTTTATTAACAATATCACACTCACTACACACAAAGATATTCGATTGATGGTTTAATAATAACCAATCCCCTTGTCTCTCTAAACTACAGCATTGAAATAAAAACTTTAAAAAGCTTGCTTCACACACTCATATTCTTCACCTTTAACCAACTAGCCTAATTCTTGTTCACAACATTAAGACAAACCAGGAAGAACTCCCTACAACGCAACTGAATAACAATAAACCCCATGTCCAGGGCCAGCTTTGCGAAAAAAGTGGGGTGTTACTTACATAGTGCACTTCTTTTGAGTAGAGCCCAATGGGAGCATAGTGTTACCTTCCAAAGGTCTAAACCACGGTAGCCAAACGACACGAGCCTGACAGGCTGTTTATATAACTAAACTTGAGCTTTATCAGACGCAAATCTTGTGGGGATTGCATTTACACCGTGCCCATAATCAGGTTATCCCCACGTATAATGGAGACGTTTTGGCATCACATTTGTTTTAGGTACGAGGGTGTATGTTTGTGTGTGTGTGTGAGTGCGTGTGTGTTGGGAGTTCTTTATTGACCTGTATCAAGACTAATCAAATGTAATTAAGTGGTAAGAGAAGCAATCTAGGGTGTGCAGCGGGGCCAGCCGATGTATTTGGTTAATGCGTGGAACCGCTGTGCCGGGTAGGGAGAGAGATGGTGTGAGTGAGGAGGGATAATCCCCGGATACTTTTGAACTAATTTTCCATCAGACGTCTGAGAGAGTCGTTTTGCTCTTAAAGTTATACTGAGTAAGGATCTGATTTCGTTATCCACGGAGGTAGGTACCTTCACTGTCTGTGGCTGAAACCTATTTAAAGTTAAAAGAAAGTTAATTGTATTGGTTGTGTTTGTTTGTTTGTTTGTTTGTGTGTGTGCATGCGTGCATCTGTGCTCTTGTCTGCCTACGTGTGTGTGTGTGTGTGTGTGTGTATCTACAGACCACATAATTAAACATAAAAATCGTATTAGATTGTATTTCAATGCTACAGTAACTCACCGGGCTATCGTACACCTCTTTCCAGGCGTCTTTCATACGGGACATGTCCTTGCGCAACCCCTTGAAGCAGTCCATCTCATCGAGGCGGCAGAGCTCATCCCAGGCCTTCTTGGGGAGCCAGGTGCAAGGGTTGGAATGGGGGTTATCCAGTCCCACGCCACCTGTTAGCAGGAAGCGCCACTCGCTCTCATCCACCTGGTGTGGAGGATTGGGTGGAGAGGGGGGAAAGACAAAGGGTCAATCTGGAGCTTTGCTGGGAACGTGAGGCTTTGGGATCCTGGGAGAGCTAAGACCCATATGGTCCTGACTGGAAATATATATTTTTATTTCACCTTTATTTAACCAGGTAGGCCAGTTGAGAACAAGTTCTCATTTACAACTGCGACCTGGCCATGTGTGTGTGTGTGTGTGTGTATTGATGATATTAGTCAAGAGAAGTTGTTGGAGGAAATATGTGGTTATGCATTAATATAACCTTACAGTGATGGTTTGATAATGCTATGGGAAAGTTGTGGCCATATACAATACACCAAACATAAATCCAATACATACACAGATGTTCTGTGTTCATGTCTATGGTTCTGACAATATTTTGAGAACATTGTAGAGAGCTAACCTACCAGCTTGTTGTGCATGAGCAGGTTGACGTTGAGGCAGAAGGAGAAGAGCAGCTTGTCTTTCTCGAATAGCGAACGGCACACATTGACGTAGAGAGAGTAGGTGAAATGGTCCCTCAGAATCTGCAACCTGGGGTAAAAACAGGAACAATGACTTGATTCATGCCTAGGCTTCGGCTTTTGTCAACTGAACTGTTATTGAAAGTGTTGTTTTTCTTAAATGTGTTGCAAAATGTAAAATAAAGATTTTTTACTAAGAGTATTATTAATCAATTGACTATGGCTTTTAAAGTCACCCAGCAGTGCTATTTCATAGTGTTCTATGGTTTCCACTACTAGTTACTTTGGAGGCGACTATTTGAATACAGATCTCAGGAAATTACTACTTTTCTGAAACTATTGGATTGGCTGTCTTCAACTAACAATGGGGCAAAGGCTCTTGCGGTAACCACCACACTGGCAGTCATGAGTAAAATTCCACGTGACCGTTGAGTAACAGTAATCTCCTCTTATGCACACTGGACATGCCTTGGTAGTACCCAGCTTGCTGTCGACCATCGGGTCCTAATGGCCTGGTACTATGGGCACTATTGTCACTCTAAACACTGACATCAATCCAAATGCAATCGGAAATCACATCAAAACAGTATTGTGCTTTTAAAACTCACCTCACTGTGATCAATTTGAAGAAAGAAGTTACTGAGTGTAAAACATGGTCATTGTGGATGTTGTTTCAAAGCCTAACATGGTGACCACACACACTACTTGTGTTACGTGTGCGAGCGTTGCAATTTTTCTTTTTTACACATATGTCATTCAATCATTTCAGGCGCTAAAATAGAACTTGGTTCTATTGTTGATGCTTGACGCGCTGCAAGTTCAGACTCTCCCATCTCCTCATTGGTTTTTAGGAGTATATACCCACGTCAGTGATTTAAAGCTGAACTGAGGTCCACACTCCAGTCGGTGCTGGTATGTACCTTAAAGTTGGTTGCCAACTGCCATATAAAGTCCACAGAAGAAGAAGACTGAAGGAGGAGATATCACTAGAAACAAACTAACTTTCCCCTTTTATTTGTGGATTAATTGTTAGAGTAGAGAACACATTTTGTGTGACTCAAAATGTATCAAAATTCTACAAAGAAATAAAGGACCTTGTACATCTCTGGTAAAATAACAACCCAATGTTTATATTCCAGGACAAATTAGCTAGCAACAGCAAACTAACAAGCTCAATGTTCATGACTGCTTTATGTTTTTCGACCTATACCTAAATTCATATAGTTGGTTCAGAGTTCATTTTGATATTCCAACTTGTGTGTCCTGATCGTGTCTGGTGTGGATGGACAAAATCAACATGCGGGTGCACGTACGTGCCCGGTATAGTCAACAAAATGGACAGCGGCTTTCGAAGGTGTTGATTAATTCAAAAACCCCATATGCATATTATTAGCCCAAGCCCGAAAAAATACCTGAATTAAAATTATGATTGTGCCGTTATACAATACATAGCCTACCGCATATTACGCATGGCAGAAAAATAATAAACAAAACTGATTTAAGATGTCTTTCAAATTCAAGTAACTCTATTATTATGCATGGACTGGTTAACTTATGCTACGCTCCAACATTTCTATCCATGAGTCTGGGAGAGAACATATAGGCGACGCGTTTATTTTTTATTTTTTAAATTTAACCCCTCCACCACCCTCCCTCTTCAGAGGACAAATACAGAAGCCACTCCTCAGTAAAATGCATATGACAGCCCGCTTGGAGTTTGCCAAAAGGCACCTAAAGACTCTTAGACCATGAGAAACAAGATTCTCTGGTCTGATGAAACCAAGATTGAGCTCTTTGGCCTAAATGCCAAGTGTCACGTCTGGAGGAAACCTGGCATCATCTCTACGGTGAAGCATGGTGGTGGCAACATAATGCTGTGGGGACGTTTTTCAGCAGCAGGGACTGGGAGCCTAGTCAGGATCGAGGCAAAGATTAACGGAGCAAAGTACAGAGAGATCCTTGATGAAAACCTGCACCAGAGCGCTTAGGACCTCAGACTGGGTCGAAGGATTACCTTCCAACAGGATTACAAACCTAAGCACACAGCCAAGACAATGCAGGAGTAGCTTCGGGACAAGTTTCTGAATGTCCTTGAGTGGCCCAGCCAGAGCCCGGACTTGAACCTGATCGAACATTTCTGGAGAGAACTGAAAATAGCTGTGCAGCAACACTCCCCATCAAAGCTGTCAGAGCTTGAGAGGATCTGCAGAGAAGATTTTTTTTATTTTATACATTTGCAAACATAAAAAAAAAAAACTGTTTGCTTTGTCACTATGGGGTATTGTGTGTAGATTGATGAACAGATTTCACTTGGTTTCCCAAAAAAAGCACTGGGTAGCTACAGGAACAGGGTTGTAGAGCCCATGGCTCGATATAAACTGTGTGGAACACAACACACACACAGTCAGACGAACAATCAGACATTCAATAACCCACAATCTAAATGGTGAAAAGAACAAACATATATATGGTCCCCAATTAGAGGTAACGACAGTCAGCTGCCTCTAATTGGGAACCATCAAAACCAAACATAGAAATACACCACCTAGAAACAAAAACCCCTCCTGACCTAAACACAAATGATTAGCCAGCCGGCTATCGCAGGCCAGGACGTGACAAGTGTTTGGGCGAGTTCTGGGGAGAGCACTCGCGTGGGAATTTGCCTTGTTTATTGAACATAGCAGTTTCCGCGTGAACTTTTATCGTTTTATAACATTTTAGACAACCTAAGGATTATATAGAGTCTTTGTTTGACAAAAATAGACAAAGTTTATCAAAGGAATTTTGACTTTTTTTAGTCGTTTTGACTGAGGTGTTTTCTGTGGATATCTGAATTCAATGGCGCTGTCTAAACGGCGTTTTTCAGATATAAATATGTACTTTATCGAACAAAACGAACAGTGGTTTTGTAGCTGGGACCCTTCTGGTTGAAAACATAAGAAGATCTTAAAAAGTTAGTTTTTATATCTTTAATTTGTGATTGTGTCACCAGTGCTGGTTGAAAAAGCTATTTTTGTGAAGGTGCTGACCTCAGATAATCAAATGTTTTGCTTTCGCCGTAAAGCCTTTTTGAAATCTGACAACAGATTTAGATTACCAAGACTCTAAGCTTTGTAACCATGTGCAACACTTGTATTACCATGAATGTAAAATATTACAAATTCTTATTTTGAATTTGGCGCGCTTAGTTTTTATCGAAAATGATCCCGCTCACGGGATCCGTGCGGCAAGAAGTTAACTTCTTAGGGCTAGGGGGCAGTAATTTGAAGTTCGGATGAAAAACATGCCCAAATTAAACTGCCTATTACTCAGGCCAAGAAGCTAGGGTATGCATATAATTAGTATCTTTGGATAGAAAACACTGAAGTTTCTAAAACTGTTAAAATAATGTCTGTGAGTATAACATAACTGATATGGCAGGCAAAAACCCGAGCAAAATCCATCCGGGATGTCTGAATCAGTCATGTCACACTGTTTTCAATAGACCAGCTATTCAAAGCCTAATAGATTAACCCCCAGATTGCAGTTCCTATGGCTTCCACTAGATGTCAACAGTCTTTAGAAAAAGGTTGGAACGTTCAATCATGAAAATCAAGGGAGTAAGACCACTAGTTCCTGGGTTCACGTCAAGTGTACTGTTCTTTTTCTCTTCTATTCAACAGGTTATCTACTTAGGGAGTGGTGGGGCACTGTTTGAGTGGTGGGGCGCTGTTTCCATTACCATAAATTCATAAACCACGCGGTTCACACAAAACACATTTCACAGCGAAAACAAATCAATTACCTTTTGAAGAACCTCTGCTGAGGGCTTCCCAAGCGTCCACTCGCCCATTGAAACGTGAAGAGAACTCGTTCAACCTATACCTATAAACTTGTCAGAATCAAAACACTGTCTAGAGGCTGTTGACATCCAGTGGAAGCAATAGGTACTGAAATCCTACTCCCTTATATGGGCATTTTCATAAGGGAGGGGTTCAAAATGAGGCAATGTGTCAAAATCACTTTTTCCAGGACAGAAATTCCTCGGGTTTTTGCCTGCCATATCCGTTCTGTTATACTCACAGACAATATTTTAACACTCTTAGAAACTTCAGAGTGTTTCCTATCCAATGGTACTAATTATGTGCATATCCTATTTTCTGGGCCTGAGTGGGAGGCATTTTACTTTGGGCACGCCAGGCTCTCCAAAACCGTCACCTCGGGAGTTGCTCCCTAAGAAGTTATATTCCGTCTAAATGTTATTGTGTATTTTCATTTTAGGGTATCTGAGTATTGATTACAAATGCTGTTTGACTTTTTGACAAACTTTACGGGTACTTTTGGGATATCGTTTGTCTGCATGGATGAAAGCCTTTGAACAAAACGCGCCAACCAAACAAATTTAGTTTTTGAGTGGGGCGCTGTCCTCAGACAATCAAATGTTCTGCTTTCGACGTAAAGCCTTTTTGAAATCTGACAATGCTGGTAGATTAACAAGAGTCTAAGCTTTTGAAGGGTGTGCAGCATTTGTATTTTCATGAATGTTTGAAATGAGTATTTTTGTAAATTGAATTTGGCGCTCTGCATTTCACCGGATGTTGTCAAAATCGATCCCGTTCACAGGTTTGGATCCCTAAGAGGTTAAACACTGTTTCCCATGCTTGTTCAATGAACCATAAACAATTAATGAACATGCACCTGTGGAACGGTTGTTAAGCTTACAGACGGTAGGCAATTAAGGTCACAGTTATGAAAACTTAGGTCACTAAAGAGGCCTTTCTACTGACTCTGAAAAACAACAAAAGAAAGATGCCCAGGGTCCCTGTTCATCTGCGTGAACGTGCCTTAGGCATTCTGCAAGGCGGCATGAGGACTGCAGATGTGGCCAGGGCAATACATTGCAATGTCCGTACTGTGAGACGCCTAAGACAGCACTACAGGGAGACAGGACGGACAGTGGCAGACCACGTGTAACAACACCTGCACAGGATCGGTACATCCAAACATCACACCTGAGGTTTTGTCTCACCAGGGGTGATGGTCGGATTCGCTTTAATCGTCGAAGCAATGTGCGTTACACCGAGGCCTGTACTCTGGAGCGGGATCGACTTGGAGGTGGATGGTACGTCATGGTCTGGGGTGGTGTGTCACAGCATCATCAGACTGAGCTTGTTGTCATTGCAGGCAATGCATTACAGGGAAGACATCCTCCTCCCTCATGTGGTACCCTTCCTGCAGGCTCATCCTGACATGACCCTCCAGCATGACAATGCCACCAGCCATACTGCTCGTTCTATGTGTGATTTCCTGCAATACAGGAATGTCAGTGTACTGCCATGGCAAGCGAAGAGCCTGGATCTCAATCCAATTGAGCACGTCTGGGACCTGTTGGATCGGAGGGTGAGGGCTAGGGCCATTCCCCCCAGAAATGTCCGGGAACTTGTAGGTGCCTTGGTGGAAGAGTGGGGTAACATCTCACAGCAAGAACTGGAAAATCTGGTGCAGTCCATGAGGAGGAGATGCACTGCAGTACTTAATGCAGCTGGGGGCCACACCAGATACTAACTGTTACTTTTGATTTTGACCCCCCCTTTGTTCAGGGACACAGAATTCAATTTCTGTTAGTCACATGTCTGTGGAACTTGTTCAGTTTATGTCTCAGTTGTTGAATCTTGTTATGTTCATACAAATACTTACACATGTTTAGTTTGCTGAAAATAAAAACACAGTTGACAGTGAGAGGACATTTCTCTTTTTGCTGTGTTTATTTCTCAGCTGCTCATATTAAGCACATGCTCTGCTATAAAAACGAAGTTGCCTACCCGGCATCATTGAAAAATGGACCGGCGGGAAAGTGCGGTGCCTCTTTTAAAATAAACAACAAAATACAACTATGCTCTGCCGAGGTCTGCTATGGTTCAACACTTCTGACGGTTCGTAACAATATGTCAATGTAGCCTACTTGTATCTGTCCCTACTAAAAAAAAAAACATCTTCGATAGGTTTAACAGTAGCCAATGATATAGCTTGGTCAATGCTTTGTCAATCATTCAAAGAGGCTACAGTACCAAAAAAAACATAATTTGGCAAGAGCTAAAACATTGCCCATGCAAATGATGGAGTGCAAACTCTGACAGCAGACGTGCAACAAGTAATTTATTAGTTAGGCTACATGCTGCATTGACAGTTATTCTCATCTGCCATCACTTCTACTCATTATGCAGACAATAGATTTAGTGGGTTATGGTGGAACCCCCTCCCCCCTACTGTATTTGTCTTATGAAGTGGCCATTAAATCTCTCTAAGTGATACCTGTTGATTAGGGCTGTTAGGACTCTACGACTGTAGCCTGTTCTGCAGTCTGCTTCGAGCTAATGTGTTTTGATGTGTCTGTCAATGCACTAGGCGTTCATTTTGGATTCAGTGTTTACACTTAGGTTAAAGGAGCAAGCAGTATTCACAACTTTTAAAGGCTGTCAGACAAACACACTGCCAGGCCGCACAGTAATGTGTCAACAAGCTGCAGCTATGTACCAGAAATGTCTTTGTCTGTGACAACCCACAGACAACCAATTGGTTACTGTAAGGATAGGAAGGGGTGGGGAGCTCACTCACTTGAATGAGTAGTTAATCTACTTTTTATTTCCTTTTTCACCACTCTTTGGGGCCATATTTATGCAGGGTATATGAATGCACTGACATTCAAGCTTATTTGTGCTATGCTAAACAATGTTTAAAAATGTAAATTTACTTCAATGGAACACTTCCGCTTACTAACTTTCAGCATCCATGACACGCTAATACTGTGTGCAAATCAAAAACACACTATCTGCAATAATTGTACTCCGCCAAAAATATTTTCAGCACAATTTGCTAGTTAGCTAGCTACCTCTGGTCCAGGATGTCACTCTTGTCCGAGTTGTCGATGGAAGCGATGAAGAGGTTGATGAACCAGGTGAGCGAGTACTGGTACATAGGCTCGATGTTGGCCAAGTCTGCGATGGAGAAGAAGAGGATGGCAGAGTGCACAGCGATGGGAGTGTAACCCATGCGCGTCTCATCGATCTTCACCTCCGTCACCTCGGCGATGGCCTGCTTCTCCGAGATCTCGTTGGCCAGAACCTTGGACGAGGAGAGGATCTTGACGGCCGTCTCATCCTCCAGGATGTTGCCCTCTGAAGAGGACAGCACCTCCAGGATCTTGTCCTCGATCTCCTGCAGCTGCCTGGGGGGGAGGGGGTGTACAGGTCATGTGATTAGTACCAGAGTCTACTGTGCTACCTGTTTCTTTGTTTGAACAGACTGAATGATTGGAACTCCCCCATTTGTTGACCATGATTTCCTTTTTTATTTTTATTTTTTTATTTATTGGTATTGCTTAAATCAAACGTCTCTGGTGATCATGTGACGTAGCCTATGACATATTCACTTTTGGCAACACAGATTTCTATCAAACAAAAACCCCTGTCTTTACATGTGCTCCCTCTCTCTCTCTAAGACTTGTGTCAAATTCATTTCACGGAGGCCAGAGCGTCTGCTGGTTTTTGTTCCTCCTTTATACTTGATTGATGAATTAAGGTCACAGATTAGTAAGGAAGTCCCCTCACCTGGTTGTCTAGGTCTTAATTGAAAGGAAAAACCCAAAACCAACAGACACTAGGCCCTCCATGGAATAAGCTTGACACCCCTGCACTAAGCCATTACCTCTTGTTCTCGGCCCCCTGCAATATGAGGGCCTGTTTCTCCTCCTCCAGGTCAGGCCTCTCCCTGGCCACCACGATTCCCAGCAGCTGGTCCTGCATGCCCTCGGGGGTGATCATAAAGTTCAGCAGGGTTACCTACAGTACACACATACAGTACAGGGCAAACAAACACAATACATCAGCCTTCACAAACAACAAACATCCACTATAGAGTTTACAGTAGTGCATGGGGTGGCAGTTAGCCTAACAGTTAAGAGGCCGCAGGTTCGAATCCCCGAGCCAACAATCTGTCGATGTGCCCTTGAGTAAGGCACTTAACCCTAATAGCAAACATGTGGAGAGAGAGAGATCTCCTTTAGGTGTGCTCATTTAATTGTTTGCACTTCGCTACTATCCAATCCCACAGTGGTAACTTTCGCCTTAAGCTACAGTAATAGCCTTTTTAAAAAACTACAGCAATAGCCTTTTTCCTCTATCACAAGTGAGAGTGAGGGAAGTGAGCACATCTCAACCCACACACCCAGTCCTTAGGGCCTACTATCCTAGAGGTTAAAAGCCTATATCTGGTATCTACTCCCCGCTCTAATAAATGAGTGCACTTCTCCAGGCCTCTAATTAAATTTATATTAATGCCAAGGCCTGCTCAGCTGGTGGTAAAGACTCTCAAAGCCTGTATAAATACAGGATCTGCCATTTTCAAATAATTCTCAAATCTGCGCTCCCCGCAGTTCCTTTGGCCTGGCTTAAAAGGTGTATATGAAACATTTTAACAGGGCAAACAACCGTTACAAAACAACTCAACAAACACCCAGTAGCCTATTCACAACCAACAGTAATCTAATTTCACCCCTAAAACTACTTTTTATGTGCATTTGTAGAGACATCAAAGGGGGAACCACTGAGTGCACTGGCACTGCAAACATTGTGCACATGTAGCTATTCCTATCCTATTAAATTATCTTGTAACAAAATATTCTGACAATTTTTATCAAAAGAATTCTGACACAATATCCCAGTAGACAAATTAGATGTTACAATGTTTTGGATAAATCATTTACAGATGTCCATGTCAATAGAGTGATGAATAGATGACAAGGTGATTTGCAAAGCTTATTCATCACTGAATTGTGCCGATCACAACAGCTGTAATATCATAATAATAACACAGTAATTTTACAATAAAAAATAAAAAAACATAGGTATGGATTGATCAGGGGATGTTCATTCAATAAACAACCTGTTATCTGTCCAACTCGATGCCTATCCACGAGAGTAGTCTAACCATACATCCAAAAGACAACTGACTGGGAACGTACAGTGCATTCGGAAGATATTCAGACCCTTTGACTTTTTCCACATTTTGTTAACGTTACAGTCTTATCCTAAAATTGATTAAAGTGTTGTTTTTTTCCCCACGTTCATCTACACACAATACCCCATAATGACAAAGCAAAAGCATATATTTTTTTTAAAATGTTTGCTAATTTATAAAAAATAAAAAACGGAAACATCACATTTACCACAAGTATCATAAGTATTCAGACCCTTTACTCAGTACTTTGTTGAAGCACTTTTGGCAATGACTACAGCCTCAAGACTTCTTGGGTATGATGCTACAACCTTGGCACACCTGTATTTGAGGAGTTTATGTCATTCTTCTCTGCAGATCGTCTCAAACTCTGTCAGGTTGGATGGGGAGCGTTGCTGCACAGCTATTTTCAGGTCTCTCCAGAGATGTTCGATCGGGTTCAAGTCTGGGCTCTGGCTGGTCCACTCAAGGTCATTCAGAGACTTGTCCCGAAGCCACTCCTGCGTTCTTTTGTCTGTGTGGTTAGGGTCATTGTCCTGTTGGAAGGTGAACCTTCACCCCAGTCTGAGGTCCTGAGTGCTCTGGAGTAGGTTTTCATCAAGGATCTCTCTGTACTCCGTTCATCTTTCCCTCGATCCTGACTAGTCTCCCAGTACCTGCCGCTTAAAAACATCCCCACAGCATGATGCTGCGACCACCATGCTTCACTGAAGGGATGGTGCCAGGTTTCCTCCAGACTGACACTTGGCATTCAGGCCAATGAGAATTGTTGTTTCTCATGGTCTGAGAGTCTTTAGGTGCCTTTTACTGAAGAGTGGCTTCCGTCTGGCCACTCTACCATAAAAGGCCTGATTGGTGGAGTGCTGCATAGATGATTGTCCTTCTGGAAAGTTCTCCCAACTCTAGAGCCCAGGCAGAGTGACCATCAGGTTCTTGGTCACCTCACTGAACAAGACCCGTTTCACTGGGGGGGAGCTCTAGGAAGAGTCTTGGTGGTTCCAAACTTCTTCCATTTAAGAATGGTGGAGGCCACTGTGTTCTTGGGGACCTTCAATGCTGCAGAAATGTGTTGGTACCCTTCCCCAGATCTGTGCCCCGACACAATCCTGTCTCGGAGCTCTGCGGACAATTCCTTTGACCTCATGGCTTGGTTTTTGCTCTGACATGCACTGGCAACTGTGGGACCTTAAATAGACAGGTGTGTGCCTTTCCAAATCATGTCCAATCAATTGAATTTACCACAGGTGGACTGCAATCAAGTTGTAGAAACATCTCAAGAATAATCAATGGAAACAGGGTGCACCTGAGCTCAATTTTGAGTCTCATAGCAAAGGGTCTGAATACTTACGTAAATAAGGTATTTCTGTTTTTTATTATGCAGTATTGTTTGTAGATTTCTGAAGTTCTTTTAAATGTTTTTTAGTCATTTTAGAAAAAGGCTGTAACGTAACAAAATGTGGAAAAAGTCCAGAGGTCTGGATACTTTCTGAAGGCAATGTACAGTCATACGGTCTGAATGCTAGCTGCCATGGTCTCATCTTAGAAAACATGCCATTGTCTGTGCCTATAAAACTCCTTGGACTAGCTAGCCTATTATTCAAGCAATTATTGGAGGGACAGCACAGCACACTAACAAGGCAGAGAGAGAGAGAGAGGAGTTGGCAGCCCACAGGAGGATGTTGCCCTCCGATGAAGACAGCACCTTCAGGATCTTGTTCTTGATCTCCTGCACACATTTTCCACCTCTCAAAACGTAAGCTATTTCTAAAAAAGTTAACAAAGCACTCACTTGTCTAGATACTGTAATGAATAGCTAGACATGGAAATAAAATGTGCCATTCTCCTGATTGTCGGACCAGGCACCACTTGTAATAGACTTAAGCGCACTCGTCTCCACATTTCAGCACCACAGCCAACTTGCTACTTCTAGGCTACTGTATTGTGGTCGCAGTATTGACAACAGAAATTCTAAGGTCATTTCAATAAATCAATGAAGTAGTTCAAAAAGAGGTAGCCTACCTTTGGCTGGCTGTCATGTTCCAGTAGGCCTAAAATAGTTAATTATGATTTTTTTCAACTGTGATTATTATCCAACAAAGTAGGCAGGGCATGCCTGGTCGGTATTCGCATTACTACAAGTTTAGATAGCTGGCTAGACTAACTTACCAATCAAAAAATGGTTAGCTGACATGGCTAATTGAGTGACTGACATAAGAAAAAAAATGCTGATGCACAACCAAAATTCTAACTTGCACCTTGTGTATTCTACTAATCTAACTCTCAACAGTATGTTGAGACCCCGACTGAGTACCTAAGAAAAAATGATATGCAGTTTGTTGTCTTTGTTTTTTGGGGGGGTCGTGGGCAACTGCTTATATCGCTTATGCCTGGAGCAGGCCGTGAAAGTAGGTAAGGTTATGGCTACCTATTTAGCTTCCAACTGTGAATGCATGCATGCATTGCATGATCAATGTTAAAAATGTGAAGCGCAAGCCATTGACCATATAGCCCTGTTGCATTTGTGGATGCTTAAAATAGAGATTAATTTTTATTTCTAAAATCAGATACCTACATGAATGAATAGGCAGATCTGGTATTAGGCAATGGGCTATACATTTAATACAAAATATTCATCCAGTTATTTCTATGGTCTCTGCTATAGTAATATGCTGCATTGATTGACTGGTTCCCAGAGTGACGTCAAAGTCCATTGTTTCAGAAGGCCAAACTTCCAGAACGTTCAAAAGTACTTTACAATTATTTATTTTTTTGGGGGGGGGGATCAAATATGAATAAATATAATAAAAACAATACTATGGAGCCTGGTGAAGGGTTTCATTCTCCAGGACCCCTTATTTCATATATACCCTTTAACGGGCCTAGGCAGCTCCGGCGTTATGGGCGGACTTTAGGGGGCGTGGCATGCCCTACTGCACCTCCTTGCCCGTCCAAATAAAATACTGATCATTTGTTTGACTGAGATTGTGTAGACCATCTATCTGATGCTGTGTGGAACAAAAGAGTATGGCATGTCATACCATTTCTGTCCAGACAACATAAGATACTGTACATGGGCTACATATAGTGTTACATCTGCTCCTGCCACGCCCTCTACTGCTCATCCTGTATCTCCTTGACCTGCCGCCACTCCCCCCAGTGCTTTCTCCCTCTCTCTCTCTGTGTGTGTGTGTGATTGTGTGGGCGGAGACAGGTGTGCTGGAGTCAGAGCAGATCCCCACCAGCTGCAATCTGTTCCATAATCAAGACCTCTACAAATACTCAGCCCTGCCACTTCCACGCTGCCAGGTCGTAATCTCTGCTCAGTCAGTCTACATTTCTAGTAGTTTGTTCCTGTTTAGATCCTGTTATCCTGTTGTGCCTGTTTTCCCTTGCCTGATGCAGTTTTCCTCTCCGCTACAGTTCTGCCCGCTCTGACTCTGGTCCCTATCTCCAGTCCCACGTCTTGTCAGTCCTGCTACTCTGTCCTGGATCCCCCACAGTACTGCTCCCTTGGATTCCCCTCCGGAACTGTTTACCCTGTCCCAACACCTCTCGCTCCAGCCTCAGCCTCCGCACCTGGTTTCCTGCAACACGCCCAAGCTTCCCCTGGCCTGCACCCCATCTTCCCCCTGTGTTTCAGTAAATACCTTGGTTACCTCATCCCAGTCTCCTCATCTGAGTCTGCTCTTGGGTTCACCTGTTCCACTTTGTGTAACATATAGAGGGCTCACTCTTGCCAAAATCTGTCCAGAATAAGCCCAATGCGTTTCTATGGACATAATATGCAGACCTAAGCTTGTCACCTGCCTTCCCGCCTTTGGGACAAAGACTCCCATTGTTAGGGCGGAGACATGAGCATCTCGTCAATATATACAGATCTCTGGTTTCAGCCTCATCCTGTCTAAATAAAAACAATTCAAGTGTGTAAGCCTGTGCCTATTTGGGAAACCCGCAATTTTGGTAGTGCGCATGGCACTAGGTTTGGCTGACGGCTGTCAGTGATAAGCCTCTAAAATATGTGTGAAGATAATGTGTCTTGAGTATAAATGTTTCAACAAGAAGAATGGGAGCGGTGTGTGGCAAAGATATGGTGTGTCACTCTCGAGAATGAATGCACTCAGCTCTCCAGAATGCGCTCAGCTGTCTCCCAATAATTATTGCGTATTAATTGTTTCATTGTGTGAATTGTTTGCCCTTTGGTTGTTTATTTTTTATAAATTCTCCATTACATAGGTCACCAGTAAGCCTAGCAAATATACTGTTAATCCCCCATCATTTGGTTACATTAATTTCTGATAATGCATGTATTAATTACAGTGATTTACCATTCTCATTCTCGGACTGGAAACATTGTTTGCCGAGTTCACAACCTGCCACACTTGTGAGAAACAAGTTTTGGTTCATTTTTCATAACCATTACGAGTTTGACATTTTTTCCATTGTCTTTTGTTTAGAGTACTCCATGTGAGAAATGAGCATGTGTCTGGTTTCTCTTTCCTAATAACATTGAGGGAGCACACAGCAGTAGACCTACCTGGCCTGCTGCGTGCATAAGTAGGAAAGTGCCCATTTGGCAATGTTTGAATTCTGATTGTCATAACTCACAACGTTCACCACTAATAAACTGAGCTTCTCAGTCATTTTTTCTTCACCTCACACAGTAAGTCAACAACGTCTGTTTTTTTTTTTACATCCATTGGGAATGATAGTTCCTCAGTATTTGAAAGATCTTTCAAACATTGATAACCAAATCACACTTTACTTGTCACATGCGCCGAATACAACAAGTGTAGACTTTACCGTGAAATGCTTACTTACAAGCCCTTAACAGCGCAGCTCAA
The DNA here is from genome assembly GCA_003317085.1 of Hucho hucho. Lineage (NCBI taxonomy): Eukaryota > Metazoa > Chordata > Actinopteri > Salmoniformes > Salmonidae > Hucho > Hucho hucho. Next base: position 360,661 of record QNTS01000689.1, read on the forward strand.
GAAGAGTTAAGAAAATATTTACCAAGTAGACTACAATAAAAAGTAATGATAAAAAGTAACACAATAAGAATAACAATTATGAGGCTATATACAGGGGGCACCGGAACAGAGTCAGTGTGCGGGGGTACAGGTTATTTGAGATAATTTGTACATGTATCAAATCTAATTTTATTGGTCACATACACCTGGTTAGCAGATGTTAATGCGAGTGTAGCGAAATGCTGGTGCTTCTAGTTCCAACCGTGCAGTAATATCAAACAAGTAATCTAACAATTTCACAACAACTACCTTATACACACACGTGTAAAGGAATTAATAAGAATATGTACATATAAATATGAGGATGAGCGATGGCCGTGCGGCATAGGCAAGATGCAGTAGATGGTATAGGGTACAGCATATACATATGAGATGAGTAATTTAGGGTATGTAAACATTATATAAAGTGCCATTGTTTAAAGTGACTAGTATACAGTCGTGGCCAAAAGGTTTGAGAATGACACAAATATTAATTTCCACAAAGTCTGCTGCTTTAAATATTTTTGTCAGATGTTACTATGGAATACAGAGGTATAATTACAAGCATTTCATGAGTGTCAAAAGGCTTTTATTGACAATTACATGAAGATGATGCAAAGAGTCAATATTTGCAGTGTTGACCCTTCTTTTTCAAGACGTCTGCAATCCGCCCTGGCATGCTGTCGATTAACTTCCCAAAATATAGATGTTTTGTTCCCCGAGCCACTTAGTTATCACTTTTGCCTTATGGCAAGGTGCTCCATCATGCTGGATAAGGCATTGTTCATCACCAAACTGTTCCTGGATGGTTGGGAGAAGTTGCTCTCGGAGGATGTGTTGGTACCATTCTTTATTCATGGCTGTGTTCTTAGGCAAAATTGTGAGTTAGCCCACTCCCTTGGCTGAGACGCAACCCCACACATGAATGGTCTCAGGATACTTTACTGTTGGCATGACACAGAACTGATGGTAGCGCTCACCTTGTCTTCTCCAGACAAGCTTTTTTCCGGATGCCCCAAACAATCGGAAAGGGGATTCATCAGAGAAAATGACTTTACCCCAGTCCTCAGCAGTCCAATCCCTGTACCTTTTGCAGAATATCAGTCTGTCCCTGATGTTTTTCCTGGAGAGAAGTGGCTTCTTTGCTGCCCTTCTTGACACCAGGCCATCCTCCAAAAGTCTTCGCCTCACTGTGCGTGCAGATGCACTCACACCTGCCTGCTGCCATTCCTGAGCAAGCTCTGTACTGGTGATGCCCCGATCCCGCAGCTGAATCAACTTTAGGAGACGGTCCTGGCTCTTGCTGGACTTTCTTGGGCGCCCTGAAGCCTTCTTCACAACAATTGAACCGCTCTCCTTGAAGTTTTTGATGATCTGATAAATGGTTGATTTAAGTGCAATCTTACTGGCAGCAAAATCCTTGCCTGTGAAGCCCTTTTTGTGCAAAGCAATGATGACAGCATGTGTTTCCTTGCAGGTAATAATGGTTGACAGGGGAAGGACAATGATTCCAAGCACCACCCTCCTTTTGAAGCTTCCAGTCTGTTATTTGAACTCAATCAGCATGACAGAGTGATCTCCAGCCTTGTCCTCGTCAACACTCACTCCTGTCTTAACGAGAGAATCACTGACATGATGTCAGCTGGTCCTTTTGTGGCAGGGCTGAAATGCAGTGGAAATGTTTTGTTGGGGATTCAGTTCATTTGCATGGCAAAGAGGGACTTTGCAATTCATCTGATCACTCTTCATGACATTCTGGAGTATATGCAAATTGCCATCATACAAACTGAGGCAGCAGACTTCGTGAAAATTAATATTTGTGTCATTCTCAAAACTTTTGGCCACGACTGTACAGTACAACCAATTTAGTATTATTAAAGTGGCTAGAGATTTGAGTCAGTATGTTGGCAGCAGCCACTCAATGTTAGTGATGGCTGTTTAACTTCTTAGGGAGCGGCAGCAGAGGTGACGGTTTTGGAGAGTCTGGCGTGCCCAAAGTAAAATGCCTGCCACTCAGGCTCAGAAAATAGGATATGCACATATTAGTACTATTGGATAGGAAACACTCTGAAGTTTCTAAAAGTGTTAACATAATGTCTGTGAGTATAACAGAACTGATATAGCAGGCGAAAACCTGAGGAAAATCCATCCGGAAATGTAGTTTTTGGTGACCTTTGCTCTGTTTGACACTCTCCCCATTGACTTCAAGGCAATCCAGCTCCTGGATTGCAGTACCTATGGCTTCCACTAGATGTCAACAGTCTATATACAAAAAAGGCGTGGATCTGGGCCTGTTCCAGTGAAAGCAGGATATCCTTCCCGTCGGACTCATTAAAGGAAAAAGTTTCTACCAGTCCGCGGTGAGTAATTGCTGTTCTGATATCCAGAAGTTATTGGATACGGTAGCAGCAACATTATGTAAACAATAAGTTAAAAGATAAGTTACACAAAATGCAAAAAAACCCTGATAAATAGGTAAAACGTCAGCCATGCTCTTCAGCGCCATCTTCTTCTTCACCAAGCCTTGGTGTGAAAGAGCAAAACATCATGATCTGATGATTCCATATATCCAGTCAAAACAACATAAAAAAAACTGCTGTTTGTCCCGAGCTCACTGGCGCGTGAATAGGCTAGTTGATACAATGTTGCAAGTTTGCTGGCGACAGCTTCAGGCCGACCCAGTTGATGATTTGATACAATGTTGTACTTTACTAGCAATAGCTCAAGTCAAGACAGAAAGAAAGAGAGGCAGACAGGCAGAGTAGAGAGACGATTGTGAAATATTTTCTACTGTTTTTACTTGTCGGCTTTAGGCCTATGTATTTTACTTAGTTGATGATTAAGTTATAGGGTTACTCTGCATTGGCCTATAAGCTATCTCTGAGTTCTGTGCGCTCATTTCTTCTGGTAGGATAAATTGAAAGCTTCCCCAACGTGCCCGCTTATGGAAATCAAAGGCCCATCGAACTGATTAGTTCTGGCGCCGGTGCTGGGCCTGCTCCGATTGGAGGTATTGTGTTTCAAATATGGCTCGATGGGAAGAATGACAGCCTATCATGAGAGTGTACTGTAGGCAGTCTGAAAAAAAGAGTGCTCGTAAAAATGAGCTGAATCTATTTAATGGGGGCCTATAAAAAAACAGGCGGGTGGCCCTGCAAATAGATGCTCAAAATGTGATCCTTAGTAATGCCTTTTTTTCTCTGTAATGCAATTCACTTTATATGTGCCTTTTCTGAAAATTGCTTTTTCTGTGGGCCCGCCCGAGGACACACACTCACTTGCTTGTATTGGTGTTGCTACGTTAAATGGGACAATATTGAGTGATTGGCTGATGTGTGTTGGGGGGTAAATGCATCTTTTCTCAAGTGCTGTGGCCCTGAAACTGCAGTGCGTAACTCGCTGTAATCTTCGCTCCCTTCCCTCTTTGAGAGAGATATCATACTTTCGCAGCAGCTGTCTGAAAGTCTGTCTGAAAAGCACTGCAATTATTAAGTAGGGTGGATCTTATGTACAGTTTTGTTCAAAGAGTAGTACCATATTTGATGTTTAGAATACCATTTCAAAAGTCTGAATGTTACAATTTTCATTTTGAAATAAGAGGCCTATTATAATCATTGACTATGCTACAATGCTACGACGATGCTCAGCCATTTTGTATGGAGCAGATACAGTTCATAAAGACTACATGAGGAGGGAGAACGGTATAGCCAGACTCCCCTATAATTCTGCATTGTATCATTTTCACTTCACTTAGCACAGACAGCACAAGTTTGCGCATCTGCATGCCAGTGAGTTCTGGAAGCGTGAATGAGCAGTAAAGGCTCATCAGAAGAAACTTACACCTGCCTCAGGCACATGTGCTGCTCGGCTGTGGAAACCCACATACTGTCACACTTGGGGAAGAAAAGAGTCTAAGCAGAAGGCTTGTGCTGCAAAAGGTGTCGTCGTTCTAAGGAGGTAGATGTGTTAGCGAGGCCTCCCTTTGAAATGAAGCCTCGCATGTTCAACCCTTATAGAGCTCGAATGCTAGTTTCCTTCAAACGCAATTGCCTAAATCTTAGCCATGTGTGTACATGCTTTTGTATAATTGCTCAAATCCAGTACAGTGATCATAAATTAAAAACCAGAGTTGTCATCTACGGCTGTTACTTATTCACAAAACTGTTTTTGTTGTATTTCATTCTATTAAAAAAGAGATTAATTATCCTAATTACAGATATTATCAATACAGTTGCATTTTACAATGGAGAGCAGAATGATCTGTTTTCTCTTTTAAAAAATTGTTGAATGAAAAAAATATAAATTTCACGTTTTTTGTTGTTGTCCTGTGCAGTTGTAAATCAAACAAATATGTGTGAACACAAGTTTTTTTTGAATATTAACTTATTTTATAAGAAATACTTAATTGTGCTAGGGTGCCAATACTGTATATTTGACAGCATCTGTAATTAAGAATTATTTAGCTATGCATCCACCTTCAACAATAAAGTATAAAGGTTGCATGTTACAAATCAGTTTGCGTGTGTGTGAGTGTGAGTGTGCATATGTTTCTCCCTCCTCTCTGTGTGTGTCCTGTGTGTGTTGCACGCATGTGTGTGTGTGTGTGTGCGTTCTATGGTAGTCTAACCTTAACAGAGGTTTCGGGCAGGTAGTGGGGGTTGCGGAGCTTGGTGGTGATGTAGAAACGGAAGTCCGGGGCATACTCGATAGTGGAGTCTCCCAGGCGGATGCAGATGGCACCGCCCTGCTTGAAGGTCTGCTTCAGCAGCAGGGGCTCCAGAATGGCATCCAGCTCCTCACCAATGTTCTCCAGGAGCACTGAGAAACAACAGGGCTGGGTTTAATAATACTGAGCAGATAAATGAGTGCAAAACGGATTAGAACCAGATATGTAAAAACGTACAAATTGTACCCTATGGGAAGAGTGTCGTGTTTGCAACTTTTAGTAGTAAAACAGTTTATTTCCAGGTTAGACCACACTTGGCAAATTATAGACTACTCTGTAATACACCTGCTCTGAGCTGATACCCCTGAAATAACATAATAAGAATTGTCAACTTTGACCCCCCCTACAACATCCTTTGGTTAGCACGGTGACACTCCATTATAGGACCCTCAAGGACCATGGTACTACGCTTCCTAGCAGACAATTACTAGTCATTAGTTATGTCATACAGAAACTTTTGTTCCTATGTCTTCATCATTCCACTGGGGATGCCATTTGTTTTCTGCACTTTGCCTTTGGATAGGCTATCGTGGATGTGATTAGGAGACAAAATGCATTTGCTCATAATAATAATAATGAGTTGAATAGAGATATAGAATGGCCATTTACAGTGAAATACATGTATGAAAAGCAATATACCGAAGCAGCAAAGAGGAGGCAAACATAACACACGGTTTTGTTTCTCTCTAGACTATTTGTACTATTTGTATCCTTTGAATTGATATGTATGCTACGTGTGTCTTTTTTAAATTGATGTAGTTCTGTCCTCGAGCCGTTCTTGTCTATTAATGTTCTGTATTATGTCATGTTTCATGTTTTGTGTGGACCCCAGGAAGAGTAGCTGCTGCTTTCGCAACAGCTAATGGGGAACCAAATAAAATAACAAAAAATACCAATACCAAATACAAGGACACATCACTTGTAAATGCTGTTCCTGTTGTCTGCAAGTACATATTGACCCGACAGCTAACCCGAGTTGGGCTTTGTTTTTATATTTGTGCTTTGTATCGCTCTCACAGTCCTATCCCGCAACAAGAGCTACTGGATTGGCAAAAGCTTGTTTTTTTGTTATTGTGAACAATTGTATCTTACAGATGAAAAACCATATGAATCATCATAAAAAGTACGTGGCAAAAAAAACATCCCCCCCAATTATTTTTTTTTTTTTAACAATATTAGCATTTTAAAAAAAGCACATATGGTTCTTAGTTGCAAGGGTTACATTTTCTACGCAGTTCTGTAAAACTAATAAATACTGTGGGCACAACAGTCAAGTCTATATGATGGCGGTGGGAATTGAGTCAATGCAAATCCACCTCAGGGCTAAAACTCAAGGTCCTTAAGGGACGTATTGAACAATCTACCCACAAAAATTATAGTCAGTTTTCCTCTTCCTCGCAAAGAGACATGGATTTAACCAAGGGTTTAACCAACACACTTAGTTGAACACACAAATTTGTTATGTACAGTAGAGCATTAAAATTGAATCTATTTCTATGCAGTAGCCTATGTTTACTCCATCCCAAGGGTCCTGGGGGTGTAGATGTAAATGTATCTAAAACTGTAAGTATCATTAAAACTCTCGCCCTTAAGAATAGAGAAACAAAGGCCCACCACCACATCACATTTCTGTGTTCTCTGATCTTGAATACAGATTCACATCTGTATCTGCTATTGTGGTGAAAGGAGACCCATTCAGGTGACCAGGAGTACTGCACCAACCAGAGGCTAGGGGTTTTAGTCTTGCATCCAAACTCATGTGCTCAGTTTTACCATAGTTCCACTTCACAATACAGTTTGGATTCTAGGCTATGGGAGTTCACCTGGTGTGCCAAACTGGATGCAGTTCTCCAGGGTGCGCACAAAGTCTCCGTCGCTCAGTTTAATGATGTGCAGACAGTTGGCCTTCTCCATGTTCTTTACCCACTTGTTGGCCTGGCCTTGGGGGTCGATCATCAGGGGCCACCGTCGGGCGTTGCTGCACAGACACACACACACAAAGAGAACAGTTGTTTAACACAAAGACAAGGTTGATGAAACAGATCACAACATTTACAGTTGAAGTCGGAAGTCATTAAAACACATTTTTCAACCACTCCACAAATTTCTTGTTAACAAACTATAGTTTTGGCAAGTCGGTTTGGACATCTACTTTGTGCATGACACGCAATTTTTCCAACAATTGTTTACAGACAGATTATTTCACTTATAATTCACAGTATCACAATTCCAGTGGGTCAGAAGTTTACATACACTAAGTTGACTGTGCCTTTAAACAGCTTGGAAAATTCCAGAAAACGATGTCATGGCTTCAGAAGCTTCTGATAGGCTAATTGACATAATTTGAGTCAATTGGAGGTGTACCTGCGGATGTATTTCAAGGCCGACTTTCAAACTCAGTGCCTCTTTGCTTGACATCATGGGACATTCTAAAGAAATCAGCCAAGACCTCAGAAAAAATTGTAGACCTCTACAAGTCTGGTTCATCTTTGGGAGCAATTTCCAAACGCCTAAAGGTACCACGTTCATCTGTACAAACAATAGTACGCAAGTATAAACACCATGGTACCACGCAGCCGTCATACCGCTCAGGAAGGAAACGCGTTCTGTCTCCTAGAGATGAACGTACTTTGGTGTGAAAAGTGCAAATCAATCTCAGAACAACAGCAAAGGACCTCGAGAAGATGTTGGAGGAAACAGGTACAAAGGTATTGTGGCAAACCTCTTCTTTGTTAGGAGCGTTTGTCACAATTTAAGTGGGAAACCGTCACCAAATCACTCCAGATTGAGAGTTCTTTCGAACAGGACAGTACCTGTGTGTTTGTTTCTCCGTTCTGGTTCACAGATCCTTCCAGCCTTCCCTCTCTCTTCCTGGTTTGTCTTGACCCCTTATCTGTGGGTTGGCCCCACCTTCTGAGGGTTCCCCTTGCTTCTGGGAATTGTAGTTTTGGTGGTCGGACATTTTGTGATCTGTAGTTCTGATCGGGGTTGCCATTTTAGTGATAGGGCAGAACCCGTTTATTAGTTCTGCTCTGACATATCTGCCATTTATCACTCGACCCCCTTTGCCACAGTATCTATATCCACAGTAAAACAAGTCCTATATAGCCATAACCTGAAAGGCCGCTCAGCAAGGAAGAAGCCACTGCTCCAAAACCGCCATAAAAAAGCCAGACTACAGTTTGAAACTGCACATCGGGACAAAGATCGTACTTTTTGGAGAAATGTCCTCTGATTTGATGAAACAAAAATAGAACTGTTTGGCCATAATGACCATTGTTATGCTTGGAGGAAAAAGGGGGAGGCTTGCAAGCCGAAGAACACCATCCCAACCGTGAAGCACGGGAGTGGCAGCATCATGTTGTGGGTGTGATTTGCTGCAGGAGGGACTGGTGCACTTCACAAAATAGATGACATCATGAGGGAGGAAAATGATGTGGATATATTGAAGCAACATCTCAAGACATCAGTCAGGAAGTTAAAGCTTGGTTGCAAATGGATCTTCCAAATGGACAATGACCCCAAGCATACTTCCAAAGTTGTGGCAAAATGGCTTAAGGACAACAAAGTCAAGGTATTGGAGTGGCCATCACAAAGCCCTGACCTCAATCCTATAGAAACTTTGTGAGCAGAACTGAAAAAACATGTGCGAGCAAAGAGGCCTACAAACCTGACTCAGTTACACCAGCTCTGTCAGGAGGAATGGGACAAAATTCACCCAACTTATTGTGGGAAGCTTGTGGAAGGCTAACCGAAATGTTTGACCCAAGTTAAACAATTTAAAAGCAATGTTACCAAATACTAATTGAGTGTATGTAAACTTCTGACCCACTGGGAATGTGATGAAATAAATAAAAGCTGAAATAAATCATTCTCTCTAATATTATTCTGACATTTAACATTCTTAAAATAAAGTGGTGATCCTAACTGACATAAGACAGGGAAAAACTGAGTTTAAACGTATTTGGCTAAGGTGTATGTAAACTTCAGACTTCAACTGTAGCTTAAAAGTTCACATTACAAGCGCAGCAATGCGTTCACTCGTCTCAGCCATATGCGTGAATGTTCCAAAATGCTATTACGGGAGAACACCATTCTCAAACGCACATCTGATGCCAGCGTTTTTTATAATGCGACAGAGATGGATATTCAGCCTAATTGTATAATAGGATTTTGCCTTACTGCCTTTGGACAGAAGAAATGCTGGTTTCAGTGGCATACAGTACCAGGAAATGTTAGACAAAAAGCTATGTTCGGATCTTGGCTGTAGGCTATTAAAAGCAAGGTAAGAGAGGATATGTAAAATGTCCAGGTTTCAAACAATGATATAGCTGGCTAGGCATTGCATGTGTAATTATTTAGGTTATGGAAATGTATAGTAGAATATCATTCCAATGTTGGGCAAAGAGGCCTATTAGAATGCACATTTTACTCTCTCCCAGCCTGTCTGCGGCCCGCCGGCCAGGAGCTGAGGATTTGTGTGCCGGGAGTTGCTGTTGCATTTGCATTATCTGTAGGCTATGGCTAGCTACTATGGTATTCTAGAGGATATGGTTGTCTCCTTGACCTGCACCGAATGCACACTGTAAAATGTGCAAAGTATTTCTGCCTCGCGCTGCAACACTGCCTGGCTTGGGGCTGTGCGTGCAAACGTGAAGAGCTGAAACGGAAAGCTACTGAACTGAGACTTTGTCCTTGTGTTCCTTGGCAACCAGAGGGGGTTGCTAAAAGTACTCTAAGTGGTGGCTGAGGTAATTTGGTTGCTTAGGTGAAAAGCACTATGGACTTACGAGATGATGATGCCATTGTCTACAGAAAAGCTGTCCGATGGCAGCCCGGCAATGGTCCAACTGCGGATCTTGACCGGCTCGCCCAGCGAGTTCATCAGGGACATGTTGCTGGAGCACGGGATGTCTCTGCTCTTACACAACTCCATCCACTCCTCGGTCTGAGCCTGGAATGCACATACAAATAGACATGGGAGCACACAGTCCCACGAGCACAGATCAAAAAGTAATAATTTCATATCGTCAGCTCATGAAAAAAATGATTTGAATCACAAACATTTCCCACAATCTCAACAATGTTTTGATCAGTGTCATCTATTTTTCATGACGGCTCGTGTTTGTTGTTAAAAATACTTGCGTGAGGGGATGCGGGGGTAGCAATAATAATGTATTTGAGGGAGACTCTAATGCAGTTCTTTTTGAGCATCATAGAAAAGCATACAAGTTAAATATTTCAACTAGCTGGCGTCCGCTCGTCTTTGTCACATCAAAGCTCTTGGTGTTGACTGAGGCCAACTGCATCAAAACACGCACATAGACGTAAACACTCTCTCAAGTGCTCACTGCCATGCAAACTGATTCTATGTCCCTGTACGTACCTTTTTTCATTCGTACAGTATGTACCTGTGCTGTATACTGTATTTCATTATGTCCCTCTACGTGCCAGCATGTTCGTATACGCACCTGTATATCCATTTATGTCTGAGTTTTTACCTGTATGTCACTGTAACTCTATGTCCAAGTAAGACCTGTTGCGCATTGGCACCGGGGATCCAATTACACCCTTTACATCATTGTATTTCATTGTTGGGAGTCAATTCTATTTAATATCCTGGCAGTTTAATAGCACATGGAATTTCTCTCCAGGAATTATTTTCAATTCCTGTATTGACTGGATAATGTCATGAAAGAGGATATCCTTTGTATGTCTTTACCTTGTATTTACCTATTTTAACCCGTATGTCTCTTTCTGAGCCTGTATATCTGTGTGTACTTACAGTATGTACCAGTCTTTCATGATGCCTGTGTGTACCACCGTGTACCTACCTGTCTATAGCTGGAGGTGAATGCCCCCAGGTAGGCTACGATGGCTGACGAGATGAGGATGTCCCCTGTCAGGTTGGTGTAGAGGTCCCCAAGGTTGAAGGCTGTCTCGCTCCAGCGAGTCTTCTCGCCACCCAGCCCACCAATCAGCTGCTCAGCTCTCTCCAGCTTCTTGCTGCACAATTTCACCTAGAGGTCGAGAAGGGAAGGACAGGGCTGAGGATTTGTAACATTTCCCGTCCGTGTCGCGTTCGGTAGTCACTAAATGGGAAAATAGTTTGGGTAGAACCTTCACTGTTTCAAAACGGCTCTTGTTTCATCTGTACTGAACATGAACATGGCCCTGTTTAAATAACGCAGAGGCTACCACTCCATAAAAATGCAATTATCATCTTGTTTTGATTGAATGATTGAAGGCAGGCTTGACCATTAATTTATCTTAAGGACACTCAACAATGACACTCGATATCATTCCAAACATTTGTTCATAAGGAGTTACTTTTGGAAGAGATTTGAAACATAACAGTTCCATCTTAAATAGAACAGAAATGATTGTCACTTGATGGATATTTAATTATCCCGTTTTAGCTTAGTATGCTTACTTTTCATGTTGAGAAAGTTTAAATGAAAATAGATAAAACTATATTAGAGTACTTGCGTCTACTCCGATCGCCTGGGATAGCCCCTATACGTTTGTTGGTCTTTTGGTGTTCAAAAGGTACCCTTCCCCAAATCTATGCCTCGACACAATCCTGTCTTGTAGCTCTACGGACAATTCCTTTGACCTCATGGCTTGGCTTTTGCTCTGACATGCACTGTTAACTGTGGCACCTTATATAGACAGGTGTGTGCCTTTCCAAATCATGTCCAGTCAATTGAATTTACCACAAGTGGACCAAGATGTAGAAACATTTGAAGGATGATCAATGGAAACAGGAAGTACTTGAGCTACATTTAGAGACTAATAGCAAAGGGTCTGAATACTTATGTAATTACAAAAATACAACAAAAAGTTTTTTTTTTCGCTTTGTCATTACGGGTTATTGTTTGTAGATTGAGGGATTATTTTTATTTAATCCATTTTAGAATAAGGCTGTAACATAACAAAATGTAGAAAAAGTCAAGAGGTCTGGATACTTTCCAAATGCACGGTATATGCTCTTTAGCAGATGTTAAATCGGGAAAAATTATTTCACTTCTCAAAATTCAGCAAATAAGTCAAGCTACCACAAATTGTGTTAAGAGGGAGAGAGCTATAGAACTCATTTGAAAATGACACTTTAAAACCAATAACGGGCCTCCCGAGTTGCACAGCGGTCTAAGGCACTGCATCGCATCGCATTACAGACCCGAGTTCGATCCAAGGCTGTGTCGCAGCCGGCTGTGACCGGGAGACCAATGAGGCAGCGCACAATTGGCTCAGCGTCGTCCGGGTTAGGGAAGGGTTTGGCTGGCCCGGGATGTCCTTGTCCCGTTGCGCTCTAGCGACTCCTTGTGGCGGGCCGGGTGCATGCACGCTGACTTCGGTCACCAGCTGTACGGTGTTTCCTCCAACACACTGTTGTGGCTGGCTTCCGGGTTAAGGGAGCAGTGTGTCAAGAAGCAGTGTGGCTTGGTTTAGTTGTGTTTCGGAGGACGCACGGCTCTTGACGTTCGCCTCTCCTGAAACCGTACGGGAGATGCAGCGATGAGACAAGACTGTAACTACCAATTGGATACCACGAAATTTGGGAGAAAAAGGTGTAAAAGAAAATAAAAACAAGTTTGGATACACCTACTTATTTTTACTATTTTCTACATTGAACATATGGAATCATGTAGTAACCAAAAAAAGTGTTAAACAAAACAAAATATATTTTAGATTCTTCAAAGCAGTCACCCCTTGCCTTGATGACAGCTTTGCACACGCTTGGCAGTCTCCAACCAGCTTCACCTGGAATGCTTTTCCAACAGTCTTGAAGAAGTTCCCACATATTCTGAGCACTTTTTGGCTGCTTTTCCTTCACTCTGCGGTCCAACTCATCCCAAACCATATTGTGTTGAGGTCAAGTGATTGTGGAGGCCAGGTCATCTGATGCGGAGGCCAGGTCAACTCTTATCCTCTGCAGCAGAGGTAACTCTGGGTCTTCCTTTCCTTTGGCGGTCCTCATGAGAGCCAGTTCATCATAGCGCTTGATGGTTTTTGCGACTGCACTCGAACAATCTTTCAAAGTTCTTGAAATGTTCTGCATTGACTGGCCTTCATGTCTTAAAGTAATGATGGACTGTTGATTCTCTTTGCTTATTTGAGCTGTTCTTGCCATAATATGGACAAGGTATTTTACCAAATCCTCTGTATAGGGCTATCTTCCAGGTGACTACCTCAAGGGTGGATACTATAAAAAATATTTTTATTTGTTTAACACTTTTTTTTAGTTCCTACATGATTCCATATGTGCTTTTTCACTGCAGATGTAGAATGTACGATGTAGAAAATAGTAAAAATAAAGAAAAACCCTGGAATGAGCTGGTGTGTCCAAACTTTGACTGGTACTGTATGAAGTTGAAGTCAGAAGTTTACATACACCTTAGCCAAATACATTTAAACTCAGTTTTTCACAAATCCTGACATTTAATCCTAGTAAAAATTGTCAGTTAGGATCACCACTTTATTTTAAGAATGTGAAATGTCAGAATAATAGTAGAGAGAGTGATTTATTTCAGCTTTTATTTATTTCATCACATTCCCAGTGGGTCAGAAGTTTACATACACTCAATTAGTATTTGGTAGCATTGCCTTTAAATTGCTTAACTTGGGTCAAACGTTTCAGGTAGCCTTCCACAAGCTTCCCACAATAAGTTGGGTGAATTTTGTCCCATTCCTCCTGACAGAGCTGGAGTAACGGAGTCAGGTTTGTAGGCCTCAATGCTCGCACATGCTTTTTCAGTTCTGCCCACAAATGTTCTATAGGATTGAGGTCAGGGCTTTTTGATTGCCACTCCAATACCTTGACTTTGTTGTCCTTAAGCCATTTTGCCACAACTTGGGAAGTATGCTTGGGGTCATTGTCCATTTGGGAGACCCATTTGCGACCAAGCTTTAACTTCCTGACTGATGTCGTGAGATGTTGCTTCAATATATCCACATAATTTCCCTCCCTCATGATGCATCTATTTTGTGAAGTGCACCAGTCCCTCCTGCAGCAAAGCGCACACACATGATGCTTTACGGTTGGAATGGTGTTCTTCGGCTTGCAAGCCTCCCCCTTTTTCCTCCAAACATAACAATGGTCATCATGGCCAAACAGTTCTATTTCTGTTTCATCAGACCAGAGAATATTTCTCTAAACTGTAGTCTGGCTTTTTTATGGCAGTTTTGGAGCAGTGGCTTCTTCCTTGCTGAGCGGCCTTTCAGGTTATGCCTATATAGGACTCATTTTACTGTGGATATAGATACTTTTGTACCTGTTTCCTCCAGCATCTTCACAAGGTCCTTTGCTGTTGTTCTGGGATTGATTTGCACTTTTCGCACCAAACTACGTTCATCTCTAGGAGACAGAATGCGTCTCCTTCCTGAGCGGTATGACGGCTGCGTGGTACCATGGTGTTTATACTTGCGTACTATTGTTTGTACAGATGAACGTGGTACCTTTAGGCGTTTGGAAATTGCTCCCAAGGATGAACCAGACTTGTGGAGGTCTACAATTTGTTTTCTGAGGTCTTGCCTGATTTCTTTTGATTTTCCCATGATGTCAAGCAAAGAGGCACTGAGTTTGAAGGTAGGCCTTGAAATACATCTAAATGTAGCCTATCAGAAGCTTCTAAAGCCATGACATAATTTTCTGGAATTTTCCAAGCTGTTTAAAGGCACCGACAACTTAGTGTATGTAAACTTCTGACCCCCTGGAATTGTGATACAGTGAATTATAAGTGAAATAATCTGTCTGTAAACAATTGTTGGAAAAATTACTTGTGTCATGCACAAAGCAGATATCCTAACCAACTTGCCAAAACTATAGTTTGTTAGCAAGAAATTTGTGGAGTGGTTGAAAAACGAGTTTTAATGACTCCAACCTAAGTGTATGCAAACTTCCGTCTTCAACTGTATATTCAATTGGATTAATGGATGTAATACTACAATACTGATAAATGTGTATTTTGGCCTTAAACCATTATGTATATATATTAGAAAGAAAGTGGATAGCTGCCAACCAGAGGTGGCTGGTGTATTGAAGGAGATGACGGTTCACCGTAATTTGCGCCTAACCCCACCCCACCGACCTGATTCTCTAGGTCAGCCTTCTTGTTCTTGTTGGCCTCCAGTGTCTGCTGTAGCTTTGCCAGTTTGTCCTGGACCTCTTTGAGGGCAGCCTGTTTTTTACACAGGCTCTCCATGGCCACCTTCAGCTCCCCCTCGGCCTGAGCTAGCTTCTCCTTCTTAGGGGCCACCACTTTGGCCACTCTGAGCGAGAGGAGGTGAGAATATATAGGTTGGGGTTCCATTCAGGAAATGTAACTTATCATTTTCTAATAATAACCACCAAGGCTTCTTTCAATTTACATCAATAAAACAACTCAGCATCCTTGTGAGAGTCAAGAATATACTATATTGTACTGTACTATTCAATATGATCACAATTCTTCTTACACATTACAGCTCTACACGTTACTCACTTGTCGTAGGATTCCATGGCGCGCACCCACTTGCACAGCCCCTCGGCGGCCGTGGAGGCGGTACGGATCTTCTCGGGGACAAAGTCTGGGTTGGTGATGTACTGTTTGCGGATAATGGCGATGAGGTGGGGTGGGATGTTTTCCTTGTCGTACTCGTGAAGGCTCTGAAGAAACTTCATGTCTCCAAGGAGCTTCTTGGCCGGGCCCCAGAAGTCCTCGACCTTCTTGCCGGAGCCCGAGGGGTCAGGGATGCGGTCCGGCTTCAGGCCCTTCAGGATGCAGATGGCCTCCATCACCAGCTTGACCGCCGGTGGAGGGCTCTTCATGGACTTGACGACTGTGATGTCCTAGACAAAGGGGCAAACAATCACAGTCACCTAGGGCTGAACTTGGTTTGTGCATTGTGCACATTTCTGGGTGCATTTAATGTTTATGAGAGATTTAGGCTATGCCAAAGTGTTGTGCATATGATTCTCAAGTTAGGATTTGGTTCTTTCAGCATCATCTTTATATAAAGTTATACATTGACTTAGCTGCATCCCAGACCTCTATATGCTTTAGCAAACTCTTCTGACTGGCTTGACAAAGAATGAATACAACAGAGATAAATTGGCTGAACCACAAACAGATCTGGAGCCAGGGTATCATTGATTGGGCCTAACATTTATATAAAAAGAAGAAGAAATATACGGAATATAGTCAAATGGCAATTGGAAAAATATACTGCATTATTTTGGAAGGGGGTGGGCAAAGGCTGAATTCTGAGAGGGGTTGGGATAAAGCAGAAGACAAGTCCATTGGAGATTGCTTTACATTGACTTTATAGTCCAATCTCCCAATCGTTTTCCAACCTGGTTGGTTAGAGTGTCCAGAGCGGACAGGGCTGACTCCAGGATGGGCATGGCGATGGCCAGGTCGGCGTCGCACTCATCCTTGATGGCCTTGGCCGCCATGGCCTGTTCGTTGGCCACCGCCTCATCCACCTTCACCACCTTCTCCGTCTTGGCCACCTCCACCGACTCGTGCTCAATCACCACCATCATCTCATCCACCTCCTTGCTGGCCACACGCAGCTGCGGCTGCAGGGCCTCCAGTTCCACCTGCATGGTGGCTACCTGGGCGGCTGCAGACTCCAGCTTCTCCAAGCCCACTTCATAGCGGCGCTTCAGCTTCATTACTTCTCTGTGGATGCAGAGAGTGTTGGGTGTTTCAGCGTAATTATGTAAGTTTAATGGGTAGTAATATATTCATAACCACTGGCATAATATCAAAATCTCTTGCATCTATATAAAAAATTACTAACATTGACTCAGATCAGTTTAGTGCTCTCTTGCCAACAAGCACAAGTGTTGGCTACACAACACAAATAGATCAGGAACGAGGCAATAAATGAATGTAAAAGCCATATATTTGGGGGGAAAAGGTGTCAACTGTTTCTCAATCCAAAGGCAGCTGCCTGTTGGCTACCAGCCTCAAAGGGCAGCGACCTTGTGGATTGAGACACAGCCGTCTTGTTTTGTTTCTTACGCTCTCTTCTTCTCCAACAGGGCCTTGAAGGTGGAGATGAGCTCCAGGTAGGAGGTAGGCGTGACATAGTTATGGCGCTGCAGCTCGGACAGGAAACAAGCCGACAGCTCGATGGTGGACGTGTGGAAGCTCTTGCACATGTTGATGCAGCCCAACCGTGACTCGTCCGTCATCTCGATGTCCTCCAGGAACCGTGAGGCCACCGCTTGCAGCGCGTCCTCCGGCCAGCTCTGGGAGGAGAGAAGAGAGGGAGTAGGGTGAAGTAGCCCCTAGAGAAGCTGATCTTGCATTCGTTTTGCAAGGTTAGGATTGGGGAGGGGAAGCTGATCCTAGATCAGAGTAAATTTAAAATCCTGACTGAGTTTCATAATTATATACAGTACCAGTCAAATGTTTGGACACACCTACTCATTCCAGGGTTTTTCTGGAATATTTTACGATTTTTTTACATTGTAAAATAATAGTGAAGAAATCAAAACAATGAAATAACACATGGAATCATGTAGTAAGCAAATAAGTGTTAAACAAATCAAAAAAACGTTTTAATTTAATTGTTACACAATTAAATTAATCATGTAACAATTAACTCATTTGTCATTTGGGGCACCACGGAAGAAAATGTTTAACTTCTTAGGGAGTGGTGGGGCGCTAGCACTCCCGACACTACCAGGTGAAATGCAAGGCAAAATCCAAAAGTTGAATTATTAAACATGCATCAATATACAAGTGTTTCATACTCATCAAAAGCTCTGCTTGTTGGCAATATCACAGCGTTGTCAGATTTCAAAAAGGCTTTACGGCGAAAGCACTACATTTGATTGTTTGAGGGTAGCACCTTCAATATTTTCCATTCCAATGAAATCATTAGCCAGCGCGGTCCATAGAAAATGCATTTCACAGGGAAAACCTGTGCCTTACCTTTTGTAGAACTTCTGCTGAGGGCTTCCTAAGTGTCCAACGAAGACAATCCATGGGTATTTGGTTAGAAAAAGTCATTTATTATATCCATAAATCTCCGTTTGGTTGGCGCCTTGTGTTCAGAAAATCCAACGTGAAGAGAACGCGTTCAACTAAACCTATAAACTTTTCCTCAACAAAACAAAAACCAATTAAAATGCATCCTTAGCTATCCTTTTATGAATAAAAGTGATAATCTTTCACTTGGATGGTCACCTAAACGTTATATAAGTCAAATAAAGTGGACCGCTCAGCCAAACGTGCGCCCAAAAACGTGCAACCGAAAAAGAGCTCCTCTCACCAAAACCCCTACCTATTCAACACATTAGTTCCGATTGCTATGATACTTTATATATACACTGCTGACATCCAGTGGAAGC
>QNTS01000689.1:384112-435849 GCA_003317085.1 Hucho hucho
CCAGCCCCGTCGCGGACCATGACGTCCTGCTCCCAGACAAACTAAACAACTTCTTTGCTCGCTTTGAGGACAATACAGTGCCACCGACACGGCCCGCTACCAAAACCTGCGGGCTCACCTTCACCGCAGCCAATGTGAGAAAAACATTTAAATGTGTTAACCCTCGCAAGGCTGCCGGCCCAGATGGCATCCCTGGCCGTGTCCTCAGAGCATGCGCAGACCAGCTGGCTGGTGTGTTTACGGACATATTCAATCAGTCCCTATCCCAGTCTGCTGTTCCCACATGCTTCAAGAGGGCCACCATTGTTCCTGTTCCCAAGAAAGCTAAGGTGACTGAGCTAAATGACTATCGCCCCGTAGCACTCACTTCCGTCATCATGAAGTGCTTTGAGAGATTAGTCAAGGATCATATCACCTCCATCCTACCAGACACCCTGGACCCACTCCAATTTGCTTACCGTCCCAATAGGTCCACAGACGACGCAATCGCAATCACACTGCATACTGCCCTAACCCATCTGGACAAGAGGAATACTTATGTAAGAATGCTGTTCATCGACTACAGCTCAGCATTTAACACCATAGTTCCCTCCAAGCTCGTCATTAAGCTCGAGACCCTGGGTCTCGACCCAGCCCTGTGCAACTGGGTCCTGGACTTCCTGACGGGCCGGTCCCAGGTGGTGAGGGTAGGAAACAACATCTCCACCCCGCTGATCCTCAACACTGGGGCCCCACAAGGGTGCGTTCTCAGCCCTCTCCTGTACTCCCTGTTTACCCATGACTGCGTGGCCAAGCACGCATCCAACTCAATCATCAAGTTTGCTGACGACACTACAGTGGTAGGCTTGATTACCAACAACGACGAGACGGCCTACAGAGAGGAGGTGAGGGCCCTCGGAGTGTGGTGTCAGGAAAATAACCTCTCACTCAATGTCAGCAAAACAAAGGAGATGATCGTGGACTTCAGGAAACAGGAGAGGGAGCACCCCCCTATCCACATCGAGGGGACAGTAGTGGAGAAGGTGGAAAGTTTTAAGTTCCTCGGCGTACACATCACGGACAAACTGAATTGGTCCACCCACACAGACAGCGTGGTGAAGAAGGCGCAACAGCGCCTCTTCAACCTCAGGAGGCTGAAGAAATTCGGCTTGTCACCAAAATCACTCACAAACTTTTACAGATGCACAATCGAGAGCATCCTGTCGGGCTGTATCACCGCCTGGTACGGCAACTGCTCCGCCCACAACCGTAAGGCTCTCCAGAGGGTAGTGAGGACTGCACAGCGCATCACCGGGGGTAAACTACCTGCTCTTCAGGACACCTACACCACCCGATGTCACAGGAAGGCCAAAAAGATCATCAAGGACAACAACCACCCGAGCCACTGCCTGTTCACCCCGCTATCATCCAGAAGGCGAGGTCAGTACAGGTGCATCAAAGCTGGGACCGAGAGACTGAAAAACAGCTTCTATCTCAAGGCCATCAGACTGTTAAACAGCCATCACTAACACTGAGTGGCTGCTGCCAACATACTGACTTAAATCTCTAGCCACTTTAAATAATAGGAATTGGATGTAACAAATGTATCACTAGCTTCTTTAAACAATTTTGTATATAATGTTTACGTATCCGACATACTCATATCAAATGTATACACTGTACTCTAAACCATCTACTGTATCTTGCCTATGCCGTTCGGCCATCGACCCAAATCTCTAGTCACTTTAATAATTATAATTGTATGAAATAATGTATCACTAGCCACTTTAAACAATGCCATTTATATAATGTTTACATATCCTACATTACTCATCTCATATATATATATATATATATATATATGTGTATATACTGTACTCCATACCATCTACTGCATCTTGCCTATGCCGGTCGCTCATCCATATATTTATATGTACATACTCGTATTCATTCCTTTACTCTTGTGTGTATAAGGTAGTTGTTGTGAATTTGTTAGATTACTTGTTAGATACTACTGCATGGTCGGAACTAGAAGCACAAGCATTTCGCTACACTCGCATTAACATCTGCTAACCATGTGTATGTGACAAATTTGATTTGATTTGAGTACAGGAGAGGGCTGAGAACGCACCCTTGTGGGGCCCAAGTGTTGAGGATCAGCGGGGCCGTCCCGTCAGGACGTCCAGGACCCAGTTGCACAGGGCTGAGTCGAGACCAAGGGTCTCGAGCTTAATGATAAGTTTGGAGGGTACTATGGTGTTAAATGCTGAGCTGTAGTCGAACAGCATTCTTACATAGGTATTCCTCTTGTCCAGATGGGTTAGGGCAGTGTGCAGTGTGATGGCATCGTCTGTGGACCTATTGGGACGGTAAGCAAATTGGAGTGGGTCCAGGGTGTCTGGTTGGATGGAGGTGATATGATCCTTGACTAGTCTCTCAAAGCACTTCATGATGACGGAAGTGAGTGCTACGGGGCGATAGTCATTTAGCTCAGTTACCTTAGCTTTCTTGGGAACAGGAACAATGGGGGCCCTCTTGAAGCATGTGGGAACAGCAGACTGGGTAAGGGTTGATTAAATATGTCCGTAAACACACCAGCCAGCTGGTCTGCGCATGCTCTGAGGACACGGCCAGGGATGCCATCTAACCCAGCCTTGCGAGGGTTTTACTCACGTTGGCTGCAGTGAAGGTGAGCCTGCAGGTTTTGGTAGCGGGCCGTGTCGGTGGCACTATTGTCCTCAAAGCGAGCAAAGAAGTTGTTTAGTTTGTCTGGGAGCAGGACATCGTGGTCCGCGACGGGGCTGGTTTTCTTTTTGTAGTCCGTGATTGACTGTAGACCCAGCCACATTCCTCTCGTGTCTGAGCCGTTGAATTGTGACTCTACTTTGTCTCTATACTGATGCTTAGCTTGTTTGATTGCCTTGCGGAGAGAATAGCTACACTGTTTGTATTCAGTCATGTTTCCGGTCGCCTTACCCTGGTTAAAAGCAGTGGTTTCAGTTTTGCGCGAATGCTTCCATCAATCCACGGTTTCTGGTTGGGGAAGGTTTTAATAGTTGCTATGGGTACAACATCACCGATGCACTTGCTAATAAACTCGCTCACCGAAAAAGCGTATACATCAATGTTGTTGTCTGATAATGTCCGGAACATATCCCAGTCCACGTGCTCGAAGCAATCTTGCAGCGTGGAATCAGATTGGTCGGACCAGCATTGAACAGACCTGTGACGGGCGTTTCCTGTTTTAGTTTCTGTCTGTAGGCTGGGAGCAACAAAATGGAGTCATTTTATTTATTTTTTTATATATTTTTTTTACCTTTTATTTAACTAGGCAAGTCAGTTAAAATCCCCAGCCACAATAAATGCAGCCTCAGGATATGTGGTTTCCAGTTTACATAGAGTCCAATGGATTTCTTTCAGTTCGATGTATCAGCTTGAGGGGGGATATACGCGACTGTGATTATAATCGAGGAGAATTCTCTTGGTAGATAATGCGGTCGGCATTTGATTGTAAGGAATTATATGTCAAGTGAACAAAAGGACTTGAGTTCCTGTATGTTGTTATGATCACACCACGACTTGTTAACTACTTAGGGAGCAGTGGAGCACTACCCGGTGAAATGTAAGGCGCCAAATTCAAAATCCAAAAGTTGAATTATTAAACATTCATCAATATACAAGTGTTGCATAGTCATCAAAAGCTCTGCTTCTTGGCAATATCACAGCGTTGTCAGATTTCAAAGAGGCTAGTGGAAGCCATAGGTACATCTAGTGGAAGCCATAGGTACTGCAGTCTCAGTCCTACATAACGTTGTATGCAATAGGCAACTTGGAGAAGAAGGTCATCTACAAAAAAAAACTGCAAATCCGGATGGATTTTCTTCGGGTTTTCGCCTGCTATATCCGTTCTGTTATACTCACATACATTATTTTAACACTCTTAGAAACTTCAGAGTGTTTCCTATCCAATAGTACTAATTATGTGCATATCCTATTTTCTGGGCCTGAGTGGCAGGCATTTTACTTTGGACATGCCAGACTCTCCAAAACCGTCACCTATGCAGCCGCTCCCTAAGAAGTTAACTTTTTCACCGGATGTTGTCAAAATCGATCCCGTTCACCGGATTGGATCCGTAACAGGTTAATGCATTTGTGTTGTGACAAAGTAG
This sequence comes from Hucho hucho, assembly GCA_003317085.1. Classification (NCBI taxonomy): domain Eukaryota; kingdom Metazoa; phylum Chordata; class Actinopteri; order Salmoniformes; family Salmonidae; genus Hucho; species Hucho hucho. Next base: position 388,261 of record QNTS01000689.1, read on the forward strand.
GGGTGGTATACAGAAGATAGCCCTATTTGGTAAAAGACCAAGTCAATATTACGGCAAGAACAGCTCAAATAAGCAAAGAGAAACGACAGTCCATCATTACTTTAAGACATGAAGGTCAGTCAATCAGGAACATTTCAAGAGCTTTGAAAGTTTCTTCAAGTGCGGTCGCAAAAACCATCAAGCTGTCACACCCTGATCTGTTTCACCTGTCTTTGTGCTTGTCTACACCCCCCTCCAGGTGTCGCCTATCTTCCCCATTATCCCCAGTGTATTTATAACTGTGTTCTCAGTTTGTATGTTGCCAGTTTGTTTTGTTTCGTCAAGCCTATCAGCGTTTTACCCGTGCTCCTGTCTCTCTAGTTCCTGTTTTCTAGTTTTCCCGGTTTTGACAATTCTGCCTGCCCTGATCCTGAGCCTGCCTGCTGTTCTGTACCTTTCAGACCCTGCTCTGGAGTACTGACCTCTGCCTGCCCTTTACCTGTCGTTTGCCTACCCCCGTTTTTGTAATAAGTCAGGTCCGGGGACAAAGGCTATGGAGACTTACATCGAGGACTCCCTAGCTGCAGGGTCTATCCGTCCTTCTGCCTCCGCCACCAGCGCAGGGTTTTTCTTTGTGGAGAAGACAAAACCCTGCGCCCGTGCATCGACTACCGGGGCCTCAATGACCGATATCCGCTACCATTCATCGCGTCGGCCTTCAAGACGCTCCAGGGGGCCACCGTTTTCTCCAAGTTGGGCCTGCGGAACGCCTACCACCTGGTGCGGATACGGGAAGGGGATGAGTGGAAGACTGCCTTTAACACGGCAAGCGGACACTACGAATACCTGGTCACGCTTTATCTGGGGGTTACAGCACCCTGACTTCCACCCTGTCTGCACTCACCTCTCCCAAGATTCCGTTCACATGGTCCCCAGCTGCTGACCGGGCGTTCCGGCACCTCAAGCACCACTGATCCCATATTGACTCATCCTGACCTATCCCATCAGTTTGTGGTGGAGGCCGACACTTCGGATGTCGGAGTGGGGGCTGTCCTGTCCCAGCGTTCCACCCTGGACCTCAAGTTACATCCCTGCGCCTTTTTCTCCCATTGCCTCAACGCCACGGAAAGGAATTACGATGTGGGGAATTGTGAGCGTCTCGTGGAGTGGAGACACTGTTTGGAGGGGACAGAACAGCCGTTCATTGTGTGGATGGATCACAAGAACCTGGAATATCTCCGCACCGCAAGCTAGATGGGCCCTGCTTTTCACCCGGTTTAACTTCTCCCTCTCTTACCGACCGGGATCCAAGAATATCAAGCCGGATGCGCTGTCATGCCGCTATATAGCCCCGCGACTACACCCTCACCCTGAGACCATCCTTCCCACCTCGTGCCTGGCGACAGCACTCAGCTGGGGAATAGGGAAGCAGGTCCTGTTAGACGACGAAGCGTTCCCAGCCGAACCCTGCGGGGGGCCTAGATAACCGGATGTTTGATCCTGACGCTGTCCGCCCCTCGGTCCTGGAGTGGGCCCACTCCTCCAGGATCGAGGAAATCTTAATGTTACAGCATACAATGACATTCTACACGATTCTGTGCTTCCAAATGTGGCAACAAATTGGGGAAGGCACTTCCTGTTTCAGCATGACAATGCCCCTGTGCACAAAGGGAGGTCTATGCAGAAATGGTTTGTCAAGAACGGTGTGGAAGAACTTGACTGGGCAGCACAGAGCCCTGACCTCAGCCCCATTGAACACCTTTGGGATGAATTGGAACGCTGACTGCGAGCCAGGCCTAATCGCCCAATATCAGTGCCGACCTCACTATTGGTCTTGTGGCTGAATGGAAGCAAGTCCCTGCAGCAATGTTCCAACATCTATTGGAAAGCCTTCCCAGAAGAAAGCCTTCCCAGAAGAATAGCAGCAAAGGGTGGACCAACTCCATATTAAACATGCATCAATATACAAGTGTTTCATAGTCATCAAAAGCTCTGCTTCTTGGCAATATCACAGCGTTGTCAGATTTCAAAAAGGCTTTACGGCGAAAGCACCACATTTGATTGTTTGAGGGTAGCACCTAACATTTTTGCCATTACCATGAATTCATTAGCCTTCACGGTTCACACAAAACACATTTCACAGCGAAAACAAATCAATTACCTGTTGAAGAACTTCTGCTGATGGCTTCCCAAGTGTCCAACGAAGACAATCCATGGTTCTGTTGTTAGAAAAAGTAATGTATTATATCCATAAATCTCTGTTTGGTTCGCGCGTTATAATCAGAAACTACAGCCTCCACTCGTCCATTGAAACGTGAAGAGAACTCGTTCAACTTATACCTATAAACTTGTCCAAGAACAATCAAACATCATTTTAAATGTATCCTTAGGAACACCTTTATGTAGAAATAGCATAATATTTCAACCGGAATATAAACTGGGCTATAAGAAAGGAAAAAACCACAGAGCGCGCCTGGCGAGAGTGCGCGTCCTCTTCTATTGACATCTCTGGGGACACTTCCTGATTCCTCTTCTTCTCTGCTCTAATGCATCTAAAAAAAATCTGAACACTGTCTCGAGACTGTTGACATCCAGAGGAAGCGATAGGTACTGCATTCATATGCCCTTATAAGGGCATTTTCATAAGGGAGGGGTTCCAAATGAGCAATGTGTCAAAACCACTTTTTCCAGGACAGAAATTCCTCGGGGTTTCGCCTGCCATATCCATTCTGTTATACTCACAGACAAATGCTTAACACTTTTAGAAAATTCAGAGTGTTTCCTATCCAATGGTACTACATATGTGCATATCCTATTTTACTTTGGGCATGCCAGGGTCTCCAAAACGGTCACCTCATGCGCTGCTCCCTAAGAAGTTAATGCCCATGATTTTGTAATGAGATGTTCGACGAGCAGGTGTCAACATACTTTTGGTCATGTTCTGTATATTACCTGGAACCAGTCGATGGTGCAACAGTTGATGAGGGCAGGGAAGCGTCTCAGGCGGCTACGGAAGGTGTCTCCTATAGGGCTCATGGCCAGCACCACGTGCAGCTGCGAGCGGCAGCGCTCCAGGAACATGTTGAAGAGCGATAGTGGGCTGCCATCCGTCTGCTTGTCGCGCTCCCGCTGACGATCAAGCACACGCATGCGCTCGCAGATCTCCGCTTTCTCGTCAGTCGCAAACAGGTTGGGTACCTGGCGTGAGGAGGGGGAATTTTGTTGTTGATTATTATAAAACATTTTAAACCACCTAAATGTTTGCATTTATGTATTTCGTAAATTGAGATATGGGTGTGTATCTCGAATGTTCATGCAAACCATTAATTAATTCATGCAATATTAACATGATTTAAGAAAAGTTCAAGTTAGGCAAATTACATAAAACAAATAATGAATACGCCTAGTCTGTGTTTGTCTCTGTTGTTAATTTCTCTATAGGGGATAAAGAAAAGTGTCTGTCTGTCTGTCCATCCATCCATCCATCCATCCATCACCTCTCCAGTGTTGAGCAGGTTGCTGACGTCCTCCAGGAAGGACTCCATCTTGATCTGCGTGTCAGTGAAGAGGAAGACACCGTGCGTGTCGCACTGCGTGGACTTGCGCATGATCAGCTTGAGGTCGTCACGCCACTCCGTCATGCCGTAGCTCTTTGCAATCTCCACCTGTTCAAAAAGTATATTGTGAATGTTATTGCAAGTTTATGTAATTTAATACAAAATAGAATTGTTAATGAAAAAAAAAGTGTCTCCACCTGGAAGAGCTCCGCCTCCGCCATGTGGGCGGCCAACCGGGTAACAGACTGTCTCCCACTCCCGCCCACCCCCACCAGCAAGGCGTGGCCGCGTGGCTGCTTGAGCACACGCGAGATGCGGCACACATGCTCAATGGCGAAGCGGAAGAGCACCAGGTTCATGGGTGCCTTGCTGACGTTGTTGTACTCATCCAGGTGCGACTCAACCACCTGCCGCAGCTGGTCCAGGTTGTTCACCTCGCGGTAGTTGCGGTCCTCGCCCTTGGGGTCATGGAAGTCGCAGAACATGAGGCTGCGGAGGTCATCCTCCGTCACGCGCCCGTCCTGGTCCTGGTCTAGGTGCTGGAAGAGCTGGTGGAAGTCCTCTTTGAGGTAGGACTGGGATACCTCCTGGAGGTAGCCCACCATCCAGGCCCGGTCTGAGTCGTGCACTAGACGGTCGTAGTACACCCTCTGGACCTGTGAGAGTGAATGAAGTAGCAATTTGTCAGCATGAGAATTGAACACCTGGGGCCGGTTGCACCAGTTGGGCGTAAAAAAGTTGGACTTAAATCCTAGGTCGGGCAAAGCGACAGTTGAAGTCGGAAGTTTACATACACCTTAGCCAAATACATTTAAACTCAGTTTTTCACAATTCCTGAACTTTAATCCTGGTAAAAAATCCCTGTTTTAGGTCAGTTAGGATCACCACTTTATTTTTAAGAATGTGAAATGTCAGAATAATAGTAGAGAGAATTATTTATTTCAGCTTTAATTTCTTTCATCACATTCCCAGTGGGTCAGAAGTTTACATACACTCAATTCGTATTTGGCAGCATTGCCGTTAAATTGTTCAAAGTGGGTGAAACGTATCGGTTAGCCTTCCACAAGATTCCCACAGTAAGTTGGGTGAATTTTGTCCCATTCCTCCTGACAGAGCTGGTGTAACTGAGTCAGGTTTGTAGGCCTCAATGCTCGCACACCTTTTCAGTTCTGCCCACAAATCTTCTATAGGATTGAGGTCAGGGCTTTGTGATGGCCACTCCAATACCTTGACTTTGTTGTCCTTAAGCCATTTTGCCACAACTTTGGAAGTATGCTTGGGGTCATTGTCCATTTGGAAGACCCATTTGCGACCAAGCTTTAACTTCCTGACTGATGTCTTGAGATGATGCCTTCAATATATCCACATCATTTTCCTCCCTAATGATGCCATCTATTTCGCAAAGCACCCCCAAAACATGATGCTGCCACCCCCATGCTTCACGGTTGGGATGGTGTTCTTCGGCTTGCAAGCCTCCCCCTTTTTCCTCCAAACATAATGATGATCATTATGGCCAAACAGTTCTATTTTTGTTTCATCAGACCAGAGGACATTTCTCCAAAAACTACAATCTTTGTTCCCATGTGCAGTTGCAAACCGTAGTCTGGCTTTTTTATGGCGGTTTTGGAGCAGTGGCTTCTTCCTTGCCGAGCGGCCTTTCAGGTGATGTTAATATAGGACTCATTTTACTGTGGATATAGATACTTTTGTACCTGTTTCCTCCAGCATCTTCACAAGGTCCTTTGCTGTTGTTCTGGTATTGATTTGCACTTTTCGCACCAAAGTACGTTCATCTCTAGGAGACAGAACACATCTACTTCCTGAGCGGTATGACGGCTACGGGGTTCCATGGTGTTTATACTTGCGTACTATTGTTTGTACAGATGAACGTGTCACCTTCAGGTGTTTGGAAATTGCTCCTAAGGATGAACCAGACTTGTGGAGGTCTACAATTTGTTTTCTTAGGTATTGGCTGATTTCGTTTGATTTTCCCATGATGTCAAGTAAAGAGGCACTGCGTTTGAAGGTAGGCCTTGAAATACATCAACATGTACACCACCAATTGACTCATATTTATGTAAATTAGCCTATCAGAAGCTTCTAAAGCCATGACATCCTTTTCTGGAATTTTCCAAGCTGTTTAAAGGCACAGTCAACTTAGTGTATGTAAACTTCTGACCCACTGGAATTGTGATACAGTGAATTATAAGTGAAATAATCTGTAAACAATTGTTGGAAAAATTACTTCTGTCATGCACAAAGTAGATGTCCTAACCGACCTGCCAAAACTATAGTTTGTTAACAAGAAATGTGTGGAGTGGTTGAAAAACGAATTTTAATGACTCCAACCTAAGTGTATGTAAACTTCTGACTTCAACTGTACGTCTGACTTTTGGATCATAATTTACTAGTCATAGCTAAGTTTGAAGTAAGCAACGCGCGTTCATGAGATTTGATGCTTCATTTTTTATTTTTTTATTTCACCTTTATTTAACCAGCTAGGCTAGTTGAGAACAAGTTCTCATTTGCAACTGTGACCTGGCCAAGATAAAGCATAGCAATTAGACACAACATAATGATGGTTGCTAGGCAGCGCCCATTACAAGGCTGTTACCATCCTAGTGGCAGTTCTAAACTTTGCGAGGCATGTCCCAGCCCGCCACTATGCATGCACGTTTTCTTAACCGCAACAGGATGGATCAATCAATAATTACTGTGGAAATGAATATCAGTAAATGACAAAAATATTGAAGGCATTTACCATATTGTTGCTTACTGAAACTCCCAAAGTCATCCAACCGTATTAAATACTTTAAAGCAATATCATTGTGTGGTCACTATAATTTCAGCACCGTTATGATTGGGACAGCATTATTGCACCGCTTTGAGATAAGCGTCATATTTTTGTTTTCACGCAATCTCCATTTGGATATTTGGATACAATTAGGCTGGGAAAATGTTAGTCAAATTGAAGTGAGTGTTCATGATGCTAATCTTTAGTCTAGTTTGCTCATCTACCAGTGTTTTCAGAATATTTTGCTAGCATGTTATGTAGCCTACGCTAGCCTTGTATAACAGGTGGATTATTTTGCTCATCAGTCACGTAGTAGCCAAGGCTATATCCTGACTTAAACCCCTTGACTTGTACTGAATCTCCATCTGTATATTTGGTTAATTGATCTCTGGCTGGGAAAATAAGTGGAAGTGGCAGCTCATCTATTAGTTTGCTAATATCTGATCAGACACATTTACCATGCTATAATGTAGCATATAAATCAAGTGTATTATTTTGCTATTGACTCACGCATAGGCAACTCAAAAAGAAAAGGAGGTTGTGAAATATACTCACATCCTTAAAGAAAATATAGATTTCTATTATTATTAATATCATGAAAAAGACAGTCCCAATTTAACACCCTACACCTGCTCCCTAGTAGGCATAGAATCTATGCCCACGCGTAGCTCATAGAAGGGGTTACACCGAGGTAGGAGCAACAGGTATACTTTTTTGGCCCGGCGTAGAGAACATTTTACGCTGGAAATAGAGTTATGACCCACTTACGACCAACTGGTGCAACGGGCCCCTGAACATTATTACAATTTACACATAATGATTTGTTAGAACCTTGGGAATATAGACTCATGGGACAGTTTGTTCAGTTACTGTTTGATTGAACGTTTAGAATGGGCAAAACAAGTCACCTAAGCGTCTTTGAGTATAGTATGATCGTCGGTGCCAGGCGCGCCAGATCCAGTATCTCAGAAATCGCCACCGTCCTGGGATTTTCACCGACGACAGTGTCTAGCGTTTACCAAGCATGGTGCGACAAACAAAAAAACATCCAGTCAGAGGACAACTCGTCGATCCTGGTCACCGATGGACTACTGCAGCAGACGACCACACCGGGTTCCACTCCTATAGATTCATAAGGGCTTGACAATAACCTTTTTAGCCACTTGACCTTCGGACAAGTAGGATAGATTTTTTACTTCAATCCTAAAGCTCAAGTCACTTGTCCAAAAATACAAATAAATGTCTATCACCATGGGCCAAAAAGGTGACTGAAAATTGTTTTGTGTTGTATGATGCAACGAACCACTTTACAAAATAAAATGCATTATTATTATTACACACAAGCTTAAGAGCACCATGCGCAATGCCAAGCGTCTGCTGTAGTGGTGTAAAGCTTGCCGCTATTGGGCTCTGGAGCAGTGGAAACGTGTTCTCTGGAGTGATGAATTACGCTTCACCATCTGGCAGTCTGACGGACGAATCTGGGTTTGGCAGATGCCAGGAGAATACTACCTGCCCCAATGCATAGTGCCAACTGTAAAGTTTGGTGGAGGAGGAATAATGGTATGGGACCGTTATTCATGGTTTGGGCTAGGCCCTTAGTTCCAGTGAAGGAAAATCTTAACGCTACAGCATACAATGCCATTCTACACGATTCTGTGCTTCCAACTGTGGCAATAGTTTAGGGAAGGCCCTTTCCTGTTTCAGCATGACAATGCCCCCGTGCAATGTTCCAACATCTAGTGAAAAGCCTTCCCAGAAGAGTGGAGGCTATAGCAGAAAAGGGGAGGACCAACTCCATATTAATGCCCATCATTTTGTAATGAGATGTTTGAGGAGCAGGTGTCCGCATACTTTTGGTTAGGTAGTGAACAACACTGCCCCTTTAAGACATAAAAAAGCTTTTCAAAGATAGCTGGAAATGTACAAGTTGTGTACTCTTGTTGGAAGCATTCAGTCTTCCATCGCGACTACATGTGATCAAAAGACCGTTTGTGCCTTTCAATGGTTTCTACTCCGATGCGCTGTGCCTAACACAAGATTACCGCCTATGTCTTGCAAAGTTAGATTTGATTTGTTGCATTTATGTTAATAAAATTACAATTAATTTTCCACACAACTCAATTAATTTCTCCCAATATTTGTACTTCCCATAGGGATAGATACCGCCACCGTAATGCAAGTACAGAGTTTGGGAGATGAAAGTCCGCAACACATCGCATCCGGAGGACACTTTGATCCAATTCTGATAGGATAAATGATTTGATATTGTGATTTTTGTGACTTTTTTACTTTACATCTATGTTCTGCTTGTCTGAATTATTTATTACCTGTCGCGGGCAAGCGTGAATACTGAGCACTGTATACCTCATGCACCCAGAGGCGCTTGATGGCGCTGGGGTTCTCAGCTGTTTCAGGTCGGGACAGACAGATGCCCTGGATGACGCGGGAAAAGTCTCGCAGGTTAAATAGGTAGTGGGACTTGGCCGGGGTTGGCAGCAGGTTCTTGGTGGCCTCCTGGTACACAGACATTGTGCCGTTGATGATCTGAGCAGTCAGCGTTGCAAATGGCTTGGGGAAAGCAAACCTGGTGAGGAAGAGGTGAGGAGTCATAAATTATATTATATACACGCAATAACAATTATGCAAACGTGAACATGCGCACACACATACACTATAGCCTAAACCGTGTTAGCAATTTATGATATTCTTTAACAACATAGACCCCAAAGCAAATCAGGGGGAGAGAAATATATTTATTAAAAGAGAACAAATCACAGTTGTTATGCTGGAAAGTGGATGGTCAATGTTCATTCTTCTGTTCTCATTGTTTCTCCACTGAACAAAGAGACAGGATGTAGATTATACCAAAACCTAGCCTGTGGTTGACCAATTAGAATTCATTGCAGTAAAATTGGGCCAATGGTCAAAATACAAAGTATCCCGTGTCAGCTTCAATGTATAGATCATTTGGACCAATGACAACTTGCCACACGTAGCTATGAGTCCTGGACTGGAACCCCTACACAGATTCGAAACAGATGTTGAGCTGAAAAACAACCCATGTCCCTAACCCAATAATCTTCAGTTCCCCATTAAAGAAAAACAACTAGTTCCATTGATCTTTAGTTCTCTGCGTTGTATATTTATCTTTGAATATTCTTACAGCTGTCTGTCAATACTATTAACCGAACACACCCCCCTTTGGCAAAACCTGAAATTAAAGTGCCAGATGGTAATGTGAGAAGATGTCGCTAGGCTTTGAACCTCATTACCTTCAATCATGCAGGTTTGTTTTTACAATTTACATGACAATTTACTTGTGAAAACATGAGTGTTGAAAGATGGGAGTAATGTTAATATGTGAATACAAGAATATGGGAGTGTACTTGAAAAAGTACAGAACATTGCAAAATACATACCACTTCATAAAAACTGTATATGTATATGCCATGTTATAACCTCTTATAGGTACAGAGTTGGGCTAACTATCCTCCATATGGCACCAACTGTTCTGTGACAATACAGTGTTTCCCCTAGGATTATTTTCAGCAGAGGTGTGGGTGGTCCGTGGGTGGCTTTTGGCCATTTTATTTTAATTCCTCATGGTTAGAAGTTTTTTCCAAATCGGATGTTAGGTACTATATTTATTGAATATTATATGAATCCTATTAATTACAATAGCCTATTTGGGTGCAATTCAATTAGCCTAATTTCTCAGAGATCATATTATATTTCAACAAAATAATTGCAGGTATGCTAATCTTACCGGTATCTAACTACAGAAACGATTTCAGAACAATCTGAGATGGTGGGTGTCGAACTCCTCTTTCTTGTGCTATTTGAGGTGGAACGACCCGAAAAGGGTTTATTTGTCTAGGAGGTTAGGTCTAGACCTAAATGTGTACTGTATAACTAGGTTGAACTATCTATCTATGTCTCTATGTTTCTGAAGAGAGGGCTAACTTCTCAGCAACACTATATTGTTACCTTATAGTGAGGTGCCAGTCCATGATTCTGGAGAAAATTGTGTACATGGTCTTCTCGTCAAAGTCGTTGATGGTGACCGTGTTTAAGTGGCGTAGGTAGCGGGCTGTGATTGGGTTTCTCCCACCACCTGAGGGCAGAAATCCAATGCTTTGAAAAATGGCTTTCGGTAGAAGGTGCCTTTAGGCTCAGATCTAAGACCAGCTCACCCTCCCCAAATCCTCAAATCAGTTTCTATAGGTTAGAAAACGTAGAAAACGTAGAAAGCGCACTTGGGACAAATGACTGTGATAGCATGTAAACCTTTTAAACGCTTCTTTCAATGCCCCCCTAAGAAAGAGCAATAATAATACATTGAATAAAAAGTGGTCTTTAAATAAACAGCAACTGCTGAATAGTGTTGTGAAAAAAAGTGTGAGCAAATAAACTCAGTAAAGGGGCAGCTGAGCTGTACGTGCTAGACTCACCAGGCGGCCCCATGGCGCACATGATCTGGATGTCCACCAGCTTGATCATGGAGCAGTCCTTCATGTCGTACCAGTTCCAGTGGTCCAGCCACTGACGCAGCAGCTCCACGGGGGGCTGGGCCCCGTACGTCTCCCTGGCCGGCATGTTCACGTCGTCCACAAACACCACCTGGACAAATAAAGAATTGATATTACAATACTACTCTTCAATGTCAGCACAACTCTACATCAAGGACTTACCAACACCATTATTATTATTCAAGAATTAAACACATACACGCATGACAATGTCAGTCACGCATGCACACACCATCCATGTGCACACAGCCTGGCGAACCTACCGTTCTCTTGCCCATGGGCGGGCCGTACACCCCTTTGCGGCGCTTATCCAGCTTTGACATGATGATGTTCTGTGTCTGGGCGGCCGTGGTCTGTGCTGAGAAGTTAATCATCAGGGGGCTATATACATCCTTATTCAGACGGTTCAACAGAAAGTCCTGCAGAGAGTTTGTGGGAAGTTAGGGTTGTTTCACACTACTGAGCTATTGGTTAAACATTTATCATAGTAGCTAGAAGGTGCTGGAGAGGACAAGTTGAAAAGAAAATATGAGCCAGCACAGTTCGGTTCGTATTGGCACTGTAGTGTAAAAAGTGTGTTTCCTTTGTGACTATAACAACTGTTTCAGATGGTTCTGTGGGATTCATGGTCCTTTGCACTAATTCCTTAGAGACAGTTTTAAATGGGGGGTTGAGGGGATGGTCTAAACTACAGTCTCTAAATTTGAGTTTGAGGTAATGTTAGTTCCCAATATGAAATCAAATAGCCTAGTCATGCATTGTGAGTTGACTTATTATTATTATTTTGATGGTATGATCACAGGAGATTTAGGATATTATGAATCTCAACTGGAAAATATGAACGGTTATGTCAAGGTGTGCGCTACTGGGGTTGAAGTCAGGTGCAGGAGAGCGGAGAGTATAGTACAGGCGCACACTTTATTGGCAGAAGCAAAACAAAATAATGAACGCTAATAGCGCAAACACTCCTCTAGCCAAAACTAAAGTTTAAGGCGCGACGAAATAACAAAGTCTATAAATGTAACAACAATACAATATGATTACGGGTGAAACACGTTACCCGGTAGAACCTAGCCTGGCTCTTCACACAACATGAAACATCGAACAATTCCACACAACGACATGATGAGGAACAGAGGAATAAATACATGCCGTAATTACTGGAATGATAACCAGGTGTGAAGGGAACAAGACAAAACAAATGGAACAATGAATAACTGAGCGGCGATGGCTAGAAAGCCAGTGATGTCGACCGCCGAACGCCGCCCGAACAAGGAGAGGAGGCGACTTCGGTGGAAGTCGTGACAGCTAATTAACGCAACACTCATCTGTTTTGCTCGTCTCAAGCTGGTATTTTGAGTACATCTTGTAGTGTTCTACAATGTGAGCTTTTTCTTGCACCTACTACAGTAAGCACTTTCTCAGTATTCACTGAAGAAAACATTGGGTGAATTATTTTCTAAAATAATTGAACATTCAAGTTCTGAATTGGCATGCAGAGGTGACACATTTTTCTGTTGTTCTTTTGGCTCTGTACTCCAGCATTTTGTATTGGAAATAATACCATGACTATGAGGTTAAAGTGCTGACTGTCAGCTTTAATTTGAGGGTATTTTATCCATATCGGGGAACCGTTTAGAAATTACAGCACTTTTTGTACATAGTCCCCCCCATTTTAGAGGACCAAAAGTATTGGGACAAATGTACTTATATGTGCATTAAAGTAATAAAAAAAGTTAAGTACTTGGTCCAATATTCATAACACGCAATGGCTACATCAAGGTTGTGATGCATTTGCTGTTTGTTTTGGTTGCATTTCAGATTATTTTGTGCCCAATAGAAATGTATGGTAAATAATGTATTGTGTCATTTTGGAGTAACTTGTATTGTAAATAAGAATATAATATGTTTCTAAACACTTCTACATTAATGTGGATGCTACCAAGATTATGGATAATCCTGAATTAATAGTGAATAATGATGAGTGAGAAAGTTACAGACGCACAAATATCATACCCCCAAGACATGCTAAACTCTCACAATTACAATGACAGGGGACAATAGCATTTTTGGAGGGGTATGATATTTGTGCGACTGTAACTTTCTCACAATCATTATTCACGATTCATTCATAAACATTACTGAAACGTCATATTTGATGCTTAAAGAGCGACTGCCTTTAAAAAGCAACGCATCCCTTTGAAAACCTATGCTGCATCGATATGAGTCAGAAACAGCTATGCTAGTGTCAAAATAGACTACAAAGTGTAAATAGGATAATTTTGCTCATGAACTCAGTTTAGTCTAAAACGGAGTTTGGGAAATCCATGTGTTACACATTAGATGTAAAATTGCGCGACTAAAACGTCTTATGCTTAATAGAACCCCCCCAACGCGGAATCGGTCAGGAAACAAGAATGAAATCCATATATTTTTAAAACATGCAATCTGCTGGCAGTGAAGTCGCTCAACATCTACATCACATTGAGTCATCTAACAGACTCCCATCCAGAGCGTCCCACAGAAGCAACCAGGGTCAACGCCCTGCTCAAGGGCACATCGACAGATCTCCCACAAGGTCAAAAACGGGGACCCGAACCAGCGACTCATCAGCAACCGGCCCAAGATCCCCCCACACAGTTCCACAAGAGCTGCCTCTCAACCGTCTGAGACCCCCTACAGAGTCCCCCCCCCCCAGAGAAAAATGTAATATAATAATTCCATTCCCCACCCCCAATGCAACAACCAACAAAATGAACAAAAGACAAAAAAGAGAAAGACAAGGGAAAACTGAAATCTTGTTTTTCTAATGAGCAACAGAAAAACACGTGCCAATTGTGTTCAGTGGCTCTTTAAGGAGTTCAGCAAAAATACAAACAATGTCATATTCTGGGTAACTGTAATTTTAGCTCGATGTACAGTAATGGCACTCAGTCATCAATAATTGGGGGGTCAGTTTAGATAGAGAGATAAGGACAGGTGTCTGCATATACATTTTGCCATTTAAAAAAGATAGCTGTTTCTTAAATTCAAGCTTGCAACAAGAAGTACCCATCTATTCTTAGTGCAATTAAACTTGAACCCTTGTTAGTCATTTAAAGGTAGCCTAAGTGATATGACATAGATGCACAAAGTAAACAGCAGAGTGGTCCTGTAGCTACCACGTTGTAACTGCACAAAGTGAAGTCGTACACATGCGCAGATACTGTGTACTGTGTGAGAGCACAGCATCAGATCTCGCAAAAACAAAAAAACTCAAGAAATATCTTTTTTCACACATATTTAAGCCCTTTTGCATTCGCTTTTTTAAACTGGTTCCGGTTACCTTCAGACGAGTCCCGTATAGCAAAACGGAAAACACCATCGTGTTCATGAGAGTCTCCCCTTTCCATACAGTGGTAATAATATTTTGTAGGTCAAACCGTTCGGACGCTACAGACGTTTATGTGACAAGATTTTCGGGACGTCTCATGGTCTGACAAACATCGCTCTAGCTCTGCTACCTTTCACCGCAGATGCGGAAGTGCGACACTGGCGGGTGTGGTGGATTGAGACGCATCCATTGCAAGAAACTGACAGATTTAGGCTCTCAGTAGACTCTTAAAGAGAGCCTACCTCCTCCATTCTTCCCCATCAACTCCCCCAAAAAGTTCAACATAGTTCGCCTGACAAAACATCTCAGACTAAAGCTTTTAGCAGTTAATATGTTGTGAAAGCAAGTCTATCATCGGGGGGGGGTGGAGTGCAGCATTTGTAGAATGTTGGTGTGTAACGAGCTAGATAATGGATGGGGGCTGTTAACATGATGGATCGGGAGGCCTGCGCTCTCACCGCTCTCTCCTCCTCAGAGCCGAAAATAGGAAGCGCAGCTTGCGTCTGTCTGTTACGTCAAGCGCTCTGGCGGGTAAGCTTGGCGGTGGCGGCAGCACGTACAATGTATCTGTCGGCAGGGCGTGCCCACTGTCGAGCCCAGGCCGGGTGCTCGTTTATCACCCCTGGCACGCCGGAGACACCCTGCTCTGCCAGGCACGGTTACGGGCAGTCGGTTCTACTCTGTCGGACAGAGCACAGCTGGGCTAGATGGGGAGAGGAAGCCCCAGTGAGCAGTATTAAAGTAGCTGGTGTCTGATCTACAAGCTAATGTTTCTACAGGAAGACCAGGCAGACAGGTGATGTACCTAAGGTGCTATGGGGCTGCTAGTGTTGCCTAAGGGGAGGCTAACTTCTACCTGCCACTTTCAGTGGTGTCTGGTTGATTCAATATGTTTGATTATGCCGTTGGTGGTAGAGTAAGAGTGCTTATATACTGTGAAGGTAATGCGTTTAAGGCAAGTGACCTCAAACATTGAGGCAATTATTACAGGCTCATCACTTAAATGCACATAGAGAAATATAGGGTCAGAAAATCAGTACAGAAAATCTGATCGATTAACTAGACTGGAGGATCAATGGGAGGATGGACAAGGCTTTTACAAGGAACATTAAAACCAAGCCAAGTAAGACCTTCCAAGGCCATTATTGAAACCCATTGTTGAGACTGGTGTAAAATCAGACACGGATTGGTTGATTGAAATAATTGGTGTAAAATGAGACACAGCTGAGTGGCTGATTGAGATAATTGATAGGTAATGTTCTGATTGGTTGACTGAGATAAGAGGCCACTCACAATGATGTAGACACTTTTGCCAGTGCCTGTGGGGCCGATGAAGATGGTGGGCTTCTGGTGGGTGATAAGCAGCTCCATCAGAGCTGTGTAGCGCACTGTATTCTCCGTGGGAACAATGATCTCGTTGAAATGCACATCCTTGGGGATAGGGGGCGCCATCTTCAACTCGTCTGTCCACAACTCCCACCTCCCTGGGCCCTGTAGAAAAAATAAATTACCTCAAACTGTTAATTTATTTAGGCCTTATAGTGACCGCTTAATCATTTCATGTCTGAGAGCAACTTGATATCCACTCACTGGAAACACAATTCAATTAAGCTCAATCAAAGTTGCCTTACTGTGATAGTGATTTAGCAAATGGATGTTGTCAAGTGGCACAGTATTTTATTACTGGGTACAGTACTCACTCCTTAAGACTTACAGTTGACCCCTTCAGATAAGGTGCTACTTTGCACCTTAGGGCTACCGTACAAACCAGAGAACGACTGCCCCTCTCATTGAAGCCATGGAAGTTCAAGGACGACCACGGTACTGAAGGCATTGTTAGCAGAAAACAGGATCCCCCATTATAGTGAATAGAAAAATGAAAATCTTCATGGTACATTTTCGTGTAAATAAAATAAAAAAATCAAAGACAACCATGATACCAATAATTGCTTCTAATACACCACATGTATGTCCATGATCCGATTATTCTAAAATCACACACAGAAAAAGTTAAGGATAATTGAATTGCTAATGGCAACCTGCAGTACGCGGTCGGCCTTCAACTTGAGTTAACTTCAGTTAACTTGAGTCACTTCCTGGAGAAGCTCAAACTGCGCATATTATGTCTCCATGAGACGCCGTCTTAACTGACTTAATTTGGCTTCATTGCGCTATTGAGTCTTATTTACAGTCAAACTCACAGTTGGCTCTTCAACATAATCATGTGAGACACTCTGTGGAGCTTATTATAGGCCTTACCTGGTCCTGACCAATCTCACCTCTTTAATGAAGCGATAATCGTAGAGTGTGCCCTCCGTGGGCAGAGGCACAGTCAGCTGCTTGGCAGGAGACTCCACATGCTCTAGGATGCCATGGCGTGCCCGTGTCTCTTCGCTCAAGGCACCCTCCATCATCTCTCGAACCAGGCTGTCAAACTTCACCCGTCCGGACTCCGTACAGCTGGCACCCACCGACCACACCAGGCAGAAGATGAAGATGCCCTGTGGTGCCAAGATAGAAAGATAGTCAGAATCTCACAAAATGCTCACAAAAAAGATTTCTCAGGTGATAAAACACAAATGGAATGCAGGAAGGACTCCATTACACAGATTTTTATTTTTATCACTTGAGCATGGCTGACAATGTCAGGTAAGCAGGGAGTATAAATCAATATAGAGGTATCCTTTCTGTAGCAGTTCCAAGAGAACGCCACAAACTCAGTGAAGCGCAATAAGGTAGAACAGAAAACCAGCAGGCTCTGGACCTAGTAGGGTAAGAGTTGAATAACCTGACTACAGAATATAATTTTACAATATTCATTTTTATTTCTTAATTTATTTAACCAACAAGTGATTTGTGTAAATAATATTTATGTCTTGATTAGCAAGCAGCTCCATAGTGTAGGCCTAGGCCTAAGTAAACCTTTCTGCGCTAATAATGACAATGCTGTGTAGGATGGCGTGTTTTTAGGGAATTTCCCGCTGAGATGGGTTTGGCGTGAGTATCCAGGACGTAGCCTACTGAGGTGAGGCCCACTCAAGAAGGAGAGGGAAAGCTTTGACAGTTTTGCCTCCGCTTGGAAACCAAATGCTGGTTGATAACAAGTGTGAAGCGTCAGAAGATTGTGAAAGATTAAATACAAATGCAGATGTTGCCGGGTAAGCTGGCAGCTCTGAATGTCGAGCCCTGACACACATACAAGCACTGTCCATGACACAAACTGTTCACACCTCTCTTGTTGGCAGAAAGAACATTTAGCATTTTTAAAGATAATTTCCTGCAATTGTACCCGTGGTCCGTATTGACGTCGTTCTGGGTCCGGATCCAGACCATGGTCTGCCTATTGAGAATGGCTGGCCTACGATAAACCCTACAGCAAAAATAAACCATACAGCAAAAAATGTATTAATTCAATGCTTTGATAAGACTAGCTGAAACTAGCTGAAAGCAAAGAAGATATCATCAGTATAGTATGCCACAGGAAGAATAATACCCAAGATTTTTTATAACTAAACCAAGATAGACCACAGCCTGTCGTTTCCAATAGGAACAAATGAGTCATAGTGGGTAGAACAAGCAAGGAGGTGGGCAGAGCCAAGCGAGATCCTATTGGCCCATTCTAGCATGCATCTGCATATTTCCATTAGAGAACGCCTACTTGGTGAAGTGTGCGTGTGTAATAACTAAATTCGCTTTTGCACACCTTTTTTACAACTTTGGCAAAGGGTAAAGTCTACAAAACTTTGTCCTCTCTGTTCATAGCAGATTCTAGTTTTGAGAACAAAAAACTCTATTGAGATCAAATGTTTTGTTGATGAGAAAAGCCACTGGGCTTCCTCTTACTATCATATTTGGTAGTGAGTGGAAACGCCAAGCGGATGTTTCACATTTATACATCTGGTGAAATATCTGTCTCATTGTTCTATCTATGATAATACCACCGCTTTCACAAGATATGATTCATTCAGCACATAAAAATCTATAGGAGCTGGCACATCTACTAAAACATTTTGGGTCTCAGTGGAGGTGGTACTTTTTTTTAGCTTTTACGTTTATTTTACCAAACAAGTATATTTCAATCAGTGATACTTTCAGAGGGATACCTCTCTTTTAATCATGTCCATGAGAAGGTGGCAACTACTTCTCTGAATTTAAAGTAAACATGTGTTGAGAAATACTGAAGTCTTTAGTGTTTTCAAACTCATTTAGAATGAAGTACCTATTAATTGATTCAAAATTGTCAACTATTAAATTGTCTACTTAAAATGTTACGGTTACATTGTGCACGGTGAGTGTGTGACAGAGTGCTTCATCTGGGTAGCGTTTATTAGGCACAGAACAGAATGAAACAGGAACTCCTCATACTTGTCCAATAAGAAACACTCATGTTCGGTTTCCGTAGCAGAGCGTTTAAAATGTTTTCCATTCCATGCCCTAATGAACACAACCCTCGCCACAGGGCCTCTCCCTCCCCTCACCTCTAGCCAGGAGCAGATGTCCCTCTCATTCATGCCCTTCATCTTGACCTCCTCGCTGTACTCGTCCATCATGCAGTCCATCAAGTTCATCAGCGAGTTCACCAGGTTTGTGTCTGATGTCGGGGAGAGCTCCTGGAACCGGTACACAACCATTGAGATACAATATACAGTGGCAAGAAAAAGTATGTGAACCCTTTGGAAACACCTGGATTTCTGCATAAATTGGTCATAAAATGTTATCTGATCATCTAGGTCACAACAATATACAAATACACAAACAATTATACGTTTTCATGTCTTTATTGAACACGCTGTGTAACCATTCACAGTGCAGGGTGGAAAAAGTATGTGAACCCTTCGATTTAATAACTGGTTGACCCTCCTTTGGCAGTAATAATGTCAAGCAAACGTTTTCTGTAGCTGCGGATCAGACCTGCACAACAGTCAGGAGGAATTTTGGACGATTCCTCTTTACAAAACTGTTTCAGTTCAGCAATATTCTTGGGATTGTCACACCCTGATCAGTTTCACCTGTCCTCGTTATTGTCTCCACCCCCTCCAGGTGTCGCTTGTTTTCCCCAGTGTATTTATCCCTGTGTTTCCTGTCTCGTATGTTTCCAAGTCAACCTGCGGTTTTCCCGTTCTCCTGCTTTTTGCATTCTCCTTTTTCTAGTCCTCCCGGTTTTGACCCTTGCCTGTTTCTGGACTTTGTACCCGCCTGCCTGACCATTCTGCCTGCCTTGACCACGAGCCTGTCTGCCACTCTGTACCTCCTGGACCCTGATCTGGTTTTGATCTTTTTGCCTGTCCACGACCATTCTATTGCCTACCCCTTTGGATTAATAAACATTGTAAGACTCCAACCATCTGCCGCCTGTGTCTGCATTTGGGTCTCGCCTTGTGCCTTGATAGGGATGACTGGTGTGAACTGCTCTCTTGAGGTCATGCCACAGCCTCTCATTCGGGTTGAGGTCAGGACTCTGAAAGGGCCACTCCAGAAGGGGTATTTTCCCTGTGCAAGCCATTCTGTTTTACTTCTGTGTTTTGGGTCGTTGTCCTGTTGCATCACCCAACCTCTGTTGAGCTTCAATTGCTGGACAGGTAGCCTAACATTCTCCTGCAAAATGTCTTGATGAACTTGGGAATTCATTTTTCCATCGACGATAGCAAGCTGTCCAGGCCCACGATAGCAAAGCAGCCCCAAACCACGATGCTCCCTCCACATACTTTACAGTTGGGATGGGGTTTTGATGTTGGTGTGCTGTGCCTTTTTTTTTCTTCACACATAGCGTCGTGTTCCTTCCAAACAACTCAACTGTAGTTTCATAAGTCCACATACTATTTTGCCAGTAGCACTGTGGAACATCCAGCTGCACTTTTGCAAACTTCAGACATGCAGCAATGTTTATTGGACAGCAGTGGCTTCTTCCATGAACACCACTCTTGTTTAGTGTTTTACATATCGTAGACTCATCAACAGAGATGTTAGCATGTTCCAGAGATTTCTGTAAGTCTTTAGCTGACACTCCGGGATTCTTCTTAACCTCATTGAGCATTCTGCGCTGTGGTCTTGCAGTCATCTTTGCAGGACGGCCACTCCTAGGGAGAGTAGCAACCGTGCTGAACTTTCTCCATTTATAGACAATTTGTCTTACCGTGGACTGATGAACATCAAGCTATATGCAAGTCAACAATTCTTAATCTTAGGTCTTCTGAGATCTATTTTGTTTGAGGCATGGTTCACATCAGGCAATGCTTCTTGTGAATAGCGAACTACAATTTTGTGAGTGTTTTTTATAAGGCAAGGCAGCTCCAACCAACATCGCCAATCTCATTGCTTGGACTCCAGGTTAGCTGACTCCAATTAGCTTTTGGAGAAGTCATTAGCCTAGGGGTTCACATACTTTTTCCAACCTACATTGTGAATGTTTAAATGATGTATTCAATATAGACAAGAAAAATACAATAATTTGTGTGTTATTAGTTTAAGCACACTATGTTTGTCTATTGTTGTGACTTAGATGAAGATCAGATCAAATTTGATGACCAATTTATGCAGAAATCCAGGTAATTCCAAAGGGTTAATCTAGAGGCGAAAGAAACGCACACCTATTTAGGCGAGGTGCTGGCTAGCGGCGTAGAACACTTGAAAAATGAAGGGAGAGCCGCACACTAGGAGCTCAGATGCAATAATTTAATAACCTAATAACCAACGTTTCGACTGACAAGCTGTCTTCATCAGGGTATAATGACAATCACTGCGGGGTGACTAGTTTATATTTTGTCAAAGGAATTAACCAATGATTTCAATTGCAAAGGGTTCACATACTTTTTCTTGACACTGTAATTCTATTCAAATCAAATTGTATTTGTATTTGTCACACCGAATACAACAGGTTACCATGAAATGCAGTTAACGAAAATAGTTTACTAAATAAACAAAATAAAAAAATATATAAACAGGGGGTCAATGTGCAGGGGTACAGGTTAGTCGAGGTAATTTGTACACTAGGTAGGGGTAAAGTGACTATGCATATATAATAAACAGTGAGTAGCAGAATGCAAGTAGTCCAGGTGGCCATTTGATTAATTGTTCAGCAGTCTTACGGCTTGGTGGTAGAAGCTGTTAAGGAGCCTTTTGGACTTATACTTGGCGCTCCGGTACTGCTTGCCGTGCGGTAGCAGAGAGAACAGTCTATAACCTGGGTGACTGGAGTCTTTTACAATTTTTTGGGCCTTCCTCTGACACCGACTAGTATATAGTCATAGACTGTTCTCTCTGCTACCACACAGCAAGCGATACCCCCCCAAGCTTGGGCCCAGTGATGTACTGGGCTGTACGCACTACCCTCTGTAGCGCCTTACGGTCGGCTGCCGAGCAGTTGCAATACCAGGTGGTCAGGATGCTCTCGATGGTGCAGCTGTAGAACCTTTTGAGGATCTGGGGACCCATGCCAAATCTTTTCAGTCTCCAGAGGGGGAAAAGGTGTTATCGTGCCTTCTTCACAACTTTCTTGGTGTGTTTGTTGGTGATGTGGACACCAAGGAACTTGTCGACGTGAATGGAGGCCTGTTCGGCCTTCCTTTTCTTGTAGTCCACGATCATCTCCTTTGTCTTGCTCACATTGAGGGAGAGGTTGCCAGGTCTCTGACCACACTGCCAGGTCTCTGACCTCCTTCCTATAGGCTGTCTCATCATTGTCAGTGATCAGGGCTACCACTGTTGTGTCGTCAGCAAACTTAATGATGGTTTTGGAGTCGTGCTTGGCCACGCAGTCGTGGGCGAACAGGGAGGGGACTAAACACGCAGCACTGAGGGGCCCCAATGTGGAGGCCCAGCGTGGCAGATGTGTTGTTGTCTACCCTTACCACCTGGGGGCGGCCCGTCAGGAAGTCCATGATCCAGTTGCAGAGGTAGGTGTTTAGTCCCAGCGTCCTGAGCTTTGTGTACCACTCCTTGAAAGCGGCAGCTCTAGCCTTAAACTCTGTGCGGATGTTGCCTGTAATACATGGCTTCTGGTTGGGATATGTACGTAAGGTTACTGTGGGGACGACGTCGTCAATGCACTTATTGATAAAGCCGGTGACTGAGGTGGTACACTCCTCAATGCCATTGGATGATTCCGGAACATATTCCAGTCTGTGCTAGCAAAACAGTCCTGTAGCGTAGCATCCAAGTCTTCTGACCGCTTCCGTATTGAGCGAGTCCCTGGTACTTCCTGTTTTAGTTTTTACTTGTGAGCAGGAATCAAAAGGATATACAGTGGGGAAAAAAAGTATTTAGTCAGCCACCAATTGTGCAAGTTCTCTCACTTAAAAAGATGAGAGAGGCCTGTAATTTTCATCATATGTACACTTCAACTATGACAGACAAAATGAGGAAAAAAAATCCAGAAAATCACATTGTAGGATTTTTAATGAATTTATTTGCAAATTATGGTGGAAAATAAGTATTTGGTCAATAACAAAAGTTTATCTCAATACTTTGTTATATACCCTTTGTTGGCAATGACAGAGGTCAAACGTTTTCTGTAAGTCTTCACAAGGTTTTCACACACTGTTGCTGGTATTTTGGCCCATTCCTCCATGCAGATCTCCTCTAGAGCAGTGATGTTTTGGGGCTGTCGCTGGGCAACACGGACTTTCAACTCCCTCTAAAGATTTTCTATGGGGTTGAGATCTGGAGACTGGCTAGGCCACTCCAGGACCTTGAAATGCTTCTTACGAAGNTATTTTGGTTTCATCTGACCATATGACATTCTCCCAATCCTCATCTGGATCATCCAAATGCTCTCTAGCAAACTTCAGACGGGCCTGAACATGTACTGGCTTAAGCAGGGGGACACGTCTGTCACTGCAGGATTTGAGTCCCTGGCGGCGTAGTGTGTTACTGATGGTAGGCTTTGTTACTTTGGTCCCAGCTCTCTGCAGGTCATTCACTAGGTCCCCCCGTGTGGTTCTGGGATTTTTGCTCACCGTTCTTGTGATCATTTTGACCCCACGGGGTGAGATCTTGCGTGGAGCCCCAGATCGAGGAAGATTATCAGTGGTCTTGTATGTCTTCCATTTCCTAATAATTGCTCCCACAGTTGATTTCTTCAAACCAAGCTGCTTACCTATTGCAGATTCAGTCTTCCCAACCTGGTGCAGGTCTACAATTGTGTTTCTGGTGTCCTTTGACAGCTCTTTGGTCTTGGCCATAGTGGAGTTTGGAGTGTGACTGTTTGAGGTTGTGGACAGGTGTCTTTTATACTGATAACAAGTTCAAACAGGTGCCATTAATACAGGTAACGAGTGGAGGACAGAGGAGCCTCTTAAAGAAGAAGTTACAGGTCTGTGAGAGCCAGAAATCTTGCTTGTTTGTATGTGACCAAATACTTATTTTCCACCATAATTTGCAAATAAATTCATTAAAAATCCTACAATGTGATTTTCTGGATTTTTTTTCCTCATTTTGTCTGTCATAGTTGAAGTGTACATATGATGAAAATTACAGGCCTCTCTCATCTTTTTAAGTGAGAGAACTTGCACAATTGGTGGCTGACTAAATACTTTTTTTCCCCACTGTAATTATGGTCAGATTTACCAAATGGGCGAGGGAGAGCTTTGTACACGTCTCTGTGTGTGGAGTAAAGGTGGTCTAGAGTTGTTTTTCCCTCTGGTTGCACATGTGACATTCTGGTAGAAATTAGGTAAAACGGATTTAAGTTTGCCTGCATTAAAGTCCCCAGACGCTAGGAGTGCCGCTTCTGGATAATCATTTTATTGTTTGCTTATGGCCTTATACAGCTCATTGAGTGCGGTCTTAGTGCCAGCGTCGGTTTGTGGTAAATAGACAGCTACGAAAAATCTTGAGACTACCTTAACATTAGACATTGCGCACAGGCTGTTATTGACAAAAATACACAGACCCCCACCCCTCGTCAAACCAGACGTAGCTGTTCTGTCTTGCCGATGCACGGAAAACCCAGCCGACTGTGTATTATCGTGTCGTCGTTCAGCCACAACTTGGTGAAACATAAGATATTACCGTTTTTTTATGTCCCGTTGGTAGGATAGTCTCTAATGGAGCTCATCCAGTTTATTCTCCAGTGATTGCACATTGGTTAATAGAACGGATGGTAGAGGTGGGTTACCCACTCGCCGATGAATTCTCACAAGTCACCTTGATCTCTGCCCCCTGCATTGCCTTATTTTCTTCATGCGAATGACGGGGATTTGGGACTTGTCTGGGAGCAACATTATATCCTTTGCGTCCAACTCATTAAAGAAAAAATCTTTGTCCAGTTCCAGGTGAGAAATCGCTGTTCTGATATCCAGAAGCTCTTTCGGTCATAAGAGACGGTACCATCAACATTATGTACAAAACAAGTTACAAACAATGTGAAAAAACTCACAAAATAGCACAATTGGTTAGGAGACTGTAAAACGACGCGATTCCAATATTCTAATATTCTAGTCTATTCTGAGTTCACTATACAGCTCCAATGATTGCCAGGTCAAAAAAGATTGTAAATACACTAGTCACTAAATTGAATGAAAACCAGAAGAGACAGTAGTCCTGGAGTTGAGAAACCATTAGATAACAAGGTGTGCATGATGTTTAATATAAATATATTTATGGGAATGTCCAATCTAGTCATTCTATATCTATGTATTGCACCTGGGTGGCCTTGCGTATCAGCTGGATGCAGGCCGGCAGCATCCGGTCAAAAAGACCAGTGATGAGGTCCTTGTGCATGGCGTTGACTGTGGTGGGCAGTGTGTTGAGCCAGGACAACATGAGGGGCCGCCAGCCCAGCATGTGAGGCTCCATGTAGATCATCCCACAGCGAGACACCTGTTACACACAACACATACACAAACACGTTGCGTGTGCCCACACACATGCAAACACACAAACACAGTGAAAAACATGCAAAAGGAAAAGTAGCCTGCCCATTAACTGTGCAACTATACGAGAGCAAAACAATTTATTGTCCTTTTTACTAAGCAAATAGGAGACCATTAAAACTGGGAAGTTAAAAAGAAAAGACTTCAAAGAAATTGGATGATGAATGGCAGAGAAGGGAAGTGTGTGTCTGTGGTTCTGTAGATATAAGTGCTGCCGACACAGACACAGGTGTAAGGCAGTGTGTGAGAGCCCAAAGGGCTCTTTCAGTGAGCAGGATCTGAATGTAAGGGCCTCTTTATGGGAGCTGGGAGCCTTTATTCTGTACAGGCTTCCTTCTTTTCACTCTGTCGCTTAGGTTAGTATTGTGGAGTAACTACAATGTTGTTGATCCATCCTCAGTTCTCATATCACAACCATTAAACTCTGTAACTGTTTTAAAGTTACCATTGGCCTATGAGAATCCTATAACACTCAACAATTATCAGGGAGAGAGGAATCGAAAGAGAAGGATGGGAGAGATAAAGAGAGAGATATGAACAGAGGAAATGAGATCTGGGGAGAGGAAAAGTTGTGACAGAAAAAGGTAATAATGCAGAGGGAGAGAGAGTGCCAAAGGAGACAGGGAGAGGAAAGGGTAGAAACCTTGATCAGGAAGAAAAAAAATGCTTTCCAGAGGATGAAAAACAGAGGAGTGGCTGTATTGAACCAAAATTAACGTGTTTGTTGTGTTGCACTCAGGGCTTATTCTTTGCATCACAACAACAAAGCCAAAATATCTGGCTACTCGTGTATCTTGAACCAAGAACGCTCTCTTCAATCCATCTCCCTTGTAATCTAGTCGAGTTCTTGGCTCTGCCTGAATGCAGTTTAATCCATGTCAAAGCAGTGCTTGGACTACTCTTCTCTAATCTAGGTCCAGCCTTCGGTTTTTAAAACAATCAATATAGATTAATCTTGTTTGTTTGGGGTTTCTTTTGGGGTTTCTTTTGAAGCAGTGCATCTGGACAATGAGTTGTTGTTATGCTGTGTTTCTACCATGCTGTGTTGTCATGTGTTCCTGCCTGCTATGTTGTTTTCTTAGGTCTCTCTTTAAGTAGTGTTGTCTCTTGTTGTGATGTGTGTTTTGTCCTATATTTACATTGGGTTTATTTTTTTATTCCAGGCCCTGTCCCCGCAGGAGGCCTTTTGCCTTTTGGTAGGCAGTCATTATAAATAAGAATTTGTTCTTATCTGACTTGCCTAGTTAAATAAAGGTTAAATAAAATGTTAATAAAATAAACAAGATGTACCCGTCTACATAATTCAATCACAGTGTAGGATATAAGGGACTGTACGTTATTCATAATAAGGGTTACCTGGAGAAAATCGGAATTATATGAAATAAAAATGCTAAATATATTTTAACTAAACCCTCCATGAATGGTTAAAAAAGTGATTCTCCACTTTACCCAACATAAGCAGAGAACATGCCTACCGTTTAACCTCACTTCTAGGACAGACCAGAGCCTTAGATATGCCGTTTTAGAAACTGTTCTTTGTCCTGTAATCATTACATGGCAATGTAGGAATTGTTATAGCGGGCAGGGCCGCTGGCCAGAAGGTTGTGGGTACGCAGACTACCATGTACAAGAGAAGGGGTGGAAAGATTTCCTTTATAATAAAGGCATCGCTTGAATCTATCATTGTATTTGCGGGTCCGAGAAAAATGTGCCTTTTATACACGCATTTCATGCAATTCTACATCATTTTACATGACTGAAGACTTTAGCAGAATATTTTTTACTACCACACACGAAATTACAGGCTAAGAACGGACAGAGAGATAGGCCTATACATTAATCTTATCATAGGCCTATTTCTCCAATGTCAAATCAGTGTCTTGTTTGCAATGAAACTGTCTCTGTTTGCAAATAATTAAATATGAGATGTAATTTTGAATCTAAGTATGGTACTTTCAAAAGTTAGACCTACCTTTCCAGCCCAGACTGAGTAGGCCTACTGACACAGAAAAATTGTAAGCTTTACCTGCTGCTACTCTTCCTCTGTGTCTTAACCCAATAAGAGAAGGTCACAAGAGTTTCCCTAAAAACGGTCTGGGTTTAAAATATCTTCTATATTACAGAAATTACAGCGGCAGAATTCGATTACTTCCCAAGCAAACTTACATTTTTTGTCTTCTCGGCTATAGAAGGTTGTAGCTCAGCCACTGAATGTCATAGAAATTAACCAAAAGGTATCCTTACAGCTTGTTTCTAGCAAAGAACATTGCGGACCGAAGCGCCGTTATAGATCACTTTATATAAATCAGATCCGTTTTAGTGCATGGTGGGTGGAGGAATTGGTCATTAAATCTATGGATAGCAGCCTAGATCTTTATTTTGAATTTTTTATGAGTGGATCAGCTTAATATTGCGGAAAGATTGTTGCTGTCACGACTTCCACCAATGGTGGCTCCTCTGCTGGTTCGGGCGGTTTTCGGTGGTCGTCGTCACGGGCCTACTAGCTGCCACCGATCATCTATTTTCTTTCTGTTCATTTTCCTGATTGTTTGCACCTGTTCTCGTTTTGGTTAGTAGGGCTATTTAAGCCGGTTTAGCCCGCCTCCTTCGTGCGGGATTGTTTTCTGTTTTTGAGAGCGCTTGTATTTGTCCCATGTTTTGGGCTACTTTGTGTTCGTTGTATGCCGTCTTGTTTTTCGCCTGTGTGTTTGGGCGTTGGACATTGTATTTGTTTGGACACATTAAAGACGGTTGTACCGTTACTCTGCTCTGTGCGCCGGACTCTACACACACCGCTCTTAGCGTCGTTACAGTTGCTTCCATCAATGTAACTGTCTGCATCATTTCCAATCACCCATATCTTTTTTGGGTAAATATATATATACACGTACATACACATATGCATACATATACACATATATACATACACATACCTATATAGATACACATATATTTTTTGAATATACCTATATTATTCACCGCAAACCCTACCACTCTTCCCCCAATTGGAGTAAACCAATAAACAATAACACTTAGGCTTCTACCTTCAGTTTATAAATCTTATACACATTTTACAGACACAATCTATTTTACAATAGTTATATTTTGTTTGTTTTTAGTCCTTCCTCTACTTCTGATGTCCATCCAGTTTTATTTCTATTTGTAACTGTGCTATTTCACAACATTTCTGAACCTACAGTCGTGGCCAAAAGTTTTGAGAATGACACAAATTTTAATTTTCACAAAGTCTGCTGCCTCAGTTTGTATGATGGCAATTTGCATATACTCCAGAATGTCATGAAGAGTGATCAGATGAATTTCAATTAATTGCAAAGTCCCTCTATGCCATGCAAATGAACTGAATCCCCAAAAAACATTTCCACTGCATTTCAGCCCTGCCACAAAAGGACCAGCTGACATCATGTCAGTGATTCTCTCGTTAACACAGGTGTGAGTGTTGACGAGGACAAGGCTGGAGATCACTCTGTCATGCTGATTGAGTTTGAATAACAGACTGGAAGCTTCAAAAGAAGGGTGGTGCTTGGAATCATTGTTCTTCCTCTATCAACCATGGTTAGCTGTAAGGAAACACGTGCCGTCATCATTGCTTTGCACAAAAAGGGCTTCACAGGCAAGGATTTTGCTGCCAGTAAGATTGCACCTAAATCAACCATTTATCGGATCATCAAGAACTTCAAGGAGAGCGGTTCAATTGTTGTGAAGAAGGCTTCAGGGCGCCCAAGAAAGTCCAGCAAGCGCCAGGACCGTCTCCTAAAGTTGATTCAGCTGCGGGATCGGGGCACCACCAGTACAGAGCTTGCTCAGGAATGGCAGCAGGCAGGTGTGAGTGCATCTGCACGCACAGTGAGGCNGCAAAAGTGATAACTAAGTGGCTCGGGGAACAAAACATCGATATTTTGGGTCCATGGCCAGGAAACTCCCCAGACCTTAATCCCATTGAGAACTTGTGGTCAATCCTCAAGAGGCGGGTGGACAAACAAAAACCCACAAATTCTGACAAACTCCAAGCATTGATTATGCAAGAATGGGCTGCCATCAGTCAGGATGTGGCCCAGAAGTTAATTGACAGCATGCCAGGGCGGATTGCAGAGGTCTTGAAAAAGAAGGGTCAACACTGCAAATATTGACTTTTGCATCAACTTCATGTAATTGTCAATAAAAGTATTTGACACTCATGAAATGCTTGTAATTATACTTCAGTATTCCATAGTAACATCTGACAAAAATATCTAAAAAGACACTGAAGCAGAAAACAATGTGGAAATTAATATTTGTGTCATTCTCAAAACTTTTGGCCACTACTGTACAGTTGAAGTCGGTAGTTTATATACACTTCGGTTGGAGTCATTAAAACTAGTTTATCAACCACTCCACAAATGTCTTGTTAACAAACTATAGTTTTGCAAGTCAGTTAGGACATCTACTTTGTGCATGACACAAGTAATTTTTCCAACAATTGTTTACAGACAGATTATTTCACTTATAATTCACAGTATCACAATTCCAGTGGGTCAGAAGTTTACATACACTAAGTTGACTGCGTGGTCCCATGGTGTTTATACTTGCGCACTATTGTTTGTACAGATGAACGTGGTACCTTCAGGCGTTTGGAAATTGCTCCCAAGGATGAACCAGACTTGTGGATGTCTACAATTTGTTTTCTGAGGTCTTGGCTGATTTCTTTTGATTTTCCCATGATGTCAAGCAAAGAGGCGCTGAGTTTGAAGGTAGGCCTTGAAATACATCCGCAGGTACACTTCCAATTGACTCAAATTATGTCAATTAGCCTATCAGAAGCTGCTAAAGCCATGACATAATTTTCTGGAATTTTCCACGCTGTTTAAAGGCACAGTCAACTTAGTGTATGTAAACTTCTGACCCACTGGAATTGTGATACAGTGAATTATAAGTGAAATAATCTGTCTGTAAACAATTGTTGGAAAGATTACTTGTGTCATGCACAAAGTAGATGTCCTAACTGACTTGTGTTTGATTGCCGCCAAACATAATGCTTTGTATTTAGGACATAAAGTACATTTCTTTGCCCAATATTTAGCAGTTTTACTTCTGTGCCTTATTGCAAACAGGATGCATGTTTTGAATATGTGTATTCTGTACAGGCTTTCTACTTTTCACTCTGTGGCTTAGGTTAGTATTGTGAGTTACTACAATGTTGTTGATCCATCCTCAGTTCTCATATCACAACCATTAAACTATGTAAATTGTTTTAAAGTCACCATTGGCCTCAAGTTGAAATGAGGTAGCCATTCCAAAATCATTGTAAACACTATTATTACACACAAATTGAGTCCATGCAACTTATTATGTGACTTGTAAATCACATTTTTACTCCTGAACTTATTTAGGCTTGCCATAACAAAGGGGTTGAATACTTATTGACTCAAGACATTTCAGCTTTACATTTTTTATTAATTTGTATTAAAAAAAACATGATTCCACTTTAACATTACGGGGTATTGTGTGCAAGCCAGCAAAAATTCAGGCTGAAAAAGTCAAGGGGGGTGAATACGTTCTGAAGGTACTGTAGTGCTACCCAGGAACTCTGGGCCCAAATCATTTGTAACACAGAAATGGGTTATTCCTGACCACATTACTTTAAAAAAGTATTATGTGGATTATAATTAATGGAAAAAATGTTAAGGGGTTGATACATTGTTCGTTCCGGCAAATCAAGTCTGATATTTTAAAGTGGAAAGTACAAACTTTAGAAGCCTATTTAAACCTTGAATACACAAGTTTGCATTTCCTGCTGTGCATGAACATTCCTGCAACAACAGGATGATTAAATTAAGATACGTTATTTGTACAGTTGTAGCCCTACCCCTATAAGAGCCCCAAGGTTATGTGGTCAGAGAAAACTCAGGACCCTACATATGATGAACTTTGTGCACAGGACTACTGCGTGTTTGACCCATGAAACAGTCCTTGTCATACTTAATGTGTTCACAGAAGATCCAAGTGGACTGTATTATATAATTACCAGCATGCAAACTCTGGGAGACATACATAGAGTGCCATTGGTCCTTCTGGTGTCAATTTGTCTGTAATTGTGAATGTAATTATGCGCTAAGAGGATTGGTCTCTACCTTTAGTGACCCGCATTGTGACAGTGTGGAGGCTGATGACGTTACACAATACTGTACAAGAAGTCTGCCCCATTTATGCAAATGCATATCTGACTTCTTTCTCTGAGACATCAGAGAGAATGTTTACCTGATGCTTGTTTTGTTTGGGCAATTAAATCTCATGAAATCCCCCTGATGTTTCCTGACATCATAACACAGTGCAGATAATAAATACATAATTGATAGTGACTTTAAGTTGGTTAAAAGCTTAAAAGATTTGTGATCTATAATAGTTGGGATTGAATGAGGCCATGAGTTATGCATCAAGATGTGATGAAGATAATGATATTTCTTGCTGATAATACTTCAATTAACGCTTACAGAACATCTTCTCCCACCATTATCAGTGCTGTACGTATTTCAGAACTACAAATGGCCTCAATAGAACCACAACTCCCAGTCTCACCGTGGCTGGGGAGGCCACCTCCAGGTCCATGGGCTCGAATATGAGGCTCATCTGCGGGGACATCTGAATGATCTCTCCGCTCATCAGGCACAGCTTCTTATTGTCGTCCAGCACCGTGTTCATGTTCTCGATCCAAACAGCATCCACTGGCCCGTCAAAGATCAGCCACTTCCTGTCCGGACTCTAAGGACGGAAAGAGGTGTGTGCTGTGTGTTACTTTCTAACTATCACTAACTATCAGTTTTCAAGTAGCACAAAAGAGTGCACTGTGTGGGTGCTAACAAGTGAAGCCTCCCACTCTCTCAATCTTTGCTGTCACCACAGGTTATGGTCATGCCAGTTTCAGTCTTAAATAAAATAGCTAATGTAAAGGAAAACTACAGCAAAGGGAGATCATGCAGTGCTCAAGGTTTTTGAGGGATTGGGGAGGTATTAGTGGAGCTCAAAAGTTTCTTAAAGGCTTAAAAGTACATTTGAAAAAATTCTTAGGTAAATCTAAGTTGATTTAATGATGGCCCATATGGATTAACCATTAATCATATGCACACATTCATACTTTCCCTGACACTATGAACCTCAAGTCCACCTTTGAAGGTCATAACAGGCCTCATATACAAATGTAGCGTTCCAGAACTGATGTAAATTAACACCTACACATGCATAATGGAGGTCGACATCAAGCATCAATTCTCCAATGAGAAAGCTGGCAGCAGTTCTGGTTAAATTGATTTGTTATAATATAAACAACTCGAGATGCGATCGGCTTGGGCCATCTGGTGCTCAAGAAAGCATAATGTAATCATCTGACAGAAAACATTACTTGAAAAGATCTCCCTGAACCGGGGTGGGGGGGATCACATAAAGTATGCAGATGCTTCCTGTGTCAAATCTAATGATTTAAAATTAAAGTGCCAACAAAACTGGAATTTACTGGATTTTGTGTGTTAAATAACAAGCAGGAAATAAAGTATTCTAGCCTAGTGAAGCCAGGCGTCGTTCGGTGGTACGCACTTTATTGCTTTAATACATCAGCTGTCAACACATATTGAAAAAACCTATGTACTTCAATACCTCATGTTGACAAGTGAAATATTTTGGGAAAAAACAACAAGCTCCTGAAGAGAGGTATGATCAAAAGGTGTCAAATCTACCCTTTGTTTCTGTCAATTACAATTGTTGACTGAGAAATAGCAGTGGGCTAGTTTAATAGGGAAATGAAGATATTTTACTGTCATTTCTAACATCCTCCTAGACGAAGATCTCACAGCATTTGACCCACTGCAGTGACACCAAGTGAATTCCCTTGAGTTATTGATCTCTGTGAGCATCTTAATCTCATTTTAAAAGGTTATAATCCACAGATTGTTGCTAAAATCCCTGTTTCCATGGAAACAGTACATGGCAGCAGAGCCATATAATTAAGCAATAAGGCCCAAGTAGGTGTGGTATATGGCCAATATACCACGGCTAAGGGCTGTTCTTAAGCACAACACAATGCGGAGTGCCTGGTATATGGCCATATATCACAAACCCCAGAGTAGCTTTATTGCTATCATAAACAGGTTACCAACGTAATTAGAGCAGTAAAACTAAATGTTTTATCATACCCGTGGTATACGGTCTGATATACCATGGCTTTCAGCCAATCAGAATTCAGGGCTCAAACCACACAGTTTATAATTAAAGTTTGGTTTCTGTCGGAACGTTCTGAGTGCTACTTTCTCCAGTTTTTTTTCTGCTTTTGGAGTTGGATTACCATTTTACCTGAGAGCAGGCGAAGGCCCTGTAGCTGACCGCCAGGATGCCGTCCGACCACTCGTGAGAGACCGGGTCAAACTGACCGTACAGCTGGCCCATGGTGATGGACTTGGGATTTATAACCGTGATTTGGACCCGGTTTTCATCCATTAACCCCTACAGTACATAGACCACACACACACACACACACACACACACACACACACACACACACACACACACACACACACACACACACACACACACACACACACACACACACACAAAATTATCTGATTAGCAACATTATCTCTGGACAATAGAAACCAGTTATGTATAATAGATAACAGATCCAAGCCCATCTGAAAGCACCAGAAAAAAAAAAAAAAACAAGATCGCTAGAACGCAATGTAGATTAGGCTAGCACCTCATTTGACCACACTTCCTCTGCCAAGGCATAAATCACCTCAGAGATCAATGTCTCCATGATAAAGAGCTTCTCCAAACAAAGGAGGAGAGCCAAAACCACAGCGAGTGGCATTTCTGAGTGGAGCTGTCAGACGGTGTTAAAAAGGAAGCGGAGGCTTGCGGAAATGAGAGGAGGATGGACATGACGGGCCGTCTAGCGTTGCCGGGGACGATGATAAATGTAACATCAATCGTCATTCCATCATTTACCATTCTGTCTTTTCCCAGGGAAAGCTAGAAGGCCTCTCAGGCATGTAAACACCCAACAGCTGTGCTGTGCTTGTCTGGGAAACAGTGATGTCTAGTAAACAGTGCAGAAGTGGACCAACTATAGGGAAAGGATGTACTAACTAGGCAAAGTTCTGCCAAAGAAGACCAGAGGAGCAAGACCAGGGACCTCTATAGAGTGGCCAAGAAAAAGTTACACTCAGAAATGAAGGCAGCCAAATAGCAGCACAAAGTCAGGCTAGAGCAGTAGTTATGCAGCAACGACTGTTCGTCTGTCTGGAAAGGACTAAAACAAATTAACTACAAACCAAAATCTCCACTGAGTCCCTGACGGCAGACAACCCCTCAATGCTGAATAAACTAAACAGGTTTTACTGCAGATTTGGCTCACAAAGGCCGCTCAATCACCAGGTGCAGTCACAATAACCTGAAACTTAGCACAGATAAAACCGTGGAGATGGTGGTTGACTTTAGAAAACACCCCCGCCTTCTCTCCCCTTCGAGATTGATGGCTCAGCTGTTAGCATGGCTGAATCATTCAAATTCCTGGGGACTATCAGTCGGGAAGCAAGTTCAGGGAGTGAGTGCTATAATAAATAAATGAAACAATAAACACGTAACACAAACAACGCACCGACATGAAAACAGAGTCAATAACACCTGAGGAAAGAACCAAGGGGAGTGACAGATATAGGGAAGATAATCAAGGAGGTGATGGAGTCCAGGTGAGTGTCACGAGACGCTGGTGCGCTTGACGATGGTGACAGATGTGCAGGATAATCAGCAGCCTTATTACCTAGAGGCCGGAGAGGGAGTACACGTGACAGTACCCCATCCCCGACGCGCAGCTCCAGCCACAGGACGCCGACAAAGGGGACGAACCCGGAGAACAGGAGCGGACCGGTCACCCCTGCTGAAGCGCGGGTACCTGTCACGCCGTCTGAGGCGCGGGAACCTGTCGAGCCGGCAGGGGCGCACGAACCTGACAGACCGGCTTAGGCAGGAGAGCCTAGCGATCCGGCTGAGGCATGAGAGCCTGACGAGCCGGTGGAAGCAGGGGAGCCTGGCGATCCAGCAGAGGCATGAAAGCCCGACGAGCCGGCTGAGGCAGGGGAGCCTGGCGATCCGGCTTAGGCATGAGAGCCTGGCGATCCGGCTGAGGCCTGAGAGCCTGGTGAGTCGGCGGAAGCAGGGGAGCCTGGCGATCTGGCTGAGGCATGAGAGCCTGTAGCAGCTCCCGGACCCAACGTCATTTACACTGACACAAAAACAAACAAAAAACCCTCCCTGGTGCTTCCTTTAGGTGAGGTGTTATTCTGTAACGAGAACGCTGAGAGTCGGGAAGCAAGTTCAGGGAGTGAGTGTTATAATAAATAAATGAAACAATAAACACACGTAACAGGTTGGGGAAGTGAAATTATAGAGATGACTTTGCTCATGATGCATGCCGCAAATTATATGTAACAAAACTAAACACCAATACAAATGCTACAGCACTACAAAATAGATAAACAAGTTCATTTTTCTTTCGCGGGTGCCTTTTAATTATAAGATAGACACTTGTGGATCTACTATAGCTGCATCAAACAAACCAGTTGAGTGTGTAGTGAAGGCGAGTTCGTATTGCATGGCCCGGTGCCGCGGGTGGGTGGACATGTTTCCGTATGACCAATGGAATGGTTGAAAAGCACCATGGCTCAGGCGGCCATGTAGGCTACGGCGAAAAGCTGTTTGGTTCAGCTCAGTCGCGACTCGCGCAGAGGAAGAACTTTGAAGGTGTTTCTGATTAATAAACAATGCCATGCTGGTGGATGGTAGCATTCAAATGAATCCCAGCCCTGAAAAGAAATGTAGACTTAAAAGTATTAGCACGTCATCTCATAGAGTAAACACATGCAATTGACACAATATCGAAGTTACCAGTTCGGCTTTCCCACAAGAAGCCAAAATATATCATACAAATTGACTTAAATCATTGTGAAACATCATACAGTGAGGGAAAAAAGTATTTGATCCCCTGCTGATTTTGTACATGTGCCCACTGACAAAGAAATGATCAGTCTATAATTTTAATGGTAGGTTTATTTGAACAGTGAGAGACAGAATAACAACAAAAAAATCCAGAAAAACGCATGTGAAAAATGTTATAAAATTGATTTGCATTTTAATGAGGGAAATAAGTATGAGACCCCCTCTCAATCAGAAAGATTTCTGGCTCCCAGGTGTCTTTTATACAGGTACCGAGCTGAGATTAGGAGCACACTCTTAAAGGGAGTGCTCCTAATCTCAGCTTGTTACCTGTATAAAAGACACCTGTCCACAGAAGCAATCAATCAATCCGATTCCAAACTCTCCACCATGGCCAAGACCAAAGAGCTCTCCAAGGATGTCAGGGACAAGATTGTAGACCTACACAAGGCTGGAATGGGCTACAAGACCATCGGCAAGCAGCTTGGCGAGAAGGTGACAAAAGTTGGTGCGATTATTCGCAAATGGAAGAAACACAAAAGAACTGTCAAATCTCCCTCGGCCTGGGGCTCCATGCAAGATCTCACCTCGTGGAGTTGCAATGATGATGAGAACGGTGAGGAATCAGCCCAGAACTACACGGGAGGATCTTGTCAATGATCTCAAGGCAGCTGGGACCATAGTCACCAAGAAAACAATTGGTAACACACTATGCCGTGAAGGACTGAAATCCTGCAGCGCCCGCAAGGCCCCCCTGCTCAAGAAAGCACATATACATGCCCGTCTGAAGTTTGCCAATGAACATCTGAATGATTCAGAGGACATCTGGGTGATTGTGGTCAGATGAGACCAAAATGGAGCTCTTTGGCATCAACTCAACTCGCTGTGTTTGGAGGAGGAGGAATGCTGCCTATGACCCCAAGAACACCATCCCCACCGTCAAACATGGAGGTGGAAACATTATGCTTTGGGGGTGTTTTTCTGCTAAGGGGACAGGACAACTTCACCGCATCAAAGGGACAATGGACGGGGCCATGTACCGTCAAATCTTGGGTGAGAACCTCCTTCCCTCAGCCAGGGCATTGAAAATGGGTCGTGGATGGGTATTCCAGCATGACAATGACCCAAAACACACGGCCAAGGCAACAAAAAAGTGGCTCAAGAAGAAGCACATTAAGGTCCTGGAGTGGCCTAGCCAGTCTCCAGACCTTAATCCCATAGAAAATCTATGGAGGGAGCTGAAGGTTTGAGTTGCCAAACGTCAGCCTCGAAACCTTAATGACTTGGAGAAGATCTGCAAAGAGGAGTGGGACAAAATCCCTCCTGAGATGTGTGCAAACCTGGTGGCCAACTGCAAGAAACGTCTGACCTCTGTGATTGCCAACAAGGGTTTTGCCACTAAGTACTAAGTCATGTTTTGCAGAGTGGTCAAATACTTATTTCCCTCATTAAAATGCAATTCCATTTATAACATTTTTCACATGCGTTTTTCTGGATTTTTTTGTTGTTATTCTGTCTCTCACTGTTCAAATAAACCTACCATTAAAATGATAGACTGATAATTTCTTTGTCAGTGGGCAAACATACAAAATCAGCAGAGGATCAAATACTTTTTTCCCTCACTGTAGGTAAGCTATTGGCATCATCTTTCAGCTGAAAAAAAGTGAATGAAAAAAATGAATTTCCGCTCTTGTGGGCCTTTAAAGGGGTTTTAGACACAGAATTGAACTAAAATGCCATATCTTAATTTGATCCAGTTTCACACAGCAGGAAAATTATCCTGCAGCAGCAGGTTGATCAGAAGAAGATATGGCATCTGTATGCAAGAAGTGAAAGTTACCTTCTCACAGATGTCTTGTAGGGCTGCTGCCAGCACCCGGTAGGCGCACGTCTTCCCACCAAAGGGCTCCCCCACCAGCATAAAGCCGTGGCGCACGATCATCATCTCAAAGATCTGCAGGATCTTCTCTGCGAAGAAGTCTGTCACCTGCAGGTTCATCTTATCGCTGTTCTCTTTGATGGCCTCCAGCAGGAGACGATAGTCCGGTTTGGGGAGTTTGACCCCGGGGAACAGATCAGAGGTGATGCCCTGGGAAGATGCATATGTATAGATTATAGTGGGAATATGGAGGTGAACGGGTGTCCAAAGAGAAGGGACGACAGAGACAAGCATGTGCTCACAGAGAAATCTGTAAGCACACCCACACATGTGCATACATACAAACACACACATGCACACACCACATGGGTGTGTGCATGTACAGGACCACTTGGCATGGTTCATCAGATCCTCAAAAGGTTCTACAGCTGCACCATCGAGAGCATCCTGACTGGTTGCATCACTGCCTGGTATGGCAACTGCTTGGCCTCCGACCGCAAGGCACTACAGAGGGTAGTGTGAACTGCCCAGTACATCACTGGGGCCAAGCTTCCTGCCATCCAGGACCTCTATACCAGGCGGTGTCAGAGGAAGGCCCTGAAAATTGTCAAAGACTCCAGCCACCCTAGTCATAGACTGTTCTCTTTGCTACCACACGGCAAGCGGTACCGGAGCACCAAGTCTAGGTCCAAGAGGCTTCTAAACAGCTTCTACCCCCAAGCCATAAGACTCCTGAACATCTAGTCAAATGGCTACCCAGACTATTCACCTTGCCCCCCCCCTCCTCCTCCCCACCACTGCCACTCTCTGTTGGCATCTATGCATAGTCACTTTAATGAACTCTACCTACATGTACAGTACATACTACCTCAACTAACCGGTTCCCCGCACATTGACTCTGTACCGGCACCCCCCCTGTATATATAATTTTTTACTGCTCCTCTTTAATTACTTGTTACTTTTATCTCTTATTCTTATCCGTATTTTTTGAAACTGCACTGTCGGTTAACTTCTTTGGGAGCAGCGCACGAGGTGACCGTTTTGGAGAGCCTGGCGTGCCCAAAGTAAAATGCCTCCCATTCAGGCCCAGAAAATAGGATATGCAGATATTTAGTACCATTGGATAGGAAACACTCTGAATTTTCTAAAAGTGTTAACATTTTGTCTGTGAGTATAACAGAACGGATATGGCAGGCGAAACCCCGAGGAATTTCTGTCCTGGAAAAAGTGGTTTTGACACATTGCCTCATTTAGAACCCCTCCCTTATGAAAATGCCCATATAAGGGCATATGAATGCAGTACCTATTGCTTCCTCTGGATGTCAACAGTCTCGAGAAAGTGTTCTGATTCATTTTAGATGCTTTTAGAGCATAGAAGAAGACTAATAAGGAAGTGGCCACACAGTTCTGTTATACTCACAGACAGAATTTGAACACTCTTAGAAACTTCAGAGTGTTTCCTATCCAATGGTACTAAATATGTGCATATCCTATTTTCTGGGCCTGAGTGGGAGGCATTTTACTTTGGGCACGCCAGGCTCTCCAAAACCGTCCATACACACGTGCATTCACTTGCACAAAACATACACACACCATTAACACATATAACATAAGCATATCTTCATATGTCACTCTTAGAGCAAAAGCAGGGAAAACTCCCAAACCAGAAAACAAGACAGAATTTATTTGATTCTAATTGGATAGACTTGAATTGCCCTTATGTGACATTTTTTATTATTTTTATTTTTTATTTAACCTTTACTTAACTAGGCAAGTCAGTTAAGAACAATTCTTATTTAAATCCAAATAACTTCACTGATCTTCATTGTAAAGGGTTTAAACACTGTTTCCCATGCTTGTTCAATGAACCATAAACAATTAATGAACATGCACCTGTGGAACAGTCGTTAAGACACTAACAGCTTACAGACGGTAGGCAATTAAGGTCACAGTTATGGACACTTAGGACACTAAAGAGGCCTTTCTACTGACTCTGAAAAACAACAAAAGAAAGATGCCCAGGGTCCCTGCTCATCTGCGTGAACGTGCCTTAGGCATGCTGCAAGGAGGCATGAGGACTGCAGATGTGGCCAGGGCAATAAATTGTAATGTCCGTACTGTGAGACACCTAAGACAGCGCTACAGGGACACAGGACGGACAGCTGATCGTCCTCGCAGTGTCAGACCACATGTAACAACACCTGCACATGATCGGTACAGCCGAACATCTCACTTGTGGTTTTGTCTCATGGTCGGATTTGCATTTCTTTTTTTGCTGAGTTTATAATGTCAGGAAGTGACTTTGCAAACTATCTCACCCCAAAGAGCGGCAGATCAAGAGCCAGGAACTTGGGCAGGTTGACGTCAATGATGGACCTAAGCAACAGGATGTCTTCGTTTTCATCAGGATACTTCAGCTGTGACGAGAGAGAGACACAATGAGAGAGAGAGACACAATGAGAGAGAGAGACATAATGAGAGAGAGAGAGACACATAATGAGAGAGAGAGAGACACATAATGAGAGAGAGAGAGAGAGAGAGAGAGAGAGAGAGAGAGAGAGAGAGAGAGAGAGAGAGAGAGAGAGAGAGAGAGAGAGAGAGAGAGAGAGAGAGAGAGAGAGAGAGAGAGAGAGAGAGAGAGAGAGAGACACATAATGAGAGACAGAGACACATAATGAGAGGGAGACGATGTTGGGCCTTGTGGGGAAAGGCATCATTCAGGAACCTTTGTGTGCACTGACACGCGCTCTATTTCAGACGAGGGAGCCTTCAGAGGTATTTGCCTCTTTAGCTCAGGGGCTAAATGCACGCCATTATTTTCCAAAAGTAATGAAAAAGACGACAGGGTAAAGTCCTGGAGGCGGCAGTGCTGAAATTGATGTAAAAATTACACTAATGCATTGCGGTGCTCCGAAAACAACACTTAGAGCCTGGGAAAGCACATTTTCTATTTATATGGGGAACCAGGTTCTGGGTTCAGATCTTTACTTTTGAAAGTCAATATTCCAGATTCTGTCTTCATTGTACTCTGCTATGTCATTGCGTGTTAGGAACGAACGCCCCAATTTTTCACTGAAATAGTCTCTTCTGCAAAGAGTAATGTTCAACTTCATATTCTTCTAAATACAATCTGGAAATCAGACAATGACAACCTGGTTTGAGAGGACAAATTGTCCCATTACCATCATCAAGTGTTATTAATAATGTCCCCTTTTGTCCAATTGATCTAGCAATA
The DNA here is from genome assembly GCA_003317085.1 of Hucho hucho. Classification (NCBI taxonomy): domain Eukaryota; kingdom Metazoa; phylum Chordata; class Actinopteri; order Salmoniformes; family Salmonidae; genus Hucho; species Hucho hucho. The sequence goes on from QNTS01000689.1 coordinate 429,455, forward strand.
TAAAAAAACATCACAATCGTGAAAGTGAGAGGAAAGGAGCAAAGGATAAATGTGGGGACATTGTGGGGCCTGTAGGTGTGCACATTTTTGTTTTTGCCCTAGCACTACACACCTGATTCCACTTATCAAAGGTGAGTTGTGAGTTTAATGAGTTGTGAGTTTAATGATGAGTTGATTAGTGGAAGCAATTGTGTAGTCCTTTGGGTTCACAGGAACAGGATTAACTTCTTCAGGTTGAGCTAACGTAGGCTAATGCGATTAGCATGAGGTTGTAAGTTAGAGGACATCGACATATCTGATATTGGCAGAAATCTTAAATTCATGTTAATCTAACTGCACTGTCTAATTTACAGTAGCTATTACAGAGAAAGAATACCATGCTATTGTTTGAGGAGAGTGCACAGTTTTGAACATGAAAAGTTATTAATAAACAAATTAGGCACATTTGAACAGTCTTGATACTACATTTTGAACAGAAATGCAATGGTTCATTGGATCAGACTAAAACGTTGCACACACACTTCTGCCATCTAGTGGCCAATATATAAATTGCACCTGGGCTGGAATAATACATTATGGCCTTTTTCTTGCATTTCAAAGATGATGGTACAAAACAAAAATTTAAAAACGTTTGTTTTTTTCTTTGTATTATCTTTTACCAGATCTTATGTGTTATATTCTCCTACATTCCTTTAACATTTCCACAAACTTCAAAGTGTTTCCTTTCAAATGGCACCAAGAAAATGCATATCCTTGCTTCAGGGCCTGAGCTACAGGCAGTTAGATTTGGGTATGTCATCTTAGGCGAAAATTGGAAAAAAGGGGCCGATCCTTAAGAGAAACACTGCCGCAGAGGTGAACATTGTGGGAACTTAAGAGGACAGAGGTAAACGCTTATTGTGGGTACACTGTAGGGACCTGAATGACTTGGGCAAAGTGTCAATGTGATGACATTGTGGGGACTTCTGACAGGTACCTTCAGGTTCCCGGCGGCGGTCAGCACAGACTTGACGGCCCTCATGCCGTAGTCGTAGTGGTGCTGCATGGACAGCTGTTCTGAGCACAGCCTGTAGGTAGCTACGATCTTCACTGACAGTGGCCGGGCAGTCACAAACCCACAAGAGTAGAGCACAATCTCAGATATCATGGCATAGTCCGGGACCATCATGGCAACCGTCCTGAAGAGAGCCTAAAGAAAGGAAACAACCCATCTATATTGTTCCTGCTTCCCAAATGATACCGTACTCCATACATAGTGCATTACAACCCTATGGGTTGGGTGCCATTTGGGACGTAACCTATGCCATCATGTGATCCCGTACAACTAAATGGCTCTTGGGTACAGTCACTGAGGCTTGTGCTAATGTGATCTCAGATAATAATACTAATACATTTAGCACGGGTACCTTTAGGTTGTCTGGCAGTTCAGAGCGACCAGCGTATCCTGGGTTCATAGTGATGAACACAGCACAGGAGGGGTTTAGTTTTAGCTCTGTCCCCTCAAACAGCAGCATTTCAGCATGGGAAGTAATACCTGAGAGAGAAAATGTATGTATTGTAATGTAATGGATTGTAATGCATGCACGCTTGACTGTAAGTCGCTTTGGATAAAAGTACCTGCTAAATGGCATATATCATTATTATTATATTACAGAGACCAGGACTACATTTGACCAGTGCCATTGACTGACCATGCTAGCGACAAGTTAGAACATATGGCCAAATGCACTATAGTTGAAGTACTAACAGTTGAACTATACACCTAAACACCTCTTTGTATGGTCTGAGAATGTGTATATTATGGGGAATTTCTCTCTCACACACACTATGGGACTCTAACACACACCTCTCTGTATGGTGAGAATCTGCTGGGCTACCACTGACAGAACCTCCAGGTCAATGCGGTTGAACTCGTCGAAGCAGGCCCAGGCTCCACAGGACAGCAAACCCTGCCAAGCGACAAGAGATATGACAAGAGAAGCATGCACATACACCTCAAATAGAGAATTACATTTGAAATTAGTAAGTAAAATTACATTATTTTCTAGAAACTAATTTATGCACATCTAGGAAATGTATACTAAACACATGTCAATCAGGATTTAGACAGGGACATAGTACCATCTCAGCTGCATCCCTTAGTCAATGTTATTGTATGCTCTCTAGATAAAAAACTACGTTTAAAGATCTAAAGCCTTTGATACTTTGGATCACTCACTGTTGTTGCCTAGGTTGTCCTCTGTCAGACTTGATCAAAATGCCTGCAACTGGTTCAATAATTACCTAACTGATAGATCTCAATGTATAGTTGCTGACATGATTCCTCAAGGTCACAAAAAGAGTACCTCAGGAGGTTATTCTAGGGCCAGTACTACTCACATTGTATATTAACGATATTGGTTCCTTAGTGAAGAACTGTATACTTTTATGCTGATGACACTGCTGATCTACAAACTGCTTTTAAATGTCATACAAAACTCACTTCTTGACCTTAAACGAGTACTGAATGCAGATAAAACTAAATATATGTTTTTTTTCTAGAGCCCACAGCATTGGCATCACAGACGTACATATTTGCACTTTGAATGGAGCACAAATTAAGTGAGTCCTCTCATATAAATAGCTTGGCATTTGTAATTTAAAGAAGTTATAGGTAAAACGAAGCCCCCTTGTGGAAACAACACAGCCTGAATTCAAACAACTGTCCCCCCTTCCCTCCTTAAGTTTAGCGTTTGAGTCTTTTGCTTTTGGTTTTGTCCACCAGCTTCAAATTGAAACAGCTGAAACACACACATACACTGCGTAACTTGGACCACTTGCGGTTGCCAAGGCTTCGTTGTGATATCCATCTTGCTGCCACACAAGTTCTTTTGGAGGTTCAGTAGTAGCCTATGTCTTAGTACCCATCATGGACAACAGGAGAGCACTCAACCTTGGGAATGTTAGCTATCAGTAAAAATTTTCCCCCAAAAGGGACATTCAGCTTTTTTGAATGACAATCCTAACTCAAGGCTAAAAGTCTCAAAGTGCATGCCACCCAAAACACAATATCTGTATTGTTCTGCATGGTTCCAGCAGTGTTGTTAGAACAATGTGTCAAGTGTGGATATTAAGAATTTGTCAGTCCATATTCGTGTGGGCAGAGAAGTGTTGAGTAAAGGATGAGTTAAAACTTGAGTTAAATTAAAGAGGAATAACCCATGCCATGGGGGTCCTCTTTTGGGTAAAACTATACAATTCTGTTAAGCAGTTATTATAAACTGTTATCATCATATTTGAGTAAATATTTAGCCAAGCAGCTAGCTAGCTAGCTATTATAGCTAGCTAGCTAGCCGATACACATGTGCCCTGTTTGTGGTGCATGTATTTCATGATACTGGTTTGCTACAACACTTGCTACAACAAGTGGCAACTTTGTTTCAAAGTTTCATCACATCATTCCAAAAAGTGTCACCGTTACCGTGGAAACAGTCTCAGCCGTGCATCTCAGATTTTTGATCTGAATGACCCCTCTTTAATCAACTGTTCTACAACACAACATTTTAAAACTGGAAAGTTTCTTGTTTATCATCATTTAATTAGGGAGTGGCGGCAGTGTTGGGAGTTTTGGCGAGTCTGGCGTGCCCAGGGTAAAATGCCTGCCACTCAGGCCCAGAAACTAGGATATGCACATAATTAGTACTATTGGATAGAAAACAATCTGAAGATTCTAAACTGTTAAAATAATGTCTGTGAGTATAACAGAACTAATATGGCAGGCAAAAACCATCCGTAAAAAAGTTTTTTTGTGACATGCCTTCTTTTCCAATGGGTGTCTATGGGATCTGCTGTAATCCAGCACCCAGGTTGCAGTACCTATGGCTTCCACTAGATGTCAACAGTCTTTAGACAAGGTTTGATGAGTTTACCTTGAAAAACAGCTGAATAGAAGAAGATTATGTAAGTGGAGAGAGGAAGTGATTTCTGTCTGTGGCACGAGGGACCCGGGAGCGCGCACCTCTGTATTTTATTTTACTATCGTTCAGGATATTATCCGTGTGAAATATAATCATTAATAAACATAATAGTGTAGCTAAGGATCGATTAGAAACGTGGTTTGATTTGTTTGGACACAGTTTATAGGTATATTTTTTTCTCTGTGTCTTCTATGTTGGGCGAGTGAACGGTGGATTTTCTGAACAGAACGCGCCAACCAAACTGACATTTATGGATATAAATAGGGATTTTTTCTAACAAAAAGAACATTGGATGTCTTGCTTGGACACTTCGGATTGCCCTCAACAGAAGATCATCAAAGATAAGCGATTTATTTTAGCTCTTTTTATGTGTTTTGTGACACCTGCGCTGGTTTTATTATTATGCTAATATGTACATGGGGTGCTGTCCTCAGACAATCAAATGTTGTGCTTTCGCCGTAACGCCTTTTTGAAATCTAACAACTCTGTGAGATTGCCAAGAGTCTAAGCTTTTGAAGAGTGTGCAACACTTGTATTTTTATGAATGTTTTATAATACTACATTTGCATTTTGAATTTGGCGCTCTACATTTTTCCGGATGTTGTCAAGGATGGGGCGCTAGCGCTGCTCCTGCTCCTTAATTATCCCCAAGAGGTTAAAAACTGTATTGATGAGCATAGGCCATTCATCAATAGAGCCATGCCAACTAGAAGCTGAGCCCTATAGCAAGAGTTGGTGTGAGGGATGTTAGCCTGGTTAAATGAGACTAAACGCTGCACACACCATTGTTTCACCTAACTTATCAATGGTGAGTGTCTGGTTCACTCAGGTTTAGTCAGGTTTTACCACGCTAGAGGGATATGCCCACCTTGAAGAACTTTCCCAGTGCGATGTAATCCAGGCCGTCTGAGCAGTTGAAGACAACACATTGCTTGGCCACAGCCTTGGCCAGATCCTTGGTGGTCTCCGTCTTCCCTGTACCTGCGGGGCCCTCTGGGGCCCCTCCCAAGTGTAAGTGCAGGGCCCCAAACAGTGTTCTGTAGGAGAAGCGGCAGACCTGTGTTTAATTTCTATTTGGAATAATTTCAAATACTTTATCTATGCATGACTGTGCTTGCCTGGCACAATGGAACCAATAGAATAGTCACGAGGAGTGCAAACCCCGCCCACTTGGCACTCTAATCAGACTAGACCAAGTCGCTTGAAAGATTTCATAAAGAATTTGAACTTAGGTCTGATTTGAGGGCATTGCATTACAGTTGCAGCACATCAGCATGTTGAGGGTCCTGACTTGCCAATGAGTGGGGTGAGTATAGTGGTCCTTACCTGTAGCAGCGGTCAGTAAGTGGAGTGATGACCAGGCGTGGTGTGTTCCCCAGATACTCGTAACCATAAGCAAGGCCGGCGTTGATCATCTTAGTCTGGAGACGGTCTTCCTGTATATATAGAGGTCAAGTCAACACAAACCTGGTTAGTTAGTACTTCAAAGAGCCAAAGGTAAAATACATAGACACAAACAAAACATGCATGCATGCACACATACACACCCCAAAAAAACACATGCACACACACGCATACACTTACCACCCAGTAGTAGCGTAGCTGACTGAGCCACTCGAAGTCAGTCTCATCCCTGATGCCTTTCTGGACCAGTGTGGCTAGCACATCTCGCGCGTGGACGTCCTGTACCACCAGAGCACCCAAGGTGACCCGGTTCTGCTTGGACAGCTTCCCGCGCACCAGCATCACAATGTCATCGATCTGACTGTTGTTCTGCTGCAGGTAGGCATCCAGGGCCTGCAAAACAAAAGGGAGACCACTGGTTTGACAGGGAAATATACATCAATCATAGGGTCGTATGCAAAGGCATACAGCCATGCACACTTAGTAACTTGTGCGGGCTTACCCACACCCACACACACACACACACACACACACACACACCAGTGCTTGTCAAGTGGTTCTTCCTCAGTTAGGTGTGAGATGGCACTTAATCTGTTCTGCAGCAAGACAGCAGCCTATATTTCTGTATTTATTTGACAGTGACAATGCACATCAATAAAATGTGCCAGATTAAGCCAGCTTGCCAGTTTTCATCTGTAGATATTACATGATATAATATAAGGTAAACTCTTTCCGATGTAGTTTGACCTTGTACCTTCTGCCCTGAGACGATGGCCGCGTGAATGTCTTTGGTCCAGTACACCTGGGAAACACACAGCACCGTCTGGCCGGGCCAGGTACGCACCCAGTTGATCCTCAGGTCCTTGGGGTATGCCTCAATGGCCTCCCCAATCACCTGGGGCACACAACCATTGCATTTGAAAATAATTATCAAAACAACACTGTAATTAGGAGATAATGTGTATAGCCACGAGTAAGGCCTATCAAAGTAGATTTTCTATTTAACGGATGCCCCGCATCACATTTCTCAAAAAT
>QNTS01000689.1:437053-453516 GCA_003317085.1 Hucho hucho
TTTCCTCATTTTGTCTGTCATAGTTGAAGTGTACCTATGATGAAAATTACAGGCCTCTCTCATCTTTTTAAGTGAGAGAACTTGCACAATTGGTGGCTGACTAAATACTTTTTTGCCCCACTGTATTTCCGTTAGCACATCAATTATACAAATTGGCAGAACTATGCATATGAAAAATTTACTGTGCCTAAAACTCACCCAGGACAGGCTTTCAATGGTGCTATCCAACTTCTGAAACCAATGTAGTTAATTAGGGGGGTGCCCTCACTAGGACTCAACTGTGGTCCCTGTGACTGTCATTACAATACTTTTATACCAAAAGGCTCAAATCTCTTGGTAAGGTCCATTAGATGTTGTACTAAGGTTGTTTAGTATTTTTCAGTGTAAACATTTTATTTAAAAAAAATGGTGTTTCATTTGTATTCTCTCGCTGGCCTCACTTTTCCCAAAATGTAATCCGTTAAAGAGTAAATTAAGTTTGTATGGCCTAAGTAAGAAGCACAAGCCTTGGTTTGTGCGAGCCAGAACAACTCAAAGGCGCAGGAACCTATATCCTGTTTCTGTAGTGTGAGGCAATTTGATGTCCAAGTACAATCTCAGGAGAGGATCCTATCACAGGGCCTTACCTCGAATCTATCTCCATAATGCTGAGTGCCAAGAAGAGATGCATCAGGTCCTGTTTTTTACAGTCTATGGTATGACTCAGCCTGGGATCGAACTCCCAACCTTCCAATCTCAGGGCGGACACTAACCACAAGGCCACTGAGTTGGTTATATAGCCATGAGTACCCTGTTGTAAAAAATCTTTCTCACCTTATTTTCTTTTTACAAAGTTTTTTTGAGAAAATTGGTTTTGAAAAATAAGTATCTTCAAATAATTTGCACCAAAATCTACTGTATTCACATAGAGCTGAATCTTTAGTAGGCCTAAATAGTTAAATGATCATGTTTAATTTGATCTAGAGTAATTCCCCAAGTACTTTTTATTTCTAATAATTTCTGCCGGCTTAAGAAAATTCTGTCTCCGTAGATTCCATCTAGCCCAACTGATTGCCTAGCCAGTCCATGGTACAGTGTATTGTAGGTGTTGATGACACTTTACATTATCTCTCAAAATACTTGTCCAGGGTCAGATATCCAATTTAGCTAATAAATCATATTTTTAAGCAGACCTTAGACACTGATATTAGATCTGTTGTTAGAAGTAAGTACTGTAACTGTACCTTATGCAGGGAGCTGATCATGCCCATTTCTAGCTCAAGGAGCCATTTTTCCACCTGGCCGCGAGCCTTGGAGGTGGAGATTATATCTAGGAGCTCCACCACCTCTCCCTCGCTGCTCTTCATGTGGGTAATGTCCAGCACGTCTGTGAACACCACGTCGTTGATGCCCTCGAAACACTTCTTCAGATGAGGCTGAACCCTATACAAAGAAATAATGGATTTCATTTATGCAGCGTTTTTCACTGAGATGTGTGTGGGTAACTCTTCTCACATTACAAGCACACGTAACACCCTTTTGGGACACAAAGTAGTAAAAAAATATGGGCCTAGTTCACCCCAAAAAAACAAAGTTTGTCAGGAGCACATTCAGTGCATTCGGAAAGCATTCAGACCCCTTGACTTTTTCAAAATGTTGTTACGTTACAGCCTTATTCTAAAATTGATTAAATAAATGTTTTTCCTCAATCTACACACAATAGCCCATAATGACAAAGCATTTAACACAGACATACCTTATTTACATAAGTATTCAGACCCTTTGCTAAGAGACTCAGAATTGACCCTCTGGTGGTCGTCCGGTGTCTCCTTGACCTGCAGTTCTCCCCCTGTATTCTCTCTCTTCCTCTCCCTCTCTGTTTAATTGTGTGGTTGGAGACAGGTGTGCTGGAGTCAGAGCAATTCCCTACCAGCTGCAACTCATCCAGTAATCAAGACCTCTACAAATACCATTCCTGACAACTCCACTCTGCCAGGTTGTAATCTCTGCTCAGTCAGTTATAGTTCTAGCCTTTTGTCTATTCTCAAGATCCTGTTGCTCTGCTTTGCTTGTTTTCCTGCCTTACACCATTTTTGTCCTCTCCTTGCAGTACCGCTCTGTCTCTGGCTCCTGTTCCACATCTCACCACCAACCACCTAGCTCTGGATTTCACTCCCCACCATTACCTTGGATTCCTCTCAGGACCTGTTTCCCTGTTTGACTCAGCCAACTCCAACCTCACTCTACACTCCTGTGAGCCACCCCGGTTCTGCACTCCATATTTCTCTGTATTCAATAAACATTTTGGTGCATTCATCCCGGCTTCCTCTTCTGAGTCCGCTCTTGGGTTCCCCCCCTTCGCTCCGCCGTAACAGATTGGAGTTCACCTGTGGTAAATTCAATTAATTGGACATGATTTGGAAAGGCACACACCTGTCTATATAAGGTCCCACAGTTAACAGTGCAAGTCAGAGCAAAAACCAAGTCAAGAGGTCGAAGGAATTGCCGGTTGAGCTCCGAGACAGGATTGTGTCGAGGCACAAATCTGGGGAAGGGTACCAAAAAATGTCTGCAGCATTGAAGGTCCCCAAGAACACAGTGGCCTCCATCATTCTTAAATGGAAGAAGTTTTGAACCAGCACGACTCTTCCTAGAGCTGGCTGCCCGGCCAAACTGAGCAATCGGGGGAGAAGGGCCTTGTTCAGGGAGGTGACCATAAACATGATGGTCAGTCTGACAGAGCACCAGAATTCCTCTGTAGAGATGGGAGAACCTTCCAGAAGGATAACCATCTCTGCAGCACTCCACCAATCAGACCTTTATGGTAGAGTGCCCAGACGAAAACCCCTTCTCAGTAAAAGGCACATGACAGCCCGCTTGGAGTTTGCCCAAAGGCACCTAAAGACTCTCAGACCATGAGAAACTACATTACCTGGCACCATCCGTACGGTGAAGCATGGTGGTGGCAGCATCATACTGTGGGGATGTTTTTCAGCGGCAGGGACTGGAAGAGTAATTAGGATCGAGGGAAAGATGAACGGCGCAAAGTAGAGAGAGATCCTTGGCAAGAACCTGCTCTAGAGTGCTTAGGAACCTCAGACTGGGGCGAAGGTTCACCTACCAACAGGGCAACGACCCTAAGCATACAGCCAAGACAACGCAGGAGTGGCTTCGGGACAAGTCTCTGAATGTCTTTGAGTGGTCCAGCCAAAGCCCAGACTTGAACCCGATCCAACATCTCGAGAGACCTGAAAATAGCTGTGCAGCTACGCTCCCCATCCAACCTGACAGAGCTTGAGAGGATCTGCAGAGAAGAATGGGAGAAACTCCCCAAATACACGTGTGCCAAGCTTGTAGCTTCATACCCAAGAAGTCTCAAGGCTGTAATCGCTGCCAAAGGTGCTTCAAGAAAGTATTGAGTAAAGGGTCTGAATACGAATATGTAAATGTAATATTTAATTTTTTTATTTGTAATAAATTAGCAAAAATGTCTAAACCGCCTGTTTTTGCTTTGTTATTATGGGGTATTGTGTGTAAATTTATGAGGGGAAAAAACTATTTAATCCATTTTAGAATAAGACTGTAATGTAACAAAATGTGGAAAAAGTCAAAGGGTCTGAATACTTTCCGAATGCACTGTAGACCTATAGCCGGACGCACAACACATACTGAATGGAACATGGACAGTTTGACTTCAGACCACTTTTAATGTATCAAAACCGACAAACGATTTTTTGTTGTTGATCGGATAGGATAGGATAGATACAGAGGAAAGACCGAGGAGAGAGTGTGCTGAAATAGCAGTGGGATGTAAACAAACCCATGCAGCGGTATATGTTTTTTGGACACAGCGGTTTACACTGCTAGATCATCCTAGGCCACGAAACTAATAAACTTTAGATTTTAGGATTAATCATACCTTTAATAGTAGGCATAATCCAACTGTAAGCAGGTAGCCTATTAATCTTGGCCCTCCTGGGTGGCAAAGTCCTTGCTTTCCATGCATCACTTCCCACAATTAGATGTCCTTCCCTATCTGTATAACACTGCCACAGTAGGTGCATCTGGTTTAGGCCTACTGCTTGTGATTATTATATTGCATGCAAGGGTTTGCCTGGAAAATCAACAAAATGTTTGTTATTCACATAGCACGCAAACTATTGCATCTGGCCTAATCCTGATGATAATCAGCTATTGATTGTCCTCTAACCACCAGTCGGGGAACACAAAAGAGACTAATCAAATCTCACATACGACACACGCACCAAGCCTAAGCCTTTTGTTGTGCTTTCTGTGACAAATTACTTTGCAATACATTATTTTGTGTTGGATTGAAGTCGAACACTAAAAAGAAAGAAAAAAAACAGTTCTGAAAAAAGGACAGTCCAGCTGTTAACTAAAAAAAATACTAATAAATCATAAAGCAACCAAGCAGCGTTGGAGAAAATGTGTGGCTGCATGAAATGGTTGTGTGGGTTGACAGGGTTGGTCTAGCCAAACTTCGATACAGAAAGAACTGCGGTAAAGCTCTACAGATGGGAGACTGGCGCATCCTTGCTCAAAAGGACAATAATACGGCACACTAGGTCCTATTCAGCCTCGCAACAGATTCATCGCCTCGCCAAAATCAAACTACCGTAGGTGTTTGGAAAATTCTGTATTTTCAGAAAAGTCAGTGACTGCACGAGGCGGCATGAGGCTAATGAAATTCATGACAGTAGTGGATGCGATGGGGAAAAAAAGAAACAGCGAAGAAGAAGAGTAAAGGGCTGAGCCTCCTTTGTCTGAAATCACATTCATTATAAACCAAATACCTTGGGTGAAATAAGACAAGGCATGCTTATCAGCCTTTTGCCTGCTCAGGGAGCCATAGTGGAGTAAGTAGGGCAGAGTGTCGTGAGGAGAAGACATTATTTAATTAAATTTTCGTTTTTCAAAGCCTCAACTTTTTCTCTTCTTCTCCTTACTTCCATCTCTTTTGAGCCGTCTTGATGAGGTGGTTCAGATAAAAAGCTGTAAAAAAAAGCTGTAATCGCTGCCAAAGGTGATTCTAACATGTATTGACTCAGGGATGTTAATACTTATGTAAATTAGATATTTATGTTGGTAAAAATGTCAAAAAAGTCTCAAAACATGTTTTCACTTCGTCATTATGGGGTGTGTAGATGGGTCATACATTTGTTTTATCCATTTTGAATTCAAGCTGTAAAAGACAACAACATGTGGAATAAGTCAAGGAGTATGAATACTTTCTGAAGGCACTGTCTGATCATGAGTCATATAAGGGCTGGGCGATACAGCCAAAATATCATATCACCATATTTTTTAAATGTTGACGGTATTTGACGGTATAGTATGTCTTGTGATTTCATGGAAAAATTATTGTCAGTATTTTCATAAATTTCGGCACTTCCTGCACGCATTTGACATAATTTCCACACTGCCATGTTGGCCTGCACAATATTGGCAAAAACATGGAGGCCAAATTTTTAACCAAATGTTGCAATTGTGATTTGACTTTCGATTGAGAACACAACACTTGGGTTAACTGTTGGAATCATGGAGATAAAATAATTATTAAAATTACAGTTGAATTTGGAAGTTTACATACACCTTAGCCAAATACATTTAAACTCAGTTTTTCACAATTCCTGACATTTAATCAGAGTAAAAATTCCCGGTCTTAGGTCAGTTAGGACCACCACTTTATTTTAAGAATGTGAAATGTCAGAATAATAGTAGAGAGAATTATTTATTTCAGCTTTAATTTCTTGTATCACATTCCCAGTGGGTCAGAAGTTTACATACACTCAATTAGTATTTGGTAGCATTGCCTTTAAATAGTTTAACTTCGGTCAAACGTTTCGGGTAGCCTTCCACAAGCTTCCCACAATAAATTGGGTGAATTTTGTCCCATTCCTCCTGACAGAGCTGGTATAAATGAGTCAGGTTTGTAGGCCTCCTTGCCCGCACATGCTTTTTTCAGTTCTGCCGACACATTTTCTATGGGAGTGAGGTCAGGGCGTTGTGATGGCCACTCCAATACCTTGACTTTGTTGTCCTTAAGTCATTTTCCAAGACTTTGGATGTATGCTTGGGGTCATTGTCCATTTGGAAGACCCAATTGCGACCAAGCTTTAACTTCCTGACTGATGTCTTGAGATGTTGCTTCAATATATCCACATAATTTTCCTACCTCATGATGCCATCTATTTTGTGAAGTGCACCAGTCCCTCCTGCAGCAAATCACCCCCACAACATGATGCTGCCACCCCCGTGCTTCATGATTGGGATGGTGTTCTTCGGTACTGGCACTGACCCTGTATATACACTACATGACCAAAAGTATGTAGACACCCCTTCAAATTAATGGATTCGGCAATTTCAGCCACAACCGTTGCTGACAGGTGTATAAAATCGAGCACACCGGCATGCAATCTCCATAGACAAACATGGACAGCAGAACGGCCTTACTGAAGAGCTCAGTGACTTTCAACGTGGCACCGTCATAGAATGCCACCTTTCCAACAAGTCAGTTTGTCAAATTTCTGCCCTTCTAGAGCTGCCCCAGTGAACTGTAAATGCTGTTATTGTGAAGTGGAAACGTCTAGGAGCAACAACGGCTCAGCCACAAAGTGGTAGGCCACACGAGCTCACAGAACGGGACCGCCGATTGTTGTGTGTAGCATGTAAAAATAGCCTGTCCTCGTTTTCAACACTCACTACCGAGTTCCAAACTGCCTCTGGAAGCAACGACTGTTCGTCGGGAGCTTCATGAAATGGGTATCCATGGCTGAGCAGCCCCACACAAGCCTAAGATCACCAATGCACAATGCCAAGCGTCGGCTGGAGTGGTGGAAAGCTCGCCTCCCATTGGACCCTGGAGCAGTGGAAACACGTTCTCTGGAGTGATGAATCACGCTTCATCATCTGGCAGTCCGATGGACGAATCTTGATTTGGCGGATGCCAGAAGAACGCTACCTGCCCCAATGCAAAGTGCCAAGTGTAAAGTTTGGTGGAGGAGGAAAATCGGTCTGGGGCTGTTTTTCATGGATCGGACAAGGCCCCTTAGTTCCAGTGAAGGGAAATGCTACATTATTGAATTACATTCTAGACAATTCTATGCTTCCAACTTTGTGGCAACAGTTTGGGGAAGGCCTTTCCTGTTTCAGCATGACAATGCCCCCGTGCATAAAGCGAGGTCGATACAGAAATGTTTTGTTGAGATCGGTGTGGAAGAACTTGACTGGCCTGCACAGAGCCCTGACCTCAACCCCATCGAACACCTTTGGGATGAATTGAAACGCCGACTGCGAGCCAGGCCTAATCGCCAGTCTCACCAATACTTTTGTTCCAACGTCTAGAGGAAAGCCTCCCCAGAAGAGTGGAGGCTGTTATAGCAGCAAAGGGGGGACTAACTCCATATTAATGCCCATGATTTTGGAATGAGATGTAGCTTCCTGTAGCGTAGCTTCCAGTCTTATTTCTTATTTCTCATGCTTTTTATTAGTTAAACTATTTTGATATTGAATACTACTGCACTGTTGGGCTTTCAAGTTAAGCATTTCACCACACTTATGAGAAATTAAAATGGAAAGATATCACATTTACAATGCAACCGATGTCCAACACTTAACCTAACAATTGACAGATAGCTATTCCATGACTGATATAGCTAAGATCATACCCACACAAATACTGTAATATACACTGAACTAAAATATATGCCAAACATGCAACAATTTCAAAGATTTTACTGAGTTACAGTTCAAATAAGGAAATCAGTCAAACAAAATAAATTCATTAGGCCCTAATCTATAGATTTCACATGACAGGGAATACAGATGTTTCTGTTGGTCACAAAAACGGTAGGGGCGTAGATCAGAAAACCATTCAGTATCGGTTCTGACCACCATTGGCCTCACGACGCCAAACAATCCATCTGCCACCTGCCCGGTCCAGTTGAAACCGGGATTAATCCGTGAAGAGCACACTTCTCCAGCGTGCCAATGTGAGCATTTGCCCACTGAAGTCGGTTACGGGGAGAAAATCTTAGGTTGTGCAAACCCACAGTTTCATCAGCTGTCTGGGTGGCTGGTCTCAGACTTTCCCACAGGTGAAGCTGGATGTGTAGATCCTGGGCTGGCGTGGTTACACATGGTCTGCGGTTGTGAGGCCGGTTGGACGTACTGCCAAATTCTCTAAAACGATGTTGGAGGCGGCTTATCATGGAGAAATGAACATAAAATTATCTGACAACAGCTCTGGTGGACATTCATGCAGTCAGCATGCCAATTGCACTCTCCCTCAAACTTCTGTGGCATTGTGTTGTGTGACAAAATTGCAAATTTTAGAGTAGCCTTTAATTTTCCCCAGCACAAGGTGCACCTGTTTAATGATCAGGCTGTTTAATCAGCTTCTTGATATGCCACACATGTCAGGTGAGGATTATGTTGGCAAAGAGGAAATGCTCACTAACAGGGATGTAAACAAATTTGTGCACACAATTAGAGAGAAATAAGCTTTTTATGCATATGGAAAATTTCTGGGATCTTTAATTTTAGCTCACAAAACATGGGACCAACGGTTTGCATGTTGCGTTTATATTTTTGTTCAGTGTAGTTCAGTCCTTCCTAACAAGTGGTTAGTGTGTCCCTGATGTCTTACAGCAAAGGCATGAGCTGTGATTGTTCAAGAGCAATCAATTTCATTTCAGCAGTGTCACAATCAAGCTAGTGATTGCCTGCCTCAGTTGAATTGCACTGTAGGACCTTGGGCGAGAAACACTTTATCCACAAAGATAACCCAGTTTTTAAGGCTTAAAGGGATAGATTTACAAAGCGTTTACATTGCTGCAAAGCTTGGCCATCTCTTATACTCGGGAGGGAATACAAATCATACCGTTTACTACCATTTACCCACCTATCAGTGTTACAATACAACGCATAATTTACACTGTGACGCATTAGTGAAATAGGGTTATTCCCACAGGGATAGGACTGTAACAGTCATTTTAGTGTTTGCTTTACCATGCCTGGAGTGCCAGATGGACAGGGTTTGCCATTTTAAGGCTATTCCATTGGTTCCATTGCGATAGGCAAGTTCATTCAAGCCCAATTAAATATTTAGAATGATTTCAAATAGTATTTGAAACCAGGTCTTTACAGGTATAAGGTTAGCGCCCGTGCTCTTACCTTGTGGGGTCTTTGGTTTCAGAGAGGATCTCCAGCAGCTCGTCGTTGGACAGGAAGAAGAATCGTGGAAAGTAGAGGCGCTTCTTCTCCAGGTATTCATTGAGGCCCTTCAGGATCAACTCCAGGAACTCGTTTGACTTCTTCAGCTTCTCAAGCATCTGGTCGATGGCCACCACGGCCAGCACGTGCTTGTCCTGTCAGGAATAGAGGGAAATTTAATATTTCCAATAACCTGGGCTTGACCTGTAATAAAACATCAATTTTTTGACTTAAATTAATAATAACTAGAAAAGGCATTTACTGAAGTAAATGTGGTGTGCTTGCTAGTCTGGAAGTGTTTATGGTTGTGCAATAGTAGTAGTAGTGGCAGCGATGGCAGTAGTAATGGTAGTAGTATTAATGTAATACGGTTTTCATTGGCTATGTGTTAGTTATAGTGACCTATTTTGGGGTGGTTTGCAAGGTTGGAAATGAACACCTGCCACCCACCAAATGCGGGTAGATTTTGGCATTGGTGGGTAAGAATATCTATTTCACCAGGCACGTTGGCGGGTGGTCACACAGAGCATTTGGGAACAGGCCACAAGTAGAAGTTGGTCGAATTGACAAGAAAGGCTACTAAAGTGTGACTTTTTAATTGTGTTTCTTGGCCAGACACAGTAGGTTGTTTGCGCCAACTGTCTGCTGCTAGGAAGACAGTGTCCAACTTACCACGGTAACGGCACGTCCCTTAAAGGGGCAGCTGAAAATTTTTAGCTCACCTAATGATTGTACTTGATTGAGCATTGGATCACTCTTAAAAACTTATATTCATTAACTTTTAGTAATTTATTATCATTAAAACACTCAAATACTATAATTGTTCTCCTATATCAGTGGTCACCAACCGGTCGATCTCAATCTAATGATAAAGCTTTGCGTTCCTATTTATAAAAATTTATAAATTCACGCTGTTGGCAGTAGGTGCACTTGATTCAGCAGCCCTAGCGCCGGGAAGGCAAAGTGTTCCCATTTTTAACCATTTCATGTGTCTAAAGGTAGAACTCTGCCTACCCGGCAGGCGCATAGAGCAAATCAAGTGCACTTATAGGCCTACCGCAGGCAGATCAGATAGCTCAGATCAGAACTTTCCAAGCCGTACCTTCGTATTATAAACGCTAATCGCTACACACAGCCACGTCACCGCTTCAATCATGCAGTACAGTGTACAGTTAGCAAGCAGTTTAGCAGTTACACCAGGGCTGGCCCTGGTTAATAAAACCAAAAGCCACAAGGAGTTTCTAGAGCGCGATGAGCTAAGTAAAGCCCCCCCGGCCAAATCCTCCCCTAACCTTGACAACGCTGGGCCAATTGTGCGCCGGACACGGCCTGTTGTAACACAGCCTGGGATCGAACCCGGGTCTGTAGTGACAAAATATATATTTTGTCTGGAGAAAATCCGAGTGGCTGGTAGATTTTTTGTATCTAAATGTCAGGGTCTGGACCAAAAAGTAAATTGATGGTGGTTTGTAGGTGTGGAGTTATTATAGTGAATTATAGTAGCCTAGTATATTAGGCTAGAGTGATCACTATATATTTATATTAAAAAAAAATCAATGACGGCCTAGGAACAGTGGGCTAACTGCCTTGTTCAGGGGCAGAACAACAGATTTTTACCTTGTCAGCTCTGGGATTCGATCTTGCATCCTTTCGGTTACTAGTCCAACGCTCTAACCACAGGCCACCTGCCACCCCAAATATCATCAAAAGCCATATCATGTGTTTTTAAGTTCTCAAAATCCTTTAGTTTGAACTTTCTGAAAGTTTTGTGTCAGTGGATTTCAGTTTAGAATGTTGAAGCCTGCATTCCACCATTGAAATGAATGTGGATACAACCAGCTCTAGAGTATAAAGTATCAATGGTAGCAAAAAGCTGTGTTGAAGCCATCTAAGTTGAGTCAGTCTGCACATGTCAACATTTGGGTGGTGTTTTTAGCTGAAACAGATCTAGAGCAGTGTGTATCCAAATGTTGCCTTTGAAGTCTATGGAGTTATAGTTGCAAAAGTATATATAGTATCAAGAGGCTTTTGACAAGCAATCTAATTTGAGTCAGTCTTCGCATTTCAATGTTGGGTTCGTGTTCGTAGCATAAATGGTTAAAGAGCAGTGGTGAATCCAAAAATGTACCATTCAAGCATATGGAGCTTTTATACACATTTAAAAAACGGTTATAGTTCAAAAAGTATAAATGGTATCAAAAAGCTGTATACAAGCACACTATTCGAGACCAGTATGCACGTTTCATAGTTTGAATGGTGTTTCTATCTTAAATGGTTGCGAACTAGTAGCAACCAGAATTTTCCCATTCAAGTCTATCCCGAAATCCATTGGGATTCATGCAAATATGGTTGTAGTGTGAATAGTATAAGTAGTATCAAAAATGTGTTTTCAAGCAACAGTACCAGTGACAGTCTGCACGTGTTAAAGTTGCTTTGGTGTTGGTATCTTTAACTGTTCCAGAGCAGTTGCGAATCCAAATGGGATTGAGGCGGTAGGTAGCCTAGCGGCTAGTGTTGGGCCAGTAACTAAAAGGTCACTGGTTCGAATCCCTGAGCTGACAAAGTAAAAATCTGTCGTTCTGCCCCTGAACAAGGCAGTTAACCCACTAGTTCCTAGCCATCATTGAAAATAAGAATGTGTTCTTAACTGACTTACCTAGTTAAATAAAGGAAAATATATATATATTTTTTTATAGTTGCTATTCTGCAATTTGTCTCCATCCATATTTATAGCATCCATGTTCTGAGTTTACCCAATATCCTCATTCAAGCCTATAGCCAAACATAAAACTAGGATTTTAAAAAGTCTTGAGGCCCACAATACAATTCAGGTCTGATCTGATCTCAGCTGTCAACTAATTTAACATGTTGGCTCTAGACATCCCTGGAAGGCCTAAAGTCTATCTAATCTTCCAAGGTTAGATGGGGAATGCATGATCACTGCTCTGAGGGATACTACCGTGCTGATATAATACGAAGAGCACAGACAGAGATAATGCACAGAGAAACAACTCATAACTAAACTTGGAGTTATAAAGTATCTTCTTAACGACAGGGAAAGTTTTAAATGAATCCATTTTACTGATAAGAGAGAGACTAAACCATTTTGTTGTTGCTACCATCAACTGTGTGCTTTTCCTTTTTGAGGAAAATGTTAATAAAAGTTCTAAACAAACACGTAACACCAAAATGGATATCTACCTCTGTGTGTATTAAATTACAACTAAACCACATACTGTAGACCAACTACCCTCAGTCTTCCCTTCTTCATAAAATGAGAGAGCAAAGTTAATACAGTATGGGGAGTCCTTTTGGAACTTGAATTTGACATTATTCACATTATCGACTGAAGGCTTTAGAGATTACTCTAGTCTAGCCTTTTTGTAATGTGTACAGAGCAATTCCCACAGAGATCCTATTAATTGAGTTCTAAATGTAAATCTACAGCAATTCCTATCCATGTGAATGGAAAAAAATAGGCATAGAAGAGTATGTTTTGTATTTGATCTAGTATCGCACCTTGTTCTAAGGGTTCTAAGTCTAAGTTCTTGAAGTAGGGAGGGGAGTTAGAATGGAGGATGGGGGGATTTAAAAACATGCTTTTATTATTTTATCCTCTCTTTCTGCCCTCCCACAAAGTATAGAACCCACACAGCATCTAGTAAGAGATAATAATTGCCTTTCTCCTCTTACCCTGATTGCTATTGATTTATTTGAGGCAGTGTCTGGAAATTTTACTTTAATGATGTCTCTCATTCCAAACTAAACTTTTTCTGAAGACTGACTCTAAAAGCATGTAATAAAGAAGTGGAAATAAGCACCCCATCTCACTAAGCCTTCTTTAAATCACCTTTTGTAACCGTGAAAATGAGTAATTTGATGATCCTAATGCGAGAAAGGGGAGACTGCATTTTCTAAGATTAAATCCCTTTTTTGTTGGATTTTATGGACGATAGTCTCCCTTCTCGAGATTACATTATTAGCGACATTCCGGCTACTGTAACCAACTCACGATAACAGGCTAAATCAAATCATCAACCTCATTTGGCGAGCAAACTGAGAAATAAAAAGCTGATTTGATGAGTTTGAATTGGGTGATTGTGCTAAATTGTTCGCTCCTTCTTCAGGACAGATGATTTAGCCATTGTGGCATTCAGAAAAATGGCAGCTCTCACATCAGACTCAGTTTTCTTGCACATATCTTGGTATAATACAAGATAATGAAGGGGACATTTCTATTCAGTCTGCGAATAGAAAGGCTTTGTGAGGAGTGAGACACTGAATGGATCCTCTCCTGAGTGTAAGCACATTTTTTATCTACTTTCGTTTCTCTGAAAATCCCCCTTCCCTCTGTATACATAGCAATGCGCATGTTCCACCCACCTCAGGATTCTTCCCTTTCCAGTCATCATTTCCCTGTTTTTGTGGGGTGGAAATTAACTTAAGCTGCCACATACAGTAATTGTCACTGGATCTATTTATGAAAAGCAATGCACACTCCAACTGTTGCTTGTACAAAGCGCATTTTCCTATTGTTTTTACGATCCCGCAAACATCTGTTAAGACCGTGTGACATGCCAGTCCCCTTCAAAATGTCAACAATGGAACGTGGTTTTTGATTTGCATCTATTTCAAAGGCGATGCTTGGACAGGGATTAAACGCACCAAGGTAATATTTATGGATGACATTGCCATAACGTACATTTAATGTGTTATTGTAGTCTTTATTGGCCAAACAGATGAAATCCTTCAGCATGGGAGTTGAATTGACACGACCAAGAGTTATAGTACAGTATAGCGCAATAAGAGTGGTACTGCAGTACCTTAACTAAAAACACTGTCATTTATAACCTTGTCCCCCACACACACACAGGCACACAGTAACCAATCCCTCTCCTCCACCTCCTCATCAACCTCCTCCATTTACACCTCCATTCCTTCATGCACATCTCCGTTGTGCTGCTCTAATTACAAGTGTGTGGTGTCAAAGCATTTTACCTTGAGAAGGAAGGAAGGAGAAGGAGGGGGGCGGAAGGAGGGGACTTCACAGACAGACACAGACACACTCTTTCTCTCTGCTTGGCATACCTGACAGCTCAATCATGACTTCTTTTAGTTCAGGACATGACCCCACCCCCGCCCCTAACTGGGAGAAATACTGACTGTGAAAAAACATAAGAAAGAAAAAATGAAACATTTTCACTCCCATCTGCATCTGAGGACAAGCTGACACATTAATTGACACATTAAAGTGGAGAGTAAATAATGGCTTGCGGGATGAGGCTGGTGTGAGCTTTGTGGATCTGGAGCGCACCCCTGTGGTTGAAGATATATCACATAAAACGCATGCGCACACACACACACAATCTAATGTGGGAATTAGATTGAAAAAGAAATATATACAGTACCAGCATTTGGCTAGTGGCTGGTGTTAATTTCCTACCTCACTACCGTGTACACAATATTCTGGGATAATATAGGAGACAGAGGAGAATGCGATCATTGCACAAGTGTGTGTTGATTTTTTTTTATACAGTTTAAAGATGTCATTACTTTGAAATGTTTACAAAGTACCTCAAGCCGCTCCCCGAAAATTAACAACAGAATGTTGTAGATAGGGTTTTGATCTTGCACACATTGTAAACTATTTGTGCGTTGGTATATTCTATAGAAGGGTGTTAATATTAAGAAAAGGATACCCACCTGTTTTATAAACATATTCTCCACCTAATGTTGAACAGGCAAGAGAATTTGACAAAAACAATCATGAATATGAGTGAAATTCATGGTGATCGCTACAGTAGAATGTGAGATTGTAATGGGGTGGTACCTTAGAAAGCTGCAGGTTGGATAGAGTAAATATCATGCAACAACAACAACAAAAAGTATGCCCTGTGTATATGCAACTGAGCCAAACGTTTTTATTCTAAAACATTTATCCAAACAACAAAACACAAAAATAGGCCATGGTTTTAAAATGTTAGCATGTGTTGTTTCAAAGAAGAAAATTATATGAATATTGAACAGAATTCAATTGAATACATAAATTCCTACCAAAATGTCTGTATTCATGAACTTTGTGTCAGCTTTTTGTTCATTTATGTGCTACAGCCTAATTCAGTCAATATTTTATGGATTTTTTTTTACATTTACTCAACAAGTGTTAAGTATCTTACTCCATTATGCAGCTGTTAGGCTACAATTATCAGAACTGTATTTTTGATATTTTATCAATTTTGAAGACAGTTGCTAGTAAGCCTACACATAACATCACACCGTATGGACCTACACATCCCACAAAAATACATTGAGACAGACTATAGGCCCTCTGTCCCTTTGCAACCTCATTTTCTTTGAGACTCCACCTGGCCCGCTCCTTCCAGACAAAATCCATAATTTCTATTTGATGGTGCAGTCAGCCGAGTTTCTGGAGGACGCTGGGCTGATATTGATGTGTCTCATTTCGGGTCTGCTGGGGACACCAATTACCCTTTCGAGAGTCTCTAGGATAGGGCTACTGGTGTACGTGTTTGTGTGTGACCGTCTGTGTGTGCGTATGTGTGTGCGTGCGTGTTTTGCGTTGGTTGGTTCTTCTATCCATGTGGGGACCAAAAGTCTGCATGGATCAAAAAATAAAGAAAATTCTCCCTCGTGGGGACATTTTGTCACGATCTTCATATTGAGCGGACCAAGATGCAGCGAGGGTTCCAGTATACATACTTTTTATTAAGAGCAACTGGCAAAAACAATAAACAAATAAAGACCGTAACGCAGGTGTAGCTCAACACAGGCACACATACAACCAAATACAAATATTCATTCAATAACCCACAAACAGGTGGGAAAGGGAACCAACTTAAATAGGATTCCCAATTAGAGGCAACGACAACCAGCTGCCTCTAATTGGGAATCAACTCAAAACAAACAGAGTTTGCGTGGAGCAGGAACAGTACGTACCAGGCTGGGACGACACCCTAGAGGCCTAGTACGTGGAGCAGAGACAGGCCGTGCCGGGCTCTCAATGCGCACAGGGGACCTGATGCGTGGAGCAGGGACAGGACGTGCCGGGCTCTCGATGCGCACAGGGGGCCTGATGCGTGGAGCAGGAACAGGACGTGCCGGGCTCTCGATGCGCACAGGGGGCCTGATGCGTGGAGCAGGAACAGGACGTGCCGGGCTCTCGATGCGCACAGGGGACCTGATGCGTGGAGCAGGAACAGGACGTGCCGGGCTCTCGATGCGCACAGGGG